>QJPP01000286.1:600000-1107224 GCA_003996215.1 Jaltomata sinuosa | reverse complement strand
AGATTGAACCTGGGACCTCTGTCTACTCTGATATCATATGAAGAAACTGGACTTTGGGCCTAACTCAATTCCAAATGGTAGCTCATGTAATGAGGATTGTCCAAGACGATATAAGGAGATTATAATCGATCTTACATACGCCTAAGGCTGGACATCTTGAAGGGAGTAACAAAATGAGGGTGGCCCAACATTGGGTAGCCAATATCACGGATGGGTCTGGTTTTGATACAATGTTAAGGAAATGGACCTTCGGCCTAAACTCATTCTTGAAGGCTAGCTCAAGTGATGAGAATTGTCCAAAGATCATATAAGGAGTCTACAACTCGTACAATCAAACTGATGGGATTCTATCAGAAGATCACGGATTGTCTCAAACCATTTAAATTGTCTTTCCTAAATAAATTTCCTGCGAGCTCGTTCTTTCAGGCATGAATAGTTTTTTTTCCCTTGACGATTTAAGCATTGTATGTTGCACAATTGTTCCCGTGCTTTGGTGGCTCTAAGGTGCATCACCGTACTGTATTTCAATACATTGTATTCCACTATTCCTTGCCAACTCAAAAGAGGATGAGAAGCTCAGATCTGAAATACTCACCTTGATCTGCAGAAACAACATAGGGAAAGAGATCTGCCAAACCAATGTTGTGATAGAACTTGACTTCTTGTCAAGAGGCCTTAGTGGCTCCTACTCGACTGTAATTTTGATTGACTTCTGCTCCTATTCCCTCTTACTTTGATTCCAAATTGCAACAGGAATCTGTTGATGAGAGAAAAGCATCTTCTTGTATTTGCAAATGTTTTTCTGCTTTCGATTAAATGAGGGATGGATCCTTTCTTGATGAATATATATGCACTAATTTGATTATGCGCATAAATCTCTACTTTTTTTTTGCAATTTATAGCATTTTCAGGCTTGTAGTCTACATTAACTTTTGGTGCTTGATAAATTCCGAGACTTCATCATTTCAACTTATTTGTAGATTGATGTAGGTTTGAGGCAGTGTAAATGTGGTGTGAATTTATACATAGCCCTTAGAACGCGGAAATGTAAGAAGACTTATTGTCACCAGGGGCAAGACAGTAATTATCTTATTGCTATGCCATTCACACAGTATCTTTTTCTCTTACAAACTTTAAGGCCCCATTTGGCCACGAAAACCAAATACAAATTGGAGTTGAAGTTGGAGTTGGAGTTGGAGTTGGAGTTGGAGTTGTGTTTGGCCATGATATAAATTGGAGTTGTTTTTGACTTTTTGTGAGAGAAGTGAGTGAAAAAAGTGAAAACAAGTTTTTCTTGTTTTTTAAATTCCGGAAGTTGAATTCCGGAATTTTCCAGTTTTTATGGCCAAACACCATTTCCGGAATTCAACTCCAAAAAAAAGTAAAATCTTTCCATGGCCAAACGCCCACTAAATTAGCAACGTGAAGTTACTTAAAGAGAGTGCTTTCCTTGAGCAAAGGCAGCATAGAAGCTACGCAATTTTTGGTGCCCATCCCTGCTTTTTTAGTCTTATATATGTCAATGATTGAGCTATCATCTTAATATAATTGTCATGCCTTAATGTTCTTTTTTCCCCTACATGGTAAGTCGCCAAGTCTGCTTTTAGAAATTAACACATGAATGTGACGGAAATTTCGTTCTTGCTTGTCGCCTCTCTTTCTTTTTGGGATTTGTATGACTTTGACCCATTTGCATATCTTCATTTATCAATATTTTAATCCATATTGATATTGGAATCTGTTGCTGCTGGTAATAGGAACACGTGGAACTTGAAAAGCGGTATCGTGAATTAACTGATCTATTGGTAAGTAAACTTAGACTAATTCATTTATGCTCTATATAGTTCCCATTATTTACTTGTAGTAACTTAATAAGCTATATTTCTTGCCTGCAAGTTCAGTATTACAAGCAAACACAGCTTGAAGCCATGGCCAGTGAAAAAGCTGCGGCTGAGTTTCAGTTGGAGAAGGAAGCAAAGCGTCTTCAGCAAGTACAGGTTTGTGCTTTAGTTTATAAGTATTTTGGCATTGGTTTACATTCTACTCCTTGTATTTACAGTTGCAGTTTGATGAAGTAGTTTAAGTTACTTAAGAATTTCTCTTACAACAGTTAGAAGCTGAAAGAAACAGAGCTTCTCGTCGAGCATCATCCTCGTGGGAGGAAGACACTGACATCAAAGCACTTGAGTATGTTACTATTAAGAATTTATTTTATGCTTCTGGGTGACCGCTTTTGAATCTCTGCCTTTTTTATAAACCCTGATTCCCATTCAACATCGGCCACCCTTGTAAAGTAAGTTGAAGAAATTTGCATCTCCTGCCTAGTTGCACGAAATAGTGAAGGGAGGAACAATGTGGTTGCAAAGAATCTGTTAATTGCTTGGTGCAATCTGAATTTTCAAAGAATTAGAAAGAACTTGTTAAATAAATATGACAAATTGGCACATTGGGAGGATCCAAGTATCTAGTGGAAAGTCGAGGTGGGTTAGTTGGTCGGACACACTACTATCAAAAATAAGAAACGAAAAAATAAATAAATAAATTCAAGTTTATTGCCAGCATTAGTTTAAAATGAAGGACAACTGAAAATGTCATGTTATATATAAAAAATTATGTTACAATAATGGGTAGTTCGTTTGCCTCGAAATCTTTTTTTGATCAGT
Source organism: Jaltomata sinuosa (assembly GCA_003996215.1). Classification (NCBI taxonomy): domain Eukaryota; kingdom Viridiplantae; phylum Streptophyta; class Magnoliopsida; order Solanales; family Solanaceae; genus Jaltomata; species Jaltomata sinuosa. Next base: position 1,104,561 of record QJPP01000286.1, on the reverse strand, counting down.
ACAAAAACTAGTAAAAAGGAATTTATTTGCTTCAGAATATTTCTTTATGAGCCTTCTACAGTTGAAACAAGTGATCGGAATTCATTAGGCTGTTCAGTGAGCCTCCAAAGTTTTATTTGTCGGTAAACAAGTAAGCCTCCCAGTTTTTAAGTTCCTCTGAGCATGACATGCTTTTCTGTAACAATTTAACATTACAGGCCTCTCCCTTTACATCACCGCCACATGACAACGGCGACGGCACAGGTAAGCTCTTTCCTATTTTTCACATCCCCACACTAGGGATAACAAGAAACATGAAAAAAGAGAGTACAAGTTTTGTACTTAACTGGAAAGAGAGCCATATATTCGTATTATTTTTGTATGACTTAAACTTGCCTGTGCAGTTACAGAAGGCCGCGAAGCTTCTGGATTCCGGGGCTGTCAGGGCAACACGATTTCTCTGGCGATATCCAACTGCTCGAGTTATCTTGCTTTTTTATCTGGTTAGAACAGATCATTAACTCTGAAAAAACCTTAGTGTCCATTGAATGTTTAAAAAGTGAATTGATGTGAAATTGTACCTTCTATTTAATGAGGTATATGGTACTGTTGACAGGTATTTGTCCATTTGTTCTTGATGTATCTCTTGCATCGCCTTCAGGTATGCTTATTTGAGCTTCCGCCCAAGTTTGATAATTGAGTGTCTAACTAATGAGGTTCCATGGTGCATGATTTCTGTAGATGATTTTTCTTTTCTTTTTTGATAAAGGTTTTCTGTGGATGATATTTTGTTAATTGATGAATCTTAGCTGATTGAAGGTATTAAAAAAGGTTAAGATAGGCCGAGAATTACATGGAAGGAAATGTTCTTAAAAGAATTAAGAATCTCTCAAGGCGTAGCAAATAATAGAACTCGATTATAGCAAAAAAGTTCACATATGTGATACAACTAGTTGGAATTTAGGCTTAGTCGTGTCGGACTTACATCAAGTCTGGTGTTTTCTAGGAGTAATTTTAGTTTGTCCAGAGATCTCTCTGTCACTAGAAAGTTCAGGGTACCTATACTTTTTGAGAACCCCAGTTTGTCTTAACAAATATAATTGAGTTTTGAAACGAGACAGACCCAAGTGGAATAGAAATGGATATTAAGTTTTCATATAGTCGATCCACAATTGCTTGGGATTGAGGTATAGTTGTCGGTGTTGTATGACAAAGACATGTCTCTTAATCCACTTCTCCTACCATTTACTTGGTCTTAACAATAACACGGTGTGCACCTTTGTTTTGCGTTTGTAGCATACAGCTTTCCATGTCCCATGCATTTTAGACTGGGTTTTGAAATTACACAGCATTTATTTTTCCGTGGATGATGTTCTGTATTCTTACATAGGCACAAGTGCATTTACATTAGCATGACTCATTTTATGTTATACTGATTCTTAGAATTCATGTACTCAATCTCAGCAAAAAGGCACCTGCTCTAGTATTTCTCCACTTCTTTATGTTTTTTATCGCGTTTGTGACATTGCAGGAACAAGCTGATACTTATACATCCAAAGAAGTTGCAATATCAATGGGGCTCGTCAACCAAACTTTACCATGAGCCATCCTGCTAGAAGAGGACCATTCAGGTTCTCTCTGCTCTGTTGAGTTGCTCGATAAAACCAAATCTCATTTGAGCACCAGTCGTATTCGCGGAATCACAAAAATGCATGAACAGGGGTTTGCTTTCAGCACATCTTGGAAGATAGCGTGATTTATACTGTAACATCAACAACGTCTAACAGATTCCAACTGATTCTTCTCCAGTATAATTGAGTTTCAGCATGTTACGTCGAATCAGAAAATGGAAAGGAACTGTAAGTAGGAGCTGAAAAACCAACGGGGAGAGTTTCGAGTAAATACAACACACTCATTTTTTTTTTTGTTGGGGGTCAAACTCAGCATTTGTGACAAAAATATGATACTCCATTGATTGGAATTGTCAATACATGAACACTTGGTGTAAGCTATCAAATACTTAAATCCAGAAATTGTCTTTTAACTTGTAAGGGAAATGATTTCAATCATTGCTATGAATGTATATACACAGTAATTTTGTGGAAGGGTGTATTCTTTAAATACTATGGCTACTGATTTTTTCATCCAGATAGTTTTACCTCTTTTGATTATCAGAAAATGTTTGCTTGTGATTTGTAAAGGATTCTCATTAGATGAATCGAGGGGGACCTCGGAGTAACTGGTAAATCTTATCCCATGATTATAGTGTTACTATTTTTATCCATATTGAAGGTGAGATAACTAATTCCGAAATAATTTATTTCCCGAACAAATGAGCTCTTAGGGGTTATTTAGTGTGAGGTATAAGGTATAATGGTCCCAGGATAAAATTCAGGATTGTTTTATCTTGCGTTTGGTTGAAGATATTAGTTAGTCCGGGGATAATTTTTCTCACCATTTATATCATAGTAATGAGATAAGTTATTTCATATACATGGTGGGATAGTTAATCTCGAGATTAATTATCTCGGAATAACTTATTCCCAACCATACAACCCCTTAGTGTCTATGTATTCAAAAGTCCAAAAGAATCAGACCATGAGATCTTTCAGTGTAATCTTGAATAGTCACATCTTGCTTGTATAATCTTGAATTGTCACATCTTGTTTTCCTTTTGGGATTTTTTTTCCAACTTTTATATTTTTTAAACTGTGCTTTTTCTCTGCATTATATTTCCTTATTTTGACTTTATCTTTTCAAAAGTTTCCGTTCTAAGATTCTCTTCTCATTTGTTTTTCTCGTTTTTTGTTTTTTTATTTGATGTTTAATATTCGTATTTGAGATTTGATTAGATTTAATGTAGTATTAATCAAACTTTAGTATCAGAAATGAATCATGCAATGCCTAATTGAATGAAATATTTTCAAGAATTTAATGACATTTTTTTTGATTGAAAGTATTACCCCAAGAAATAAATTATGCAATGCGGAATTCAAATTTAATTAGATTATAATATCTGTATGGGATATCAAGCGACAATAACAATAATAATATATCTAGTGAAATTTGAAGAGGGTAGAGTGTATGCATACCTTATCACTACCTCATAGGTGAGATAGAGAGACTGTTTTCAAAAAATCTCCGACTCAAGACAAAGACAATCTAAGAAGGACGTAATAGAAGTACAAGAGATAGTAAATACTAACCAAAACAACAGACAGGAGTAGAATAGCACTGCAATAAAATAATACTATAAATAAACTACTCGAAACAATATATAGTAGCATCAATCGAAGAATAAGAAACTAAAAGGGTAAAATAGATATAAAATAATAAATTATTCATTGATTTTTCAAATCTGAACAAATATATTGTTAGACATCTATTTTTAATATAGTGAACAAGAAAAAATTGCATAAAAAGAATATTTTCGTTAAAGTAAAATTACGCCATCTAATCAATCACCCGACATCGAGCGGCAAATTTGGAAAGTAATTTTCCGAGAATCACTCAAAAACTTTTCCCACTCTCCAACACACTGTACATACCCATAAATCCTCACAAAAATCCTCAATTCCTATCTAAAAAATTCTCCATTTCCAACAAAAAAAAATGGGAGATTTTTACTCTTACAACAATGAAGAAACCAAACTTCCAAATTCAGTACAACAATTACTAAACCAAATCTGCAAAACTCAGAAACAAAATCAACCAGATGATAAAGTACGAAAACTCCTTTTATCAATCGGAGAAGAACGTTCAATTTATATATTGAAAGAAATTTCAAAATGTCAGATTAAAAAAACCCTCAGTGGATTCATTGTTTACATGGCGAAAAAATATTATCAATTGGAAACTCAACAGTTTTATCAACATCAACAACAACAACAACAATATTGTGATGAAGAAGAAGAACAAGTTCCTTCTGCTGAAAGTTTTTATCATTCGCCTCAGATGATTCGAAGAATTTCACTTTCTTCTCCGAAATCGAGTTGTTCTTCGGTTAATTTTTCGCCCAGAAATGGACCGATTTTTCAGGATAATGGTCAGTTTCTCATTTATTTTTCTTAGCACAAGTGTAGTGGTAGATTGATAATTTTTACTTTTTTTTTACAAATTTAAGTGGTGTTGTTAAAATGCTTAAAATGTTGCACTTGCATGTATGTTTTTCTATTTTTTATTAGGATAATACATAAATGTGCTATTTAACTTGCCTCAGCTGACATCTATGTCCTCTATAAAAGTTAAACAAGTAGACACACGCGTCCTATGTGGCAGTTCACGTGAGATGCCACGTAGGATACGCATGTCTATTTGTTCAACTTTATACAAGTTTAAACACACGCGTCTTATGTGGCAGTTCACGTGAGACGCCACGTAGGACACGCATGTCTACTTGTTCAACTTTATACAAGTTTAAGTGCATATTTTTGCATACTCAAAGTTGGAGGGCATAATACTAGCTGAGGCTGAGTTAAATGACACATTTATGTATTATGCCTTTTTTGTTGCAAAAGGATCAATCATATTCTTAGTGCCCTGACAACATAAATTAAATTGGGGTAATTACACTGATAACATGTTTGACTAAGCTTTTGGGAGTTCAAAAGTGCTTATTTAAAAAAGTGAGGTGCTTGACTAAGTTTTTGGGAGAAAATAAAGTGTTTTTAGGGACTAACAAAATCTTAAAAAAGTACTCCCTCCTCCGTTCCTTTTTAGTTGGCATGTTGAGATTTTGCACAACTATTAAGAAAAATTAATTAGAAGTGGAATTTGACTCATATACCCCTTATTAGTCATTGTCTATTTATGTCTGTTAGTTCTAGAATAATTAATGCTAAGGGCAAAGTTGGAAAAAAGTAATTAATTCTATCTTGATTCTTTAAATTGACAAGTATTTTGGAACAATTATTCTTAGTATACATGACAACTAAAAAGGAACGGAGGGAGTAGCTTTTTTATAAGCATTTTTAAAAACTTGGTTAAACACTACTTGTTGCACTTGCATGTGTGTTTTTTCTATTTTTTGTATATTTTTTTTTTTGTTGCAAAAGGATCAATAATATTCTTAGTGCACTAAGCATAAAATAAATTGGGTTAGTTACACTAAACAACCTTATAATATGTCTCTGTTATAGATACATCCCTCGTATTTTAGAATCAAGCACTTACACCCATGTATTACAAAAATCCTATACTTATATCCTATATGAGGTGTAAACTAAATATAGTTATTTAATATACCATCCTACCCTTTCCAGATGGACCAGATCCCACTTGTGGGATTACACTGGGTATGTTGTTGTATAGTTATTTAAGAATAAATTACAATTATAATTTTTTTTTTCGTATTCTACTTTTATGAAATTTAAAAAGAAAACCATTTTTGTTCGTACCAAAATAGGGATACATTATTATATTTAAGATTTTTGAAAGATAAAAATATCTTTTCAATACATAAAATTCTAGTCATCTTATTAAGTAATTTATGTTCATTCCTATTTTAGGAGTTTCAAAAGATACATATAGGATTCTCATTTTATGAGTTAACTTAGAAAGTTAACAATGCAAAGATAGCTATTAGAGAGACATTTTTATTCACAAAGAGAGCTATTAGAGAGATATTTGATAGAAGTTTCTCTTTTTTAATGATCAAAAATTCTTCTGGGGTCACAACCCTTACAACCAATCACATTTGGAATCATTATTGTAGTGTATGACTATCTCATCCAAAAGTTTAAGCTATTAGAGAGACATTTTCATTTACTTAATTATATTCTCAACACATTCCCTCACGCTACAACGGAGCCAGGATTTCATTATACTAATTCAAAATTTAAAGAAGTAAATCCACGAAAAAGTTAAGGAGCTTCAACATCTACTATATATGCAAAAAAATCAATTGTCCTTTTATATATACAATGTACTTTTTTGGTGAAGGGGGTTTCCCCCCTCTAGTTTCGCCTCTGCCCTCACTGCGAGCTTGATTCTTTATTATGGATCAAGCATGTGGAAGTTCTTTTTGACGAGGTGGCGATGAGATTCAAATTAAAAATCTATACCTACTTTGGTACCATATTAAATTGTGTGATCATTCATCTAAAAACTTGAGTTGTTAGAGATAACACTCTTCTATTTACTTAATTATTCTCAATAATTAATATTAATAAGTACGTCCCTATACTCTTCTCCACTTAAGTATCGAGTGTTTGACAAAAGAGTGCACTTGTTCAAATTAATTTAGGCTTAATGAAGAATTTGTTCAAATTTTCTATTTGTTGCGATATCTTCTTCTTTTTTGCATATTAACAACTCTACATGTAAACTACGTTGCTCGGACTTTCCAAAATTGTTGCTGCACCCGTGTTGGATTCTCCAAAATACACTACTTTTGGAGTATTTGATACATTTTTGAAGAGTTCAAGCAACATAGCATGTAAACATACTCAGACCTTTCAAGAACTCTAGTTTTCCAATGACTGTCTTCCAATGCCTGCAGACATAGTAGGCTATACATCTGATTCTCCTACATCAGCTCCACGAATACCTTCACCTCCAATGAGTTCAGCGACAACTAGCTTTCAAAGAGATCATTATGATCCTAGGCCACCTGAATTTAGAGACAGGGCCTGCATACGAGGAATAAATGAACAGTTGCTGGCACTCAGTAAGCTTGAATTCAGGAAATTCTTTTTGATTCTAAACTACATTGGGAGGTAAATTTAGCATTTATTCAAATATTTATTTTGTCGACTTCTATATTGCTACAAGTTGGTATTTGATTTGATATCCGTTGCAGGAAGAAGTTGGAGGATGTAATTATGCTCCATGATGTACGTGACATTTTGGATATGATACATCAACCTATGTCTCATTTTGAGTCATATATTTGGAATAAATATGGTCACCTTTGTGAACAGAATAAACGGGTGCAGGTGATATTTCTATTCAATTACCACGCTTGTATAACCTATTTTTATCTTTTTAGTTAGTTTGGATTTAAGGTATTGGTCCCAACCCACTGATGTTGTTATTCCAGTGTTAAAGACTTCTACATGAGCTTTATATTTCTGTCGTTTATTTTTTGCTTTTGATTTATTTTTATCATTAATGTCCTCTGACGAGAGACTAGTAATACCTTGGTCTAGTTACTCGCATAATAGTCTCTAAACTATTGAATTACTAATCCAATAATTGCCTTATATCTGTGTTTTCCAGTATCTTGATTGGGATTCAGGAAGGACTCATCTCTATCATTGCCATGTCCATTCGGATGGAAGCTATACTTTTAAGGTCTGTTCTTCTTGTGGTTCCGAACTTGGTGTAATCAAAAAAATGTCCAAGATAACTGCTTTAGCCTTTGAAGTGTGTGTAAATATTTTCATTGACCCATGCCAATATCCAGAGTTGTGATTGAATTGGCTGAACAAGATTTCGGACTCCTGTAAATATTTTATTATGTAGATATTTAATTTGTGTAGCACTAGGTTGCGAATCATTCACTTTAGCTTTTTGGGCATCAAAACTATGCTGCGCGGACTCTTCATAATGTCGACTGGTGCATGTCGGATCCTTCAAAAGTAGTGCGTTTTTGGAGGATCCAACACGGGTGCGGCAACATTTTTGGAGAGTCCGAGCAACACATGACTAGTGAAGCTTACTGTCTCCTGAGACTGATACAAGAGCCCGAATGCAATGACTGTAAGTATTAATATCCATTTCTTGACTTGTTTAATTTCCCTCCTCCTCAGGGTCCTTACCTGAAAGCAGAAAGAACCCATCTGCAACAGTCATTAGGAGATGAAAATGTGTTGGTTGTCAAGTTTGAGGAAAATGCCCCAGGGTGTCCAGAAGAGATTGTTCAGAATGGAATTCTTGTTGGTTTGAGGCGTTATCGCTTTTTTGGTAATTTCCTTTTATATATGTCGACAAAGTATTTCAAACTTCCTACCTTGTCTTGAAAATGTAAGAAGAAATTCAGAATTCGCCTTTATTCTCCGTAATTTAGACAGATTCGCCAAAGAATAGTGCATTTTATGAATTTTATTTTAGTATGCACGTGGCGACATTCTTGAAATTGAAAAAAAAAAAATGTCTCCACATGCATACTGAAATAAATTCATAAAATGCACTGTCCATTGGCGAAACTATCTAAATTACGGAGAATAAAGGTGAATTCTGAATTTCTTCTTATATGCATGTGGCGACATTATTCTACTTTTGTGCTGCTGCTGCTTTAGTGGTTCTCAAATCCACTTAATGTTGGCTTGATTGCTGATGATATCTCCTTTAACACAAGTGATGCTTTCTTCTTAGCTGGCTATTGACTCTGGAAGGCTGTTGCTTATTATCCTGTTAACACTACCCAGTTCATTTGTTTCGAAAGTGCCTAGCTTTGTCATATTCTATTTTGGATAAACTTAGGGGTTGGAGAAATCACAGCTATGGGTCTTTTAGCGTTGAATAGAAAAATCTATAGTCCTCCTTAATCACCGAAGTATCTGGCTTGACATTTTATGCACAAGGCTCATTGGACATGTCTACTCTTTTTGGTTGTTATGTGAAGTAATTTGGTTTTTGTTAAATATCACTTTTGGCATTGTACATCCTAACGGGAAAATCAATCGATCAATTAACTATGCTTAAGTGCCACATTAGTTGGGTATGTCATATGAATTTTTGTATGAATTTCGCTCTATTCAGGTCCATTTTATTCTAATACTAAAGAAAGTGTCCCTTGATCCAAATTTTGGGTTTTCTAATATTAGAGATTCTCTAATCACACTTACCCTAGATGAACATGTATAAGTATCCAACTAAAACAAAGACTGATGAACCATAAACCTAATATAAGTATAACAACAACTAAGTCTTAATTCTAACTAGTCACATACGGATCCTTCGTTTCCATTGTTTTCTGTTCTAAGCTAAATTCGTATTATTTCAAGAGTTTGTAGGCCTTTGGGGTTATTTTCACTTCACGTGATTTTAGGTCTACCTCATCCTCTTTTATCAACTTAAATTATCATATGTCGTATCTATGTGAAACAAGCCCAAGTAATCTTAGTTAACCTTCTCTCATTTTGTCATCTATGTGTGCTGGTTGCACTTTGGTCATATTTAATCTCGTCCATTCTTGAATGATTGTAAATCCATCTTAACATATGTGTTGCTACAACATAGATATATTGGGCTTGTAAGGCCCAGCATTTCCTCCCATTCAACATTGATGGTCTTGTGTAACATGAAATTATAGTACTGAGAGGGCAATTCTTTTTGCTTATTATCTACAATAACTTGTAATTAAAGAAATTCTCGTCATATGGCCTTTGCATTGGCTGTCTCAATGGATCTTCAGTTTTCACGAGTAGCTGTTTGATGAAACTTCTCATGTTCCCAATAAATAGAAGTGACATTCTCAATATTATACTTAAAATAAGGGGTGGAAGTCCCAGAGAGGTTCTGTTTTTAAGTGTTTATGATGCCAATGAGGGTTTGTGTCATTGTGGTATTTGAGCAGTTTATAAGGATGATGGGAAGAAGAAAAGTTCAAAGGACAAAGAGGAAAAGATCGATTCTGTCAAATGCTACTTTGTTCGAATGGAATCTCTTAATCCTTGTGAAAAAGAAACTTACATTTTGCAAGAAAAGATAGTCCATGAAGCAAGGTGCCATTTCATGCATGTACACATGGTCTCTAGCATGGCTAAATACATGGCAAGGTTTGCTATTTCCTGTACCCTTTTAACTTTTTAAAAATTATTGCATTCTTGCTGTCTTTCTTTCTGAACTGCATAGTTACTCTGAAAATGCAGGTTTTCTCTAATTTTATCCACGACAGTAAAGCTTCAAGTTGATCTGAATTCAGTGAATATTGACAGAATTGAAGATATATATTGTCATGTATATTACTTACCAAATATATAAGATATGTGTATATATAATCATGTATACTATTTGCTGTTTCTTTTTTCCTTGTGCTCTCCAATATGCCATCTCTTTATAGTTTTTCTCTTTCCATGGTCTCAAGATAATGAACTCTCTTTATCAATTAATCGCCTCTCCTTTGGGAAAAAAATTGTAGGATAAGGATGGACGAATTCTGTATGATGAAGATGGGAAACCCCTTATACACACAGATGGGACTGGATATATTTCAGAAGACTTGGCAAGAAAGTGTCCGCAAGATTTTTTCAATGTGAAGCATAAGTGTGCCAACTTAGAGGTAATCTGATTAGACCTACTTGATTACGCATTTTCTTGTGGTTGATTATGCCTTTGTATAGCATTAATAGCCAGTAAACCTAAACAATGAAGTAAGTGCTCTCCTTTCAAGGCTAGAGGCCCGAGAAGCACATAATTTGGCTTTATTCCAAAATGTGTCGTCTTTTCTGATATAATTCCTGTGGCTCTTCACCTGAGGAATAAAGGAGCAATCCTTCTAATTTATCTCATTAACCTTGCGCATGCAGCACAAGTTGATCCCACACTAGTAGTATAGCAGTCCGTAAATGAGACATTTTACATCCTTGTCTGACTTGAAGTATCCAAGTTCACATCTCTGGCAGAAGCCACTGCATAAGCGTCAGTAAAATTAAAGCAATTCCTTGAAGGCCTTAGAAAGAAAGAAAAATGACTAAGCGAGGGGATCAATAATCTTTAAAAAATCAAACAAATGATTTCTTGTTGAACTTTCCATATCTTTGCTATTCCAGTATTCGGTCATTTAGTCACTGGAAAAGTGGAAATACCTATCGAATTTATAGTGTGCTCATCTACAAAGTTCTTTGAGCAATTTAATAACATAAACACTTGAGGACCAGTAGCTAGCTTCTCGATCAGGCAAGCAGATGAAATATAGTAGCAGAAATTTGGAGGAATGTATAGGTAGTTGATATTTTACTTTTTTCTAATCTCATTTGGATTCTCTTATTTCCTTAATATTCTCTGGTTGTAGGTGCTAGGCAGTGCACGAGAAATGTCTCTTGCATGCTTGGTATTGATATAAACTATCTGACAGATTCATTGTTCAGTTCTTTGGATCAGATTCATTCATCTCACTTGAAAAATTTTCCATTACATTTCGAACAAACCATTTCAGAGATATGCCAATGGTGTCAAACTTGGAGAGAATTCATCTGAGTTGGGAGAGGCGGAATTTCAGTGTGTGGAACCGGTAAATGTTTTCAATGTTTACTAATTGATTCAGAATCCAAGACCGCTGCAATTAGCAATTTGTTATCAGTAAACATGGTCAGTTTGATTCTTCACTGATTAGTTTTCATGCTTCTCTCGTCTTTCTAGCCTCTGTTAATGCAGTGCCGTATATTCTACAATGGTCTTGCAGTAAAGGGAACCCTTCTAGTTAATAGAAAGGTAGTCTCTTCCTTTAAGCACCATAGACTATTCTCGTAGTTTCTTGATCTTCCATTTCGGCTTTCACTTGTGTTTTTCTTGTGCTCCGATTATTGCATTATATCATTGTCGTTGTTGTTCTTTCTCCTGTTTGTTATGTAATACTCTCCATTTTGCATTATTTTGTTGTTGTTATTGCTCCCATATCTGTATCCTCTTTTTCAAACTGTTTGGCAGCTTTATTTAAGTTGTAAACCTCCTCTCTATCTCTACGAGGTAGGGGTAAGGTCTGCGTACACTTTACCCTCCCCAGCCTCTACTTGTGGGATTACAGTGGGTATGTTGTTGTTAGCCAAATATCCTAAGCTTATTGCGTAGTTCTCTGTGATGGCATATTGAAGCAGCTTTTAAACGTGTTATTTATTTAGTTTCTATGATCTCTAAGTCAACTTCCTGATGGATACAATGTCCTGTTCTTAAATATTAGCTGCCACGGCGAACAATTCAGATTAGGCCCTCAATGATCAAGGTCGAGGCAGATCCAAGACTGCCAAGAGCTCAAATGTTTAACTCCTTGGAAATAAATACACCCAGGTATTTGACACTTTTTAGTTAGTTTAGTATTTCAGTTAATATAAACATAAAGTTCATTGCGGGAATCTTCTTTTGTCCATGAAATTGCTACTTTCATAACCCTTTCAGTTTTATTTTAGAAATGTCATAGTTAAGCCTATTTTTAAACACTAAGAGCTGCAAGTACATGTGCATATATGAAGAAAAATCTGGTATTATGCATTTCCGCAGTTAGTAAATAATAGTAAGGAAAGACTATATTTCAATGCAAACAGTAATTAGAGTTCATAGATGCGAAGTAAAATTTTAGAATCAAAACTAAAATCATACCAGAGGTTGGAGAACCACTACGGTATGAAATTGAGTCTGCATTTTTATTTCTTAGGTGAGAGAATTGACCGATTTGATCATATCCGCCGCGGTAGGATTCTAAATAAGGGAGGCAGTGGCAGAGCCAGAATTTTCATCAAAAGTGTCAAAATATAAAGAAGTAAACACACAAAAAAGCCAACAAAATAAATTTTACTAATGAAAGCAGAATGCAATTACATTATCACAACTGTACTCGACGAGGTTTCATCTCTTGAAATGTTATTAAAATAGCATCATTTGAAACATTAATAGACGTTTCTGTTAAAATTTCTGCATCTACAGACATTTCAGGTAGATGTGTCGATGTGGACTTACCTGCAACTGACACCTCTTATGTTCTTCTTTCAGTCTTAAACCTAGGAATACTTATTTATCAAGAACTCTTATTGCTCTGTTGACCTATGGAGGTGTTCCCGTGGAGTATTTCTTTGATATACTGAAGAATACTTTGGAGGAGACGCAAAGGTTATACTCAGATGAGGTGACAGCGTTAAAAGGTAATTCTAGTTTTAGAAAAAATTATAATAAAACTAGGCTTCATTGCAAATGTTTATGGTTTATAATCTAGCATGTACACAGAGAAATATTGACCTTCAGATACAGTTACGTGACAACTTTAAACTTATGTGCAATCTGGCTTAAATTTCAGCATGTGGTAACCTTTTTTGTTCTCGAAATTTCAAATAATCTCTTGAATACATGTTTATATGAACAATTAACAAGCTGGTGTGGTTACCTATTTTCAAATAAACATCCTAGAACTTATGTTGCTCGGATCCTCCAAAAATGTCGTTGCACCCGCGTCGGATCTCCAAAAAATGCATTGCTTTTGGAGGATCTGACACACCCTCCGGCATTGTTGGAGAATCCGAACAACATAGCCTAAAACAAATTCACTCCCTATATACCTTCTGAAGCCATCTTTGCAGATTTGATATAGAAGTTTTAGTAAAAGCATTCCTTTACCTGCATCGATCTTAATATGCATGACTCTGTTCCAAGTCTCTGTTGATTGCTTTACCAAATCAGACCGTTACTCTTTTGTTTACTGGTTGTCTCCATGCAGTTGCGGTAAACCATAGAGATCGTGATGACGCCTCTACTGCCACAAGTATGATAATGGCTGGAGTACCTCTCACCGAACCATATCTTTGGTGTTGTTTATCTTCCCTGGCAAAGGAAGAAAGAAATGGGCTAAAAGGAGGAAGACTTCCAATCTCTGATACTTTCTATCTAATGGGGACATCTGATCCGACTGATACTTTAAATCCTCATGAAGTCTGTGTTATTCTGTAAGTATACTGTTTATATATATCTTATATGATCCTTATCGTCCATTCCTCTGATGATTAACTTTTAATAAAGTGTTCCGATTAGACGCTTTAGATTCATATTTTGAAAAAAAAAAACTTTTGCGCGTGTTTTCATTTGTCTATTAGATAGTTAAATTACCACACAAAATATGTTATCTCCTTTAATTATGCACTTCAAGCTCAAGTAGAAAATGCCTTGGGTTTTACAGCTTATTGAGACAAATGCATAAAATTAAAAGCAATGACATATTTTATGTGGTTAACTTAACTACCTAATGAGAGCACATGCAAAAAAATAAATCCAAAATTTGAACTGCTTTATTAGGAGTTGAGGTGTTCAATTGAAACAAGACTTAGTTTGAGCGTCTAAATGAAATACCCTGACAAGTTGGAGCTGATTATGTATTAAGCCATTCAACTATCTATCACAAAAAAAGAATTACTTGTTGAAAATCTGGCATCAAATCTCATAGTACGACTTTAACGAAGTTTGTTGAAAGCTGATCCCACTTTCAGTCTACCACGAATTTGCGCGTTGGTCAAAGATATACTAGCCTCTTTCAGTCTATATCATCAACAACTTTGCCATTGATTGTTAGAATCTATCTCATCGATGCACATTTGCACATTAGTCTAATGACAAGGTTGCAGAGCCTGTATTTTTAACTGGAAACTTAACAAGTAAAACTACTCCATTTTATGCAGTGAACATGGGCAAATATTTGGAGAGGTACTAATATACAGGAATCCTGGACTTCATTTTGGTGATATCCATAGATTACTTGCTGTCCCTGTGAAGAAACTCGGAGACATCGTTGGAAATTCTAAATATGGAATATTTTTCTCCACGAAAGGTCCAAGATCTGCGGCCACTGAAATTGCTAATGGTGATTTTGATGGAGATAAATATTGGGTCTCTCAAAACCCCCAGGTCAACTTTATCTCTACTACCGGCTACTTGGTTTTCTTTGTTTAATGATTTAATTGAACTGCCTCACATTGGGTCCTTTCTTGCACTCTACATGCCCATCTAGAAATGATAATGAAAAATCAAAAAATGAAAAGAAAAAAGAAGATATTGTTGTGTCGTTTCATTTCTTGAATGAATGAAAAAACTCAACGAGTTCCGTCCAATTTGAGCATGTTATGTTGTATGCTTCAGCTGTTAAAATATTACACTGCAAGTAGACCGTGGAGCCGAATCCATTCAACACCAAAGACATTGCATAGGGAGCCCAACAACTTCTCTGCGGAGGAAAGGGAGCATGAACTCTTTCAGACATTTCTAGAAACTAGGATGCCAAAGTATGTATTACTCCTATAATGTACTTATCGAAGTATGTAGTATATTATCACCTCTGTCTAGAATACCCTTTTTGCCTTCCAAAACTAGAATAGTATCTTTGATATTGTCTGAAACATATCTCCTCGGTGAAGAGTGCAACATACAGTTCCAGTATGTCTGAATGGTAAAAGTTGCTCATCCTCGGGAGTCGGGAAGTCCCCGAGCTAATGAGCATCAGATAATGGTGGAAAATCTTTTCCGGAAGGCAGGATCTTGTTGATAAGTTATTTTAATTTGACCTGGTTAAGCTTTCTGTAATATCTGTGGATCCTGAATCAAATGCTCATGTATCGCTTTTACCAGCAGATTCAGGATTTACATTTAATGGGTTCAACATTTGAATTCTTACCATTGAACCCATTGCATTTCTAAAATTATGATTTCATAGTTTACTATTTGGAAAACTTTTCGTGATTTTTATATATATATATATATATATATATATATATATATATATATATATATATATATATATATATATATTTATACTCTATGTCACCATCCACCTCTGGCTTTTACTGATTTAAAACAAATGCTCATGTTTCGCTTTTATTCACGAGAGTTAGTTTACTCTTTCAGCTATAGCATGGCTGACGCTTCTGCTAACTGGTACGCGCTCATGGATAGACTTCTGATATTGGGGAAAAATAACCCCACTGAGAATGAAGAGACAAAGTCCGTGAAAGAAAAGTTGTTGGAGTTGATTGATTTGTATTATGACGCTATAGACGCCCCAAAAAGTGGGAATAAGGTTACTTGCTCTAACCTGATCTCTGTTTGATATATTGTTAACAATCATATACTTAATCATTGTGCTCTTTAAGTTAGTGTTTTCTACTTTGCTGTTCCCTAAATCTTCTCTATTCATTTGGTACTTCAGATTCACCATCATGTTTTGAAGAAAAATATGCACATCTTGTCCACAAGAGATTTGAGTTAATGGTCAAAAACACACCTAAAGTATCCTCCCCTTTTTTCGAGTTTCATACATGAACTATCAGATTTGCGAGTTTCACCATTGTTCAGGTAGAAAAAATGAACAATTGATAGTTGAGGTGTGTTTTGATAAATAGTTGGTGATAGTTCAGGTCTGGAACTCGAAAAACGGGGATACTTTAGTGTGTTTTTGACCCTTCTCAATATTTTTTTGTTAATATTTTAATGTTGTTGAGTCATCAAATTCTTGTCTTACTGCTCTTGCTTCTATCTAACAGGTGTACATCCCAAAGAGGTTGAAAGTAGACAAGTTTCCGCATTTTTTGCAAAAGAAAGAAAGCTATCACTCTACCTCAGTCTTGGGAGAAATTTATGACCGGGTTGAGAAATTTAAAGCTGAAGAACCAGTTGCTGTAGGCAAGTGTTTGATCCATACACTGACTGAAAATTTTCCATTGCTTACTCGGTTGTGCATTTGACATATCTTGTATTTTGTGTCCAGAAATTAAGAAACTTTCGGCTTTTGAGGTCGAAATCCCCGAGACATGCTTGAGGTTATGGGAAGAAAGGTACAGAAATTACAGATTTGAGATGAAGGAAGCGCTGAACACCAGCAGTGAATCGAAAAATGACTTAGCTGACCAGGTTATTAAGAAGTACAAACAGGTAAAACCTTCTTCTATCAATCTTTGAGAAATTACCTTTGTTGAGTCCCAGATCGCCTCACCTCGTGAGTTAGCTTTTGAGACTGAATTAGGCCCAAGGTCCATAACAACCTTCAACGATCATTTTAAGAAGGGCAAAAGGTGAAAAATACCTTCTACTATATGAAATATCTTAATGCTACCTTTTGTTATACTTTGGCCGTTTGCAAATTGTCTCATATTTACCCTTGGCCCCAACAGAGCTCCAGTGTGGATCCTAACTAAAGTTTAACGGAGGATAACTTGGTTCAATCTGGAGCTCCATAATTGCAAGACCTAAAGTATTAGATGAGGGTAAAACTAGATATTTCGTATAGTAGATGGGTAAATTTGGACGTTTTCCCTTGTAACTTGTATCGGTGGGAGTTCTCAAGAAAATAATTGTGAGTTCAATTTTCACTAACCCCATTCCGCCTTCCTCTCCCCTTATTCCCTGATGTAATAGATTTTTTTTTTCTTCAAAAGCCGCCATGAGTGTTCATTTATACCTTGATTTTTCAAATTTTCATGCAGCTGCTATATGAAGCGCCAGATATGGAGGAGAGCGTAAGGAGTGCAACGGACATATATAACGATGCACTTGCTATTTATCGCGTGACTTATGATTACGCGAAAACTATAGGCGACGTCAGAAAGTGTGGTTTTGCATGGAAAGTTGCAGGTGCAGCCCTTTGCAGGCTTCATGCTGAGCTTCATGCAAAGGAACATAACCAAAAAGTCATGGCTGTGTCACCTTCTATATTGCACAAATTATTGAACTCGAGGCACAAAGAAGTGTCTAACATGTAAAAATATGTGTTGACTATTTAGTGTATATATTGCAATGTTGGATTTTTTTTTTTTTTAACATTAAAATCATTATCTTTTCAGAATCAGTGTTTTAAAAGGTGAGACTCAGGGCGGAACGTAGTAAAAATGCATTGAGGTGATTGTGGGAGCGAAAGTACCGTGAGGCATAAGCCCCATCCTTATGGGCATATGCTTACACGTTGGACAAGTTTTTATTTTGGGGCGTAAAACTTCTCTTAATTAAAACTAAAATTACTTAACAAGTTCTTAAATTAATATCATAGAATTTAACTTGATATTAAATTTTAAGAAGTTGAAAAGCATAAAAATAGAAATATATTTTACTCTTGGCCCTATTTTTTTGTTCTTTCTCTTCATCTTTCACCAAATAAAGGGGTAAAATGATCAATGTGCAAAGTTGAGCTCTGTGAGAGGGTTATTGTTTACTTTTGTACGTACAGAAGTGCCCCATTGTACATAACAGTGAAGACGTCAGAGAACTGAAGCTCAAGTTGAACATATTTCAATGCAACAACATTTCAAGCATGTCCAATGGCGAAGTCAAAAATTTCGCTAAGGGTGTTCAAGATTTAATATATATGTATGAATATTTTTTTTGGACCTATATATTGCATATAATTTTCTATATACATAGTATAATTTTTCGACGAAGGGTGTTCAATTGAATACATGTAGCTAGGCCACTGAGCAAACCCAATAACGCCATCAGTAAGTTCCATTCTTCTTTCCACCACCGATGGTTCTTCATCCCCTATAAAGAAATAATAACACAAACCAAACACACCACAACATTTTTACAACTTCATTATAATTCTAATGAATTCTAAAATTGAGTATGGAAAACTAAAAATATAATGCAAAATACTTACCAAATAGATGTTACTTCCTTGACATAGTTCAAGACACTAAATAAATAAAAAAGAAAAACATAAGAACATTTTTTTTTGATAATATATTAAATTAAATTAAAAGACAGTTCTTACCTCTTTGTAGTCACGAGTTGTTGAACTTGTGCTTGAGCAAGCGAATCACTAATCGGTGATTAGAATATTATTTTCGTCCGGTTAACAGTTCCATGTACACAACACTCGCAACAACAGGAAAAATCAATTAAACGGATCAACAAAAATATAGCTGTGATGGTAAAAAATTCTAACTAGTACGACTATTTCACACGGCTTTTGATACCATGTATTGAAAAACTTCATTCCACCGTACTTCTTGTCAGGGACCTTAAACACCAAAACCTTAGAATCGTTCTTGGAATTGTCTTATCCCAATCTCCTACACTCATTTGAAATGCCTTATCCAATTTGTCAAAGAAATCGTCCTTTAGAGAAAGTTTTAAAGCAATGGCGTTTTGTACAATCGCAATGCATGGTCTTTCGTGCAAAAAAATAAATTATAATAAATCAATAAAGTGACTTACAAAACAAAATGAATAAAAATGTGACTGGAAATTTCTATTTGAAAGGTAGTGGTTGAACAAAATTTTGAATTCATCAACTTCACGTACTATCGAAGGCGGTGCATACATGGAAATGGCTCTTTCGACTAACTGTTGAAAACTTCAGAGGTCTTGTCGAAGAGTATTGTTATCACTGCAAATTTCAATGAAAATTGTTATTATACAAATTAATAAAAGTTATTAATACGATATTACACACTTCAAAAATAAAAGTAAAGTTCTCTCCGATTCAACACATACCAGTCCTGAAACGAAAATTGCTTAAACTAACATCTAAATCTCCAAAATAAACTCCATCAAGCAAATTTCCATGGTGTTTTTTAGAGCTATTACGAACTTACTTGAACTTCTTTTTGAAGTCATTTCCTATTCCAATACACTTCCCACCATAAATCTTCCACATGTCAGGTTTTCCATTGTTCCCCAGCCAACTTCTAAATGGAGTTAACTTTTCAATAAAATCATTCCACCGTTTTCACAAGACCATGCGGCTTCGAGAGCCATGGTGACTTGACTTCATACAAGATATCGTATAGTTTTTCTGCATCCCTAAAGTCCCGATACTCTAGTGCACTCACATTTTTCGCCGAAGTTGAATCACTAAATGTTAGTTTACAATTCCAAACAACATTAGTTCCAATTTTGTAGTATTAGATGTTGCGGAGAAAACCCGTCATTGCACTGCAAAAGAAATGCTATTGATTAGAATTTACGTATAGGCAAATTTTAGAGTACGTGTAGGCAAATCTACAAAGATGCAAGCAAGACAAGTAGTTGTACGTGTAGGCAAATTTTAGCTATGATTTACAATATCAAATTATTTTTGCAATTAGCAACATATAAATTATTGTATTAAGTGAATATATAACCTACATAAAAGTGAGTTTAAGAGTTAAATGTAACACAAATGTTCTAATACACTACCTTGATTCTTATTACCAAAAAACTTTTTCATATATCTAAATATTTGAGTAATTTAATTCAAACTTTTAAAATATTAGGCAAATGTTTAATACTATAAACTTGAAATTTGAAATAAAAACATATTTCTATTACTGAAACAATAGTTTAAAGTTTCTCATTAATGTCTAAATTAAAATGCAGTAACTCTATTATATATGTTGTTAATTAATTATCAATTATGTATTCAATTCGTTTTATGGTTAGGAATTTTATATGTTGATGATTGTTTTTGAAACAAACTGAAAATAGACAACTCTTATTTAATAGAATTACTCTTTTATATTAAATATTAAATTGAAATTACAAAGTAATTACTAATGATTCAACAAAAGCAAAGAAAAAAAGGGGATAAGAATTAGACGATGTACAGAACTGAGATAAGAAAATCAGAAATACAAAGTATAAACGAGAAAGAAAACATTGTTCACACCCCTTCCCAACTAGATTAAATTGAGATTAAACCGTTCTGTCTAATCTCATTACATTATTAATAGCATTGTATTAGAATTTATTGCATTATTAATACAATTAATTTTCATGTATAGATTATACACGTCTTAATACCAAATAGAGTGTATAATTAATACAAATATTAATTATATATAGCTTGAAAAATTGTACCAAACAAGTTATTAGTGTCTAGTAATACACAAATCTAATATACACATTATTTTTCTAATACACCCTGCTAAACGAACCCTAAGTGTTAGACAATATATGGTTGTTCTAATTCTTACACTAACGGGACATATAGTTAATTTAAGATAAACATATTTAAGATCTCAAGTTTTTTTTTAAATATATCTAATACTTTCTTTGTCCATCTTTATTTATCTACTATAATAAAAATAGATGTCTTACAATATTTGTTTAATTTATAAAATTTAGAGATAATTTAACACTTACTTCCTAATTTATCTTTATTATATTCAAAGAGTGATATTGTAAAATTATCTTTCTAGTTAGACGGAGAGAGTATATTTTCAAGATATTGTGAATAGTGCAAGATTCAAAAGTTTTTTAAACTTTCTTAAACTATGTACCAAATTAAATAACAATAATAATATACTCAATATAATCTCATAAATAGAGTTTGATAAATCAAAATTAGATAAATAAATTAAAATAAAGAAAATATTATATACATATAAATATTTTATTACTGTTATATTGCTTGAGACACTACACGTATAAGGCTAATTATTTATAGGTGGCAAAAACAAAAGACTTATATAACTTACATACTTTCAATTTTTCCCACGTTGTACTAGGAATATTTTCTTTTTTGACATTTTCATAATTTTAATATTTCACGTAACAGGTTTAGGATCACAAAATTAAAAAAAAAATTTAATATATTCTATGTATTTTAATTTATTTAAGACCATAAAATTTAATTTTCTTTTTTACTTTCTTAAAATTTCGTATCAAGTGAGAATCAAATAAATAAATTAAAATGGGGGAGAGTATTATATATTCCATCCGTTTCAAAAAGAATGACTTGCTTTTCTTTTTAATATGTTTAAAAAAGAATGATTCTTTTTTTTAGCAACTTTTTAATTTTAATTTCACATGACATATTTAAAATTACAAGATTAAAAGATATTTTGATATAAAATTCAAAAATCTTTTTTATATTTTTAAAGGAAAACTTGCATAGATATGCTATATTAAGAAAATATTTACCATTTATAGCAATAACATTTTTTTTCACTGGGCACTTATAATACAGTTTTGATACATATTGCAGAGAACAATTTATAAAACATATATAATACAAATTTTATTCATGGATAATATATTTATCACACACTTTAATACACTTATAATACATTGTGTCAATTTCTTACCAAACAAATCTAATACATTTTAAAACACTTATAATACATCTATATTGCATGCATAATTCACTTTTAATAAATACTGCAGATTTTTTTATAGTATTGCTATATTGCTATAGATGGTAATAAATAAAAAATATCGCTAAAAGTAGTAAATATTTTATAAAAGATATTTACCCATGTAATTTTTTTAAATTTTTTTTGTGTTAAGTCAAAATAAATCATTCTTTTTCAAACGGAGGGAATATATGAATATGTTTTATTAGTGTTGTATTGCTTGAGACACTACACGTATAAGGCTAACTATTTATAGGTGGCAAAAATAGAAAAATACTTACAAGTGTATTGTGTGAGAAAGAGAAAATGGAGAGGAAGATGAAGGAGAAGGTGTTGGACATGTCACCGACATCAACGGTGGGAGGTGGTGTTGAGGATATCTACGGTGAGGATCGTGCCACGGAGGATCAACTCCTAACCCCATGGACTTTCGCAGTTTCAAGGTACTATAATCCTAGTGTTCGTGTCAGCTTGTGCACATCTATTTATAGCTCCCTTCACTATATGTTGTGTCTTATACCTTGATTAGTGATTTAGTGTATTATTTTGTTGTAGTTTACGTTGTGCTAATATCTTCTATCGTCGTTGTTTCTTGTATCTCCGTTAATTTTTTCCGAGACTGTTTTGGACTGTTGTTTTAAGCCGCGAGAGTTTATCAAAAATAACTTCTCTAACTTGAGAGTCAAATTTTTATGTGGACTTTATCAGGAACAACCTCTCTACCTTGTAGTCAAATTTTTCGATGCTTTGGACTCTATATGTGGCTAGTCAAATTTTTAAATTTTGACCATCGATAACAAGCATAGAAGTTTTAAGTTTTTTGAAGTACTCCTTTGTTTCGATTTAGAGTACAAGTGTCAAACTAATTAGGGTGTGAATTCAAATATAAAAGCTTCAACTTTTTAGAAATAAAATTTACATATTTTGAGACTACATAAAAAGTACGGTAAGTCGCAATAGTTAAACATTTAAAATATTTAGAAAATATTTGGAAAAGTTATGGTCAAAGGAGAGAAAATATGTTTTGACTCTTCAAATAGTAACTAAGACAAACAAATTAAAACGGCGGGAGTAAAATTTAAATATCTGAAAATTACGTGAAAAATATTATAATTACAATAATTAATAACTTAAAGTATTTAAAATGACACAAAAAACCTGTAGTTAAAGACAAATATATTTGACCCTCGAAATCCGGAAAGTGGCACATCAATTGGGATGAAGAGAGTAGTACTTTTTAATATCCGTTGGTATTTGAACCTAAGAACTCATGATTCTCAACCTACCTCGTTGATCAGTATACCACACTTTGATTGTGGTGCTAGGCTACATCCTTGGATTGATTTTACATAAACAGTATTAATCTATTATCCTAATTCAGCTTATAAATTAGGACTATGTTGGTTTTGGGATCATGTATATTAGTGGTATATTTAAGAAATATTGTTGATTGATTAGCATATACGCCAATAAGTACGGTAAGTAGAGTGTATTCGTGATATTCTTAACAAAATGTTAGTGATTGATTAGCTTAAAAATTGATAATTACATCAAGTAAAATGTGTAGGGAGATCATATTCATGAATTCTGAAAAAGTAGTTTTCTGATCATTTTGGGAGTTTGTCTTTTTTTATCATTAAATTTGGTTGCAAAAAGTTGTATGTTTATTAACTTTTGTCATGGTGAAAACAGTGGTTACAACTTGCTGAGGGATCCGCGTTACAACAAAGGGCTCGCGTTCACTGAGAAAGAAAGAGATGTTCATTACTTGCGAGGCCTTCTTCCGCCTGCGGTTATACCCCAGGAGCTTCAGGTACATAAAATTGCTCAAGGTACAATCTTGAAATATGTATGTACTTTACAGGAATTTTTGTTAATGTGTTGTTTTACGCGATATCAGGAGAAAAGACTTATGCAGAGTCTTCGCCGATATGAAGTCCCTTTGAATAAGTATGTTGCCTTGATGGAACTAGAGGTAAGTTCTAAGCCAAATGCTTGACTTATGAATTTATATTACGCATCGAGTTTTGCTATTATTTACATATCTTTAAAAGGTGCGGGTTATTGTCACGTATGATCACTTTACCGGTATAACAGTGAAGTCATAAAAACTAACTTTTTATCCAATTAAAGTAACTGAACTTTACTCATTATATGAGTGTCTTAATAGAACTTCATTCACAATAACACTAAAGTCACCTTGATTGGTTATGCTTTGTCGTTATAGTGGAAAAAACTTAGTGACTTTACTGTAATAGTTTGCAAAGTTCAGTTACTTCGAGGTGACAAAAAATAAATTTGTAATGTTATTGTTATAGTTGGTGATGAATTCCAACTTATTTAATGTGGCAACAAATTTGTTTTGTGACTGCGCTATTATAACGGGTAAAGTTCATAGGCTATACGTGAAATTGACGCTGCAACGGAATTTTATTTAGCCTGTTCTCCTTTCTGGATTCTAAATGCAGGAGAGAAATGAAAGGTTGTTCTACAAGCTTCTTATTGATAACGTCGAAGAGTTGCTTCCGATTGTTTATACGCCGACTGTTGGTGAGGCTTGCCAAAAATATGGAAGCATTTTTAAGCGTCCGCAGGGTTTATACATCAGTTTGAAAGAAAAGTATGGTACTTTTATGATTTACAGCTTATTTACTGCTTCGATGTGAAAGTAATATTTAACTAAATCTGTAAGTGTTTATTTATTTGCAGAGGAAGGATCCTTGAGGTATTGAAAAACTGGCCTGAAAGGAAAATACAAGTCATTGTTGTTACGGATGGTGAAAGAATTCTCGGACTTGGAGACCTCGGCTGCCAGGTAATCCCTTGACACATTTTATATTAGTCTGTAGCCGAGGGTGTAGCCGAAACAGCCTCTAGGTAGGGGTAAAATTTGCATATACCCTATCCTCCCCAGAGGCCACTTGTGGGATTACACGAGTATGTTGTTGTTGTTGTTGTTGTGTATTACGTGTGTGGTAGCTAGGTGTATTGAAGGGGGTTCACTTGAATGGAGGTGAGCCTCAAAGCAACGGTGAAGTTGTCTAAAGGTTACAGGTTCGAACTACGGAATTAATGGTTAATGCTTGCGTCAGGGTAGACTGCTCACATTACACCCCTTGAGGTGCAGTCTTTCCCGGACTCTACGTGAACGTGGGATGCTTTGCGTGCGGAGCTTCCCTTAATATATAAATTGTTGAATCCCTCGACATAAGAGAAGTTTGTAGTATAGTGTAAAGATTTCTCAAAATTTGTGTTGCGACATTCTTGCAATTCTTTTGAATCCCCTAGTTAGATTCTTTGGCCTAGAAACAATTTACTTTGTAATGCATCGAATGAGTAATCCTGATATGAATTCCATTATATT
This sequence comes from Jaltomata sinuosa, assembly GCA_003996215.1. Lineage (NCBI taxonomy): Eukaryota > Viridiplantae > Streptophyta > Magnoliopsida > Solanales > Solanaceae > Jaltomata > Jaltomata sinuosa. The sequence continues at coordinate 1,079,481 of QJPP01000286.1, read as the reverse complement.
GTCACAGGGAATGGGGATACCAGTAGGGAAATTGGCTCTGTATACTGCGCTCGGGGGTGTCAGACCTTCAGCGGTACCAAAACTCGTTAAAATTTGTACACTACTATAATTTTATAACAATGAACATCCTACCGATTTGCTCGCGTGTGCAGTGTTTGCCTATAACCATTGATGTGGGAACAAATAATGAGCAACTATTGAAAGATGAGTTCTACATTGGGCTCCGACAAAAGAGAGCTACTGGCAAGGTCAATTTTATAATAGTGTCGCTCTATATTGTACCTGTTGTATATTACCACGTATAAACATAAATTGAGATTTGCAGCATTTTCTTGAGATATATCTGTTTCTTTTTGCTCCACGTAGGAATACTACGATTTTCTTGATGAATTCATGAAGGCTGTGAAGCAAAATTACGGTGAAAAAGTTCTTGTACAGGTTAGTAATTTGGAACGTGTTTAGGACCACATTGCATTTCATGTAACGTCAAAGTCTGATATTTGTAACGTCATCTGCAGTTCGAAGATTTTGCTAATCACAATGCTTTTGAGCTGTTGGCGAAATATGGTACAACACATTTGGTCTTCAATGATGATATACAGGTATGACACAATTCTTTTTGTCCTTTATCACCAGACATTTGCGTTCGTTCTGTTTTTTTTAATCCCATTAATGCTGCAGGGTACAGCTGCTGTGGTACTTGCGGGGCTTGTTGCATCCCTTAAGCTGCTCGGAGGGTCCTTAGCTGATCATACGTTCTTGTTCTTCGGTGCTGGAGAAGTAAGGCTAGAACTTTCTTTTAAAGACTCAAGTTTTCAATTGTTTCAGTAGACAGAGCTACGAACATGTAAAAAAGGATACGAATGGTAGCAACGAATAACTTAGGGAAACAATGTGATAATTGGATGACACCCCAACTTTATAATGACACTCATGACGCGATTTACATTGGAATTGTTTGATATAAGTTACAAAAAACCATTGAAAAAGGAAATTCGGAGAACATATTATGCATCTGAATCATGTTATCTTTACATTAAATAATCATGAAAAGATCTTAAAGTCATTAAATTGTGCTTCATGTAAATCTTTCCGCGATCGCAGGCTGGAACTGGTATAGCAGAACTCATAGCACTTGCGATTTCAAGGAAGGTAGAAGATTTTGGTTGCCAGTAGTTTGTCAAAGTCGTATTCTCGTTTAGTATGTTTCACTTGATAAATTGTGTTTGTTATCTGTAGACAAACACCCCTGTGGAGGAAGCACGTAAAAATATCTGGCTTGTCGACTCAAAGGTAGAAAAATTATACCATTAGTATTCGTCTTATATTTCAAGTTTCACAAAGCTTACAATTGGTTCCTCTGTTTACATCGTCCATATAATTGAGTGATTACGTACAGGGTCTAATTGTTAATGCTCGAAAAGAATCACTTCAAGCTCACAAGAAACCTTGGGCTCATGAACACGAACCTGTCAACAATCTCCTCGACACTGTTAAGGTTTGATCGATGAGCTCCCTAATTGAGGATTACCACTTTGAAAATCCTTTTGTATGTATTAACACTTCCAAAATTAATATAGGCCATTAAACCGACGGCTATAATTGGAACATCTGGAGTTGGAAGAACATTTACTAAGGAAGTGATTGAGGCTATGGCCTCCATAAACAAGGTGCTGCATTCCCCCGATTTTCCATTTCCCGTCTCCCCACCGAAATTTTCTTGAACTAACAGATTGAAATATGATTTGCAGAGGCCACTTATTATGGCTCTCTCAAATCCAACGGAACAATCCGAATGCACTGCTGAAGAAGCTTACGCTTGGAGTGAGGTAAGTAATTAATATTCATGAGAACAGAGGCGGATGCAGGCTTTAGTCGTGTACATTTTCACATGGAACACACACGTATTTAAAAATCACTAAACGTCGAGTCTCTCAAGTTTATATCCTGGATTTTCCTATGCATGAGATGCAATCTCTATGCACATTAAAGTTGTGTTTGGTTAATCTAGTACCTACTCACGCTCATGACTCTGACCGACGTCTTAATATTGCTTTATGAAAAGGGTCGAGCCATTTTCGCAAGTGGAAGTCCATTCCCTCCTGTAGAGTACAATAACAAATTCCACATTCCTAGCCAGGTTTTCCAGTGCATACATATGCTTTAATTCCTTTTTAAAATACCATGCATCACAGTCAACACGATTATGCTTAATTTATGCTCTATCTTTCGTGCAAATATCACAGGCAAACAACTGTTACATATTCCCTGGATTTGGTTTTGGCTTGGTCATGGCTGGCGCTATCCGTGTGCACAACGACATGCTTTTAGCAGCTTGTAAGTATTTGAATTACAAACCTTCAACCAAAACCTCATATCTTGACCATCAGAGGTGGTAAATGGGCGAGTTGGGCCCAATAAACGGGTTTTGAGTCAACCCCCACCCCAACCATCCAATGTGTCTTAATTTATGTTTACGTGAAACAGCGGAAGCGTTGGCCGGTCAAGTAACTGAGGAGCACTATGCCAAGGGGATGATTTACCCTCCTTTTGGTAATATCAGAAAGATCTCAGCTCATATTGCTGCTAATGTTGCTGCTAAAGCATATGAACTCGGTGAGCGCATTTCTTCCGTTTTCGTTATCATTTATTTACTTTTATCAAGTTACTAAGTAATGTTATATAACATATTGTATGGAGTTATCTACAATTATCTTTTAATTGATCTGATTGTGTTATATACCGCAGGTGTTGCAACACGTCTGCCTCAGCCTGCGGATTTGGTGAAGTATGCTGAGAGTTGCATGTATACTCCGAATTATCGAAATTATCGCTGATTAAATAAATAAATTACCTTTCACATGTTGTAATTTTGCTTATATATGTAAAATAATGCTTCCTTTTAAAAAGGATGCTCTGTTTGTAAGCATTGTAGTCCATGTAAACGCAGCAGTATGTTTGTACTATAGTTTGAATAAAATGGATCTTAATTACCCTTCATGATATATATAATAACAATATTGTAGATAAAAGACTTTGATGCATCTCACTTTGATGTCTTAAATGTTAAGATTTTTAAATATAATTTAAATAAGGAAAAATTTAAGATGCAAAATTTTAGTCAATTTAAAGTTTTAAATATTAGGATAATAATTAAATATGGAGCGGAGAGGGGCGATAGTAGATAAATATAGGGTGATGGAAGGGGGTTGGAGAATTGATGATATCACGTCGGTGTTTGAGTTAATTCTCTCTTGATTCTTTAAATTGACAAGTATTTTAGAACAACTATTTTTAGTATATATGACAACTAAAAAGGAACGGATGGAGTATGATATATGAGTATATGATACTATGAGTATGATTATAAATAGAAACGTCCAACAAAAGTTAAATGGTCAAGAAAGCAGGCAATTAGGAATAACTAGTCAACTTGTCTAAAAAGGGGCAGCCCGGTGCACTAAAGCTCCCGCTATACGCGGGGTCCGGGGAAGGGCCGGACCACAAGGGTCTATTGTACGCAGCCTCACCTTACATTTCTGCAAAGGGCTGTTTCCACGGCTTGAACCCGTGACCTCCTGGTCACATGGCAGCAACTTTACCAGTTACTCCAAGGCTCCCCTTCAACTAGTCAACTTGTCTAACCTCATTAAATATCGAATTACTTTTTCTAAAATTCTGAAAATTAGAATTTTTTTTTTTTAATCTATAAATTTGGATCATATTAAATAGTCATAGCTAACAAAATTCTTTGATAACTCACTATTAAATGGGATTAGCCAGAGACAAAGCTACTATATTAGGTACGGGTCCAAATAAATCCAGTAGTAGCTTAAACTAAAGGTGCAAATCCCTGCATTTTAGTTTGTTTCTACCAAGAAAATGTTACTTTTTATAATATAAAAAGAAAGAAATATAAAGAAGAAGGTCATGAAAAGAAAATACGAGCAAATCACATGTTTGTTAGTCTTGAATCTTTGGGCATTTGAAATAAAAGCTTATTTAGAGAATTAAAATCTCAAAGAGTTACAATGTAATACTCGCAAAATAAAATAACTGTAAGATTAGTTTTTTCTAGTAATAATAATTGAGACTTCAAAAATTCTTTAATAAAGAATTTGAAAGGTTAAGTAGTAATAATAACAACTTTATTCATACAATAATATAAATCACGAGTTGTTTGGACACTCAAGAAATCTGTTAGACAGGCAGATAATCACATCTTTTACAATCAACACAGTTCTTTGTTCGTGGAGCAAAAATAATTTATTTAACCTTACAACAGTCTCAAATATATCGATGGGCAGACTCAAAGACATTGAACACATCCTTAAACTAAAAGGTGGCGCCGGTGCATTCTCAAATTTATTGTCTGTCCACTCCTCGTAATTGTCTTCAAACCCGTAAATAGGTGGCGCCGGTGCATTCTCCGGCCATTTGAACATAAAATGAATGTGCTCAATTTTATTATTCTAAATTAAATTTATATTTTTTTAATTTATATTTTTTATAAAGTAATGATGAGGGACTAATTTTAAAAAATATTTATTATAATGTGTATTTACTTTTTTTGTACAAAATTATTAATAGGAATAGGGGTAAAATGGTAATCCAAATTTGGAATTGGGAGCTTCCCACTTTTAATAATACTAGTCTTAATGTATGTGCGTTGCACATGTTAATGAATTAAAAAAATTATATAAAATAAATAAATTATGTGAAAATAACAATTAACATTAATATAATTTTTTCTTTAAAAATATTCCAGATATTTAAAAATTATGTTATTTATATAAACGTGCATACTACTACAAAAAGTAGGGTAAAAAATATGATATATATATGCCAAAAATTAAGAAAAGGCCGTCGACTTTTTTTTTGGAACTTTAGGGATTTTGCGGGAACTTTTAAGAGTATAAATATTATTAATATTTTAATATATATTAGTGTTTATGTGTAATTATAATTTATTTGAGAAAAATAGTGAAAAGACAACTTTGTCTAAAGCAAATCCTTTTAATGAAGGGCAAAAAGTTCAAATCACATTATAAGGTGCTTCACACTTTTAATATAGTATAGACTAGTCTTAATGTATGTGCGTTGCACATGTTAATAAATTAAAAAAATTATATAAAATAAATAAATTATGTGAAAATAACAATTAACATTAATATAATTTTTTCTTTAAAAATATTCCAGATATTTAAAAATTATGTTATTTATATAAACGTGCATACTACTACAAAAAGTAGGGTAAAAAATATGATATATATATATATATATATATATATATATATATATATGGAACTTTAGGGATTCTGCGGAAACTTTTAAGAGTATAAATATTATTAATATTTTAATACATATTAGTGTTTATGTGTAATTATAATTTATTTGAGAAAAATGGTGAAAAGACAACTTTGTCTAAAGCAAACCCTTTTAATGAAGGGTAAAAAGTTCAAATCACATTATAAGGTGCTTTCACACTTTTAATATAGCATAGATATGATGATATGATGATATATGATATGATAAAAGGAAAGAATAAAGAAAGCCAAAAAAGAATACTCACATAGTGATCCCACAGAAGAGGTTATATCACAAAAAATTCACGGATTGTAACACACGAAAAAACTGAAAAATTTCTATTTTTCGTTCCGGGCCACGTTTGAAATTCAAAAAGCGCACATTTGCCCCTCCGAACCAACGCGCGCCATTAAATAGGTCGTCACAGACGCCCACGAAAAATTTTGGCCAAAAAATCGCTGGACGCACATATCACACAAAATCCATGGACTATAACACACGAAAAAATTAAAATATCCTTATTTACCATTTTGGGCCACGTTTGAAATCCAAAAAAACTCACGTTTTTCCTCCGAACAAAGGCGCACCATTTAATAGGTCATCACGGACGCCCACGAAAAATTTCGGCCAAAAAATCATCGGACGCACATATCACACAAAATTCATGGACTATACACACGAAAAAAATTAAAAAATTCCTATTTCTCGTTTCGGGCCACGTTTGAAATCTAAAAAGCTTACATTTTGCCCTCCGAACTAACGCACGCCATTAAATAGGTCGTCACGGACGCCCACGAAAAATTTCAGCCAAAAAATCATCGGACGCACATATCACAAGAAATCCATGGACTATAACACACAAAAAACCCAAAAAATCACTATTTCTCATTTCGGATCACGTTTGAAATTCAAAAAGCCCACGTTCTCCCCTCCAAACCAAAGCGCGTCATTAAATAGATCGTTACGGACGCCCACAAAAAATTTCGGCCAAAAAACTATCGGACGCACATATCACACAAAATCCATGGACTATAACACACGAAAAAATCAAAAAAACCCTATTTTTTTATTCTGGGCCACGTTTGAAATCCAAAAATCTCACGTTTGCCCCTCCGAACCAACGCGCGCCATTAAATAGGTCGTCACGGACGACCCCAAAAATTTTTGACCAAAAAACCGTTGGACGCACATATCACACAAAATCCATGAACTATAACACACAAAAAACTGAAAAATTCCTATTTTTCATTTCGGGCCATGTTTAAAATTCAAAATGTCCATGTTTGTCCCTCCGAACCAACGCGCCCCATTAAATAGATCATCACGGACGTCCACAAAAAATTTTATGCTATAAAATAATATTCTAGTTGATATACTCAATCATGTAAAGTCTTAATTATATTTTCAAATAGTTCTACTACTTCTAAAATAATTTTGATGATTTGTGTAATAACTGACTCAATTCAATTGAAAAAGTATTCAAATTTAAAATCAATATGAACTTGCCTAAGATCTAAACATGGTGTTATGTAACGTAAAATAATTTATATATGTCTATTTGTGTCTTACAAAATATTATTAAGAAATGTTATACCGCCACTTAAAAAACTACTTGTTCTTATTTTATCTGTTTCATCTCGAACTGCTCACTAGAAGATGAATCTGAGAGTTTTTGGTGCTTCCTGGAACTAATGAGAAGACTAGCACCAAACTTTGAGGAAGGCCAAATGGAATGCACTTGCAAGTATTACGGAAAGAGTATATTTGGACCCAAAGTATAACAAAGGGTATATTTAAATTATTTTTAATAGTACATGGGTATATTTGGCTCTTCTCCGTTGATATTATATAAATAGTGTATTAACATGTATCGATATTGTATAAATAGTTGTGTAATATATCACTATTATATAAATGGTGTATTAACATCTATCGATATTGTCTAAATAGTTATGTAATGTATCGATATTGTATAAATGATATATAAATATATATATATATATATATATATATATATATATGACATATAATGTATATATCGATATAGTACAATTAAAAATGACCGCATGTATATGTAATGTATTGATCGTACATATATACACGGCTTCCTGATGTATTTCTCGCATTAAAAAATAAAAACAACGTGATGGAGTTGTTCTTCATGTTCTACGTACAACTATTGTTGTAAATCCAATGAAATACACCTCAAATCGGCATAAAAATCCTTCAATTTTGAGATATAAGCTCATCGCAATGTTTCTGATCTTTTAAAATAACACCCACTCAAAACAGAGCTCAATTGATGCGGTGCTCGAAATCACGAAAAATGAGTCTCCACCAACCGTGCCTACCTGACCGTGGCCAATATGTGTTAGCCACGATTTGTGTACCATATAGCCACGGTTTTGCGCGTGGCTAAATTTCATTTTTTTTAATGTGATCAAATGGTCAATTAATGTAATAAATGAGTGAATTTTTTAAAGTGGGCTATTTTGGGTGTAAATAAGTTTGATTGACTGACATTCTGCCTAATTTTTTCAATTTTATTTCAAAAAACTTAAAAGATTTCATTTTCGAGTACACAGTCAATTATTTCAGTTTTTATGCCTTTCAAATATTTTAATTTGTTAATTATTATGATTTAGCTTTTTATGTAATTTTTAAATATATAGTAATAAATTAAAAAGATAAAACAAATAAATTAAAACAGAGAAATTAACAGAAATGACCAAAATGTCCCTGGATGCTAAAGTATTTTTTGTCTACAAATATTTGGACTGAAAAAAACAACAAATTGTCGAGCCTTTCAAGCCCTACTAAGTAAAAGAAAATGTATTTATTGGCTCCTTTAACCCATTTTTGCTCAACATCGATCCTCTCACGTACTTCCTCGAACGACGGAAGTCTCGATGCCCAAAAAATAAAAAGACCTTTGAGATTTGATCTTTAGTGAAGAACCATTGGGTGCTCAATCAAATTGTGATTTAATTAATGCTTTACACCAAAACAAGAGAACAAATGATTCTTTGAACAATTTTAATTTGTCTACTCTGATCTAGGGGTGTATATGAATCGGATTGGTTTGGTTTTTTTAAAAACCAAATTAAATTATTAGTGTCGGATTATTAAATTTATAAATCAAATCAAACCAATAAAAATCGAGTTTTTCAACCTCGGGTTTTTTCGAATTATTTCAGTTTTCTCGGGTTTTTTGAGGTTTTTTGGTAAAGTCTTCATATAAATATATAATTAACGTGTGCTTTAAATATTTCTTTAGTCCTAGCAAGATACAACTATCTAAAGTATTTCTTTAAAAAAAATAACACAATATATAAATGAGTGATGACATTAATAAAATATTCAACCAAAAAATAATGAAATTGCATAGAATAAATATGCATATTAATGAGCCATTGTAAAAATAATTATAATTTAAAAGTATCAAGTCATACTAAAATTAGTCTAATAAGTATTAACTACATGACTAAATATTAAACAAAAAAATGAAATTAGTTTATGTTTTTATGCAAAATTAAAGAATAGATATCTAACATGATTGTCATTCCTAGTGTTGAATTGAATAATTTTTTGTTAACATTAGTATTGATTTGAGCTTTATTTGAGTTACTAATATCTATGGGTTATAAAAACTTATTGGACCATTTAAAATTCTAACTTTAAATTTGAAATAATATGTTGAATGATAAAAACTATGAAAAATTTAAGAAATATTTACAAATTACATCACAATAAATATTTTTATGTATAAAATATTTTTAAAAATAGTATATATATATAATATCGGGTTGGTTCGGTTCGATTTGATTTGTTTTAGTTAAAACCAAACCAAACCAATTATAGTCGGGGTTTTTTTCCAACACCAAACCAAGTCAAACCAAATCATTAGTCAATTTTTTTTACGGTTCAATTTAATTTTCGATTTGATTCGATTTGCAATTCGATTTTATTCACCCCTACTCTGATCTAATCAACAAAACTAAAAAAATGGTATCTGACAAGAAATATCAGGTAAGAAAATTGTGACTAGTGCGATACATCCCATGAGGAAGGATCCAAATTAAATTAAATTATATATATACTAATCTAAATGGGCCACATCTTCCTTGTCCGCCTTCTCTTATGCCAGCAGTCTTCTACTTCTAATTGCCGTCATATGAATTAGCTCAACAAACCTAGCTCTTCATCTTCGAGGATGGATTTACCCCGTTTCAATATATTCAACGCGAAACATATCTAAAAACTTACTAGCTAAGCTTTCAATAAATTTTACTCCTTTCGTTTCAAATTATGTGAATCCATTTAATTGGGCACAAGGTTTATGAAAGAAATAAGGACTTTTGATCATCTTATTAAAGGTAAAAAAGAAAAATGAAATTAAATGATTCTAAATTGAGGCAAAAAGTTCAATTTTTTTCTAGACGAACCAAGAATGAAATAAGTTCACATAAAATTGAGACCCGCGGAAATATATATGAACCCATTATTCCAAAAAATAAAATAAATATTAAGAACCTTGAAAGTTGAGCCGATCAAATTTAAATTCTGAATCCACTCCCGCGTCAAGTTCTGATGACTTTGAAACGACAAAGAGGGCAAGAATTACAAATGGAGAGCCATTTTGTAAGACAATTTGCATGAAAAACATGACCACAAGGGACTTTTTTGCCATTATCAACAACACCTCTTACATGAAAACCTTCCATGCATACTATACAAAGGCCAATTTGATCACAATTAACACTAGACAATTGATGAATTTGTGTACTCACGTCGTGATCATCGGAAGGCGGTGGCGTAGAACACCGTGGTGGCGGCTCAGCCGTGTCTCCGGCTGAAATTCCGACCGCCGTCAACGCCAAATCAAGATCGAAATCTTTATCCATATAGAATGAAAATATGTAATTTGTGATGATTGATAGATGTATAGTTGAATATATATAGTTGGAAAAAAAATATTCAAACCTTATGCTATACACTACGTGGATGGGTGGTTGGACAACAACCTAAGTTCCATGAATTTGGTTTTCTAGTTTTATTATATTTATATACAAAGAAAATTACATATATGTCCTTAAAAAGTGTGTATAATTATGTAGAAAGAATCAACGTACATTATTTGTGTTGACCAAGAAAAAGTTTGGACAAATTAATTAATCTACATAAGGAAAGAAAAAGTCATTGTGTTTATGATAGTTTTAATATAATTTTTAAATGTATAATGAGTTAAAATATTAAAACATAGAAGAGTGTGGAATTTTTTGATGGGGGACCCGTCGAAACAGGCATGTCAATCGCCTGTTGCCTGCTTCAGCTGTCTAACCTTCACTTCTTATATAGGATAATAATATATATTCACAGTGTAAATAAATTTTGAGTTTACTATTCGTGTTTAAAAGAGATGTAACTTTTTTTTTGGTTGCATCGTCAATACTTGACCAAGCTTTTCAGTATTTTAAAGATAATATTGCAATAACAACAATAACTTATCCAGTAAAATTTGATTTAGGACGATATTGCGTACATATAAAATCATACAAAACATTGAAAGGGTATAACAAGGTCACAAGTGTAATAGTAATTAACTAATTGATTAATTAGATTATTAGTGCAATATTTTTTGGTATAATAAGTCAAATGAAGGATTTGGTGAACATGTTTAAATAATTTAAGTACAAATTGACCAAGTTGTCTAAAGCAGTCAAATTTGATAACTCAATATGTATTTTAATTCTTTATTCTACAAATGCAGCTCATGTTTGGTTGTCATTTTCCTTTTGACCTGCAGAGTTGGAAGTATTGCTTAGTCTCTTCGTCTCAAAATATTTATCGTGTATTTAATTTACACTCTCTTTAAGATAATACTCTTTCGAATCATTTTACTTTGTCATATTTTTAATTTATATGCTCCTTAAGAAAAACATTAACTAGAATATAATTTAACTAAATTATCCTTATTTATTACTCCTCAATATTTTATCCTTCTCTCTTTTGCACTATATTAATATTTCTCTGATCCATATTTATAACTAAGAGTAAAGATGAAAATAAACAACTAATTATACCTTGATTTTAGGTAAAAGACATTAAAATCACCCTAAATTATACCCAAAAAATCGAAGACGCACTCAAACTATTATGACGACCTATTACACACCTGAACTACTTAAAAGTGAATTTATTTTCACCCTAACGCACATACAACCAGTTACATGATGGAGAGTGTTTTACGCTCGCGCCACGTCTGCACCATGTCACTGCCACATCAACTATTATGTCGGATTTTCAAAAAAAAAAGTTTCATATCACCTTAATTGTTTCTTCTTCACTATACACTACCAAACTCACAATTAAACCACCATTTCTGCCGCCATTATCACCAAACTCACATCTCCACCACCATAGATTACATCACCCACAACTAAATTTATCATCGAAATCATCCCACAATTAATGCCCACCATAAAAATTATAAACAACCACCATAAATTCAACTAAATTCACCTTCAGAATCACATCGCCACCATTGTCTCCACAAAAAATTACAAAAAAAAATTCACAAAATTCAATACTCATACCCAAATATATCATCGGGATCACATCACCATCACTGCTTCCGTAAAAAATTATAAAGAACCACCACAAATTCAAGACCCATCACTAAACCCACATCAAGATCATATCACCACCAGTAGATTTCAATGTTCAGAAAAATTAAACCGCCACTACCATTACTATGAAATTCACAACAATAATCATACAAAATTTTATGTCACCATCAAATTTACATTACTAAATCATTCACCACTAGATCCACCATTGTTGTCACCATCAAAATTCATCACAATCATATCACAAATTTCAACATCCACCATCAAAATTACATTCATTGCCAATTATCAAAAATAAAAGACATACTGCCATTAATTTTATCACCCATCACCAAACTCATCAATAAATATTATCATCATTACAAATTTCATTCAAGTTCAAGGTGGAGAATAGTGAAGAATAAGAAGTTGATTAGTGAAAGAAAATGAAATGATTTTGTTACGAAAAAAGAAAGAGAAGAGAAGATTAATGGGAAGAAGAAGAAGAAGAAGAAATGGGTAGGGCTGTACATGGAGAATGATTGTACTTTCCTCTTTTTTTGTTTTAATTTGTCAGTTTTATGCGCTTTTTTCTTTTATTTTAATTTTTTTGCCACATTAGCTTCTGGGGTGGAAATAAATTCACTCTTAAGTAGTATACGTGTGTAATAGGTCGCCACAATAGTTTGAGTGTGTATTCGACTTTTCGGGTATAGTTTAGGGTGATTTTAATGTCTTTTCCCTTTTTAAAATGATAACTATTTTTGACCAGCTATTTTTAGTAAGAACGACAAGTAAGGTGGTTCGGAGAGTGTATTAAACATCAGAGGTATTTGACTATTTTGGTCTTATTTATGTATTAAGATACAGTTTCTGTTCATTAAATATTTATTATATTTATATGTCATAATTGACGTGTTTGTAATTTTTAAACACAATTACTACTAAAAATAAAATGAGAAAAACATAATAATTTTTTTGTGAAACTTCTAAAAATGACAAGTATTTTAAAATAAATATTTTTGATAAGGACCACAAGTATTTTGTGACAGAGGGGGCAATTGATTTTGTCCCTCTAGGAGTGTGAGCTTTGTCTTTTACACACTATAAGATCGTTTGGTACAGAAAATAAGGGATAATAATCATGATATAAAACGTAAGCTTATTTTATTATGCGTTTGTTTAGAAATATTATTTAATCTCAAAACTTTGTTTAGAAATATTATTTAATCTCAAAATTATTTATTTTAACTATTTATATTAAAATAATAAAATTAGTTATTCTATATGAAATATCTTTGTCTATTATGTGAACTAAGTTTGTTTAGATCCCAAGCCCCAATATTCAACAAGGAGCCCAAGTTCTAGCCCAAGGAGTCCACTGAAAATGACATAGATTTACAAAAATGACCTCGAAATGAGTGATCCTGGAAATTTTTTACCCCAGTTTTTCTAGGAAAAAATTTCAAATTTTACTCTAGAGATAATGCATAAGTACCATCCTAAATTATAGGTGAAATCTCAGCGACACACCTTAACTATACAGGGGTCCTATTACCCCCCTAAATATTATTTTTCTATATTTTTTTGTACCTTATATGCTGACGTGGAGTCATAACTCAATCCACTTAGTTGGGGTGATATACACGCGCTGCCACGTGTATAAATGGGTTTTTTTCAAAAAAAAAAAAAAATATTTTTATTTTTTTAATAAAAAAACTTCTTCTTATTTTTTTGCTTTGTATTTAAAATAAGTCAATACACGTAAAAAAAATTATTTTTATTTGTCTTGTATTTAAAATTTCTAAAAGAATATATTTTTTTATATTTTTCTTTGCCGTGTATTTTAACTTTGCTCAAATACACGTAATTTTTTTATTTATTTTTTTACCTTCTTTCATTTTTTTCTATTACTTTTATTTATTCTTTTTATTTTCTTTGTCTTTCGTTTGGATTTAATTCCAAATGCCTTGTAATTAGATATGTTAATTTTGAGTGAATACCAAAAAAATAAAAGAAATTAAAATTTTTTGCTTTCCGTTTAAAATTCTTTTTAAGTTTGACCAATATATTTACCTTTTTTATCCCTTATAATTTTTCCTAATTTCAACACTGTCCTTATTTTTCAGCCCTAAAATGTATGAAAGTATTGTCTTTTCTCTCATTTTCATCCCGATTCTCCATCTTTCCCTTTCTCCTACAATAAAAAAGTATTTAACAACACTTGTTTACCAAACACATTAACATTTTTTTTTTCAATTTCAACAATTTTTTTCCAAACACTTATCTACTTATTTATAAACACTTATTTTCAGCTTATAATCAAATGGCTTAAAAGCTACTTTAAATCCAAACAGGCTCTTAAAATTCAAAACGTATATTGCACTTGTAATCCTACTTCCTTAATCATAGTTTGATTATGTTTATGTGGAATCTTAACCTATACTGGATTACTGGTCTCTCTCTCTTTTTTTCTTTTCGATAATTGTAGTGTCTGGACCAGTTTGCTGGCAACTCTACTGATTCCATGGGACACGTGGCATTTTCCACCGGCAGGTACCATGTAACTCTATCCATCGAGACTAGGACATATAGGAAGAAATCACCTAATGTTATGTTAACTTATATTGGTCTCTCCTTTTTTTCTTTTTTTTTTCTTTTCAATAATTGTAGTGTCCGGATCAGTTTGCGGGCAACTCAACTAATTCTGTGCTAATTCTGTGGGACACATGGCATCTTCCACCAGCAGAAACCAGGTAACTTTGTCCATCGAGACTAAAAAAAATAGGAAAAAGTTACCTAAATGTTATGTTAAACTATACTGGTCTTGGAACTGCACATCAAACAAACAGGATCAGGACTTGTTAACATATTTGAGAAGTTCTTTTTGGAATAACCACTCAATCTCATCAAAAGGAAAAGAAAAGAATTTTGAATAAGTACTCTCCCTAGTCTTAATTGGATTTTAAGTTATTACTAGAAAAACAATATGATTTCGAGCTTCTTATCAACATTGAATGATCCAATTTACCTATTTGAAAATTTAGTTCTTCACCTACTCGATTTTTTCACTTTTACAAATGTTGCTGATGTTGTCCCCAAGGCATTGGTCTAGTGGTAAGAGCGTGTGTGGGTTAGGCGCACGTCACGTGTTCTAATCCCACTTGAGTATAAAAAGCCTGGTATATAAGTGGAGAATGATAAAAAAAGTGAGCCTGTGGAGAATGATAAAAAAAGTGAGCCTATTATCCACAGAGTTTTGAACCGTACGTCAGTTGGTCCTCGAGGATTTCATGGTCATGTTGATGATGTTACGTTTGAAACCAAGTTGAAGTCAGAAATTGGAAGAGGCTGAATAGGAAGTTAATGTTTTTGTAACTTTAAGTTGATTTTTTTTTGGTGATTTATGCATTTCTTAGCTCTGGTTTTTTCTTATTGTTGTTTGTTGATAAAGTGAGATGGCTATCTTGATAATTCAATGTTTGGAGTCATACTTTTGTTTAAGAAGTTTTAGAGATATCGGTAACCTATCTAACATGGTGCAACTTCATTTTACTGAGGACAATGACCCTAGATAGGAAGATGTGGAGGACAAGGATTACGCTAAAAGGTTAGTAGGTAGCTGAGTATTGTCGCACTTTGTGTGGGAGAGGCATGGGGCTAGCCTCCTCTTTGCTTCTCATGTCATATTTTCATGTTACCATGCTTCGAATTCTTCTCTTTTCTTTCGAGCCGAGGGTCTATCAGAAACAACATCTCAATTCCAAAGGTAGGTTTAAGGTCTGCTGTACTAACTACTCTCCACAAACCCCACTTATGGGATAACACTGGGTATGTTGTCGTGGTTGTTGTTGTTAACCTGTCTAACAACTATAGGTGGCCTTATTTTATGAGAAATGTATACATGAGTCGTAGTAGAAGAATTGGACCAAAAGACCATTGATGTCCAATATTGGTGAAAAAGGTGGAAAGATTTTCTTTTACCTTTTCGGATAGTGGTGTTCGGTCCAATTGCGCACACCTAAACTATTTCCCCGGATACCTGTTACCTTCCACTAGCACATGTTTGTGCAACTAGGTAACTCTTCCATCAAGACTTTGGCAGATAAACAAAACCCATATGGTGTTTTTTTTTAGTTTGCTTGGGATTCGAACCCTCATCTCGCGTAATTTTCCCCCTTTCATTGACAGCTGAGCCACACCTTCTGCGACCGTTCTATCTGATTACCAGATATTAGCATTTAATTGTGGTCACTCAAGGGCTATACTTTGCAAGGGAACTGATTCAATTACCAGGTAATTCCTCTGGTTTATTTCATTTCAATATTGAATAATTTGCTCTATGAAGGATCTCTAAATCTCGCACTTATTCCTATACAAATATTCGTTTGATATCGACTAGTTGGTATAGCATGTATGGATCATTTTCTTCTATCGCGGTTCCTTTTTAGCCAAGAGATTTGAAGTACTCTTCTTGACTTCCTCTATGAGATTGTACGTCTAATTCGTCCTCTTCAATCATCATATATCAGTATATTTTGAGGTCTACATATGCCAAACCATCTCATTTTCACGTGATCCTCTGTGGGTGCTACTTGCACGCACGGACATGTTCATTTCTAATCGTATCTAATGTGATATAACCGCAAATCCTAACAGCTGTGTTCTTTCTTATTAAGCTAGTGTTGTCAAAAAGTATCTTATCTTCTGTAGTAACATCAGTATAACAATATTTAAATTTGGTATTGTAGCGAATACGAATTGTAGATATTTCTGGATGATTTATAAGTTACTATCAGATATACAAGTTCCTTAGGGATGCTTAGTATCGATCATGGTACTGTTAAAGAAACACCACATAGAGAAAATGAGTCAATATTAACATTTCTTAGTACCTAATTATGCTGCAATTTACTTTGTTTAGTTATTAAGAGATGTTAATTTCGACTCATTTCTCTATGTTGTGTTGATCAAATCTAAACTATATTTTTGGAGTTCGAAAGAAAGTTGTATTTTGCGAAAAATGTTCAGTTGTCATTTTGATTGAAGACTATATAAATAGTATCAGAAAAAAGTTCTGCTTCTAAACTTTCAAAATAACTGAATCTTGTGAATGCGCTGGAAACTTGACTGAGAAAAGAAGTCAAGGATCGAAGCAGCTTCTCTAATAGCCTCGTTGAATAGGCGGGCCGCGGGGAAGGTTTTTCGCATAGTTTAATGTTGTCTAGGGATGCATTAGGGAACTTTTGATTATCATAGAAAGGAAAGCATTCAACACAATATGGAAAAACAATTGTAGCATGTTTTGAGTAAAAGATCGATAAAGGCTTTAGTCAAACAAAATTAAATGTTGGACACTTTGTGTATATGTGGAAAATTTTGTTTGATCACCTCATTTATTTAACCACCAAGAAACATACTATATGTTTGGTTCTTCATTCATTCTTTATTTTCACATCCATTCTCACAATGTCTCTCCAATATGCAAGCCTATTTTTTTTTTGCACTGAGTAAGCTGGCTCGGACACCACGGTTATCAAAAAAAAAGAAAATCAATAAGGAGGACTTGTTGAGGGATGGCTGTACATGCCTTTTTTTATTAGAACCATTACTTCTTGAATGAGTTTTTTAATTAAAAATGGAAAGTAATATGTTGTGTATTTGCAGCAAATTCTTAACAGGCAATTTCTTCAACTGGAAACGCCTGAATCTGATCCGGGCTTTCTTGAGGAAATTTGTGTTTTATTATTCGGACATGCTGCTAAGTTTACTGACTTAATGGCGCTAGAACTGTAAGTACTTGTGTCCTCTAAATTTCATTTTTCAACTTCTTCACCTCTTTCGCCCTCACAGGTCTGATATATATGTATACAGGCAAGGACCCCTCTACAATTCTGTTTCGATAGACAGGCTCCTTACTCAATACGGGGCAAAAGCCTCATTGTGAGTGTTCTCTTTTCTCTTGTCTTCACAGATTGTTTTCCCTTTTTCCGTAATTTTTTTGTAACGGCTCAGCCCGCTAGTGATATCGTCTTCTCTGGTGTAAACCATGCTTACTTATATACCGAACATCTCTTCTGTGTTTTGCCGATGTAGGACTCTTATCATAAGCTAGGGTGTCACATTTTTCTTCTTTTCCTCGTTCTGTTTCTAATTAATGTCGATTCTACTCCTAATTTGCTTGTTTGTCTGCTGCCAATAATGTCGTCCTGTTTTTATATTTGCCTAGTAACCAAGTCTTGCTCTGTGTACTTGCAGTTTTGGTGCTGCAGGAGTGACACATCAAATCAATTGCATGAGGAAGAACGTGAAGGATGGAAATTTTGAAGCGTAAGATCTAAGGAGGAAATTTACAGCATTATTATTTGTTGATGATTGTATTTGACTTCAGAAATGTTAACAGGTGCAAAATTGCGTTTGAGAATATCAAACGGGAAAGTCAGGTTCTGCAGCTCAAAATGGAGAATTACCTCAAGGTTCGGTTCAAGATCGTATAAAAGTTTCATATCTTTTGCATCTATTTTGCCACTGTTGTAATCACTCCGTCTCTACGTCTCATTCTCATTTTGGTCTTTTCAGGTGAGGAAGCAAGGTCCGCCTACTGAGATTGAGGATCGACCTGATTACGGGGATATGGATTCTGACAGAGAGAGAATGTGGCGTCTCCGGTTAGGCAATGCCAATTAGAAAGTCAGTCAGTGAAGTAATTGGATTTAGTAGATTTAAGTATGTATGGAAATAAATGGGAACAAGAGGAAGAAAATTCAATCTGTTTTTTCTTTGTATCCCTAAGTTGTAGTGTTAGGAGCTTGAGTCATTGATCTGAGGTCTACTCAAGATCGTGAGCAAGTGGTGCAAGAACGTGAGCAAGTTGTCAAGTGCCGCACATGTGCTTAGTTGAACACTAAGGACGTGACATGTGACTCTGTAATCTATTTTCATGTTGTTGCTTAATGCAAGTGTTTGGAATTGTCTCTTTTTATGTTCCTTTTCTCCAATTGCTTTGTTGTTTTGTATATAGTTTATGCCTATGAGGGGTGTTTGATTAGGAGAACTTGATATTGCGTTATAACGTCCCCAGACTCCACTTATGGGATCACACCGGGTATGTTGTGGTTGCATTATAACGTGATAATTACCATCCAGTATCAATCAAGTGTTCTTGTGCATTCTCGGGAGATCTTGTGCCACTGTTTAAATTTTGTCCCATTCTAGGAATTTGTGCAAAAAATAGCCTCGATGCTACAAACTCGACAACAACAACAACATCCCAGTGTAATCGCACAAGTGGGGTGGTGCTACAAACTCGAAAGAATGGAAAATTATGCTTTCATAAGTTATGACAGTCGGGACGTAACTTAGGTACAATCTTCATTCTACCTATCTTGTTTAATCATTGATTGGAAAATCTTGTTGGTGTTAGTGCTGGAACTTTAGATGATGATCAAGATTGTTTTCATGCTCTTGATCGACCCATGATTGTGTTGTTGGAACTCGATAAATCTGGGCAGCAACAACGTGAAACTGCAGCTGTGAAAAGAAGTGCCGTTGGTGATCCTGGACGGATCTGATAAAGGTGTGAAAGATGTAGCTAAGAATGTTTTTCATAAGAAAAGTTTTTCTGATGAACAAGGCAACGACGACATTGCAGAAAATCCTGGTGATGAATGGATTGTGGTCTCACACAAGAAAACTGGTGGTTCTAAGTCTTTGCAGCATCAAAATGATGCACCTGGTGGGTTTGATGGAAGTAACTGTGTAGCTGAAGGTACACAGTTCGACGTGCTGTGAGATGAAAATTTTGGACAGCAATTGAAGGACAATGCAGCTGGAGAAATGAGTGGAGACCAGGGTGTTTCTAAATATGCCCAGGGAAAATGCACTGCACTGCCACAAATATTTCTCCAGATGTGACGATAAGCAATGAACAGATTACTTTGAATCATTCTACACCATCTTTGATTGACGCGAGAAATTCTAAACAAATTGGGACTGAATCAGGTGTTGCTGAAACGTGGAATTCTAAACAGCTTGCAACAGGACCAGAAGGAGTTACTGCTGCTATTATTGAGAAGGAGTTGAAGCTTAATGAGAGGCAACTGGCGGCCGTTGAGGATGTTTCTTCATTCATTCATTTATTTCTCCAAAAATAGATTTATATGATTTCAAAATGGCAACTGGCGGCCGTTGAGGATGTTTCTCTATTTAAATTGTGCTTTTTAAATTACTCTCCCTTCTCTACATTGCATTACTATCTAGAAGTTTCTGAAAAGGTTTTATATTCTATACAAGCTTGTGCAAGCCTAAAAATCCAATATGGCATTCAAGTCACTTTAGTTTCTTTATTTGAAGGGAGTAACTTAATTTCCTTTTTCTGTTCTTTTTACATGTCATGTCCATAATGACAGAGTTGATAGATGGTCAAAATTCAGAGTTTTAGCTTGCTTCCTTCTTTTAGTTTCTTTAAGAATTTGATAAAAGTTTCATACAAAACTATGCATTACTATCGGAGAATTAGAAGTACGATACACAGTTAGAATTATAAGGTTAGAAACATAGCAAAGTACTCGTGTTATGCTCTAATCACTTATCAACTGAAGATATCCGAAATGATAATTTCGTGATGTTCTGACAAGCATCTAGCTGTATCAGTTTTGGTTGCAGATGTGGCAACTGCATGTTTCACGCGTTGCTTTCTGATTGATTGATAATCAATCTATTCAAATATATGTGTCCTTTCACATGTTTATACCAGTGTCATGCATATCACCCATTGGATCATCAACCCTATATAAACGCGTAATGTGTTCAAGGCATTTCTGCACCGAGTTTCATGCCTTCACATCCTGTCTACTAGCTTTGTAGAAACTCAATACTAACGAGGATGACAAGCCATTTTGCTCGATATGTTGCCAATTTGAGACAGTCATTGTATGACGAGGTCTGATTCAGATCCTGTTCCTTACTTTTTTCTTCTTTTCTTTTATCAGTGTTTACCTTTCTATTCAATATGGAAAGTAATCTGTTGTGTATTTGCAGCAAATGCTTAATGGGAAATTTCTTGAACTGGAAATGTATGCAACCCCCACACCGGGCTTTCTTGAGGAAATTTGTGCTGGATATTTCAGACATGTTGTTAAGTTTCTTGACTTAATGGTGCTAGAAGTGTAAGTAGTTGTGTCCTCTAAATTTCTTTTTCAACTTCTTCGCCACGTTTCCCCTCACAGTTCTGATATGTATGTATACAGGCAAGGACCTCCCTACAATTCCCTTTTGATAGACAGGCTCCTTAATCATTTCTGGACAAGAACCTCAAAGTGAGTGTTCTTCTTTTCTCTGTCTTCACATATCGTTTTCCGTTTTTTCCCTTTCGATAGACATTAATCAGGTGTTTCTGATTGATGTCGATTATATTGCCTAGTGACCAAGTCTGTTTCTGTGTGCTTGCAGTTTTGGAGCTGCAAAAGTGAGGCACCAAATCGATTGCATGAGGAACAACTTGAAGGATGGAGATTTTGAAGCGTAAGATCTAAGGAGGAAATTTACGGCTTTATTATTTTCTGATGATTGTATTTGACTTCAGAAATGTTAACAACAGGTGCAAGATTGCGTTTGCTGGTATCAAACGGGAATGTGAGCTTCTGCAGTTGAAACTAGAGAACTACTTCAAGGTTCTCTTCAAGATTCGTATAAATGTTTCTCATCTTTAGTCGTTGTTGTAATCACTCCGTCTCTATCACTCGTTCTCATTTTGGTCTTTTCAGGTGAAGAAGCAAGGTCCTCCTACTGAGATAGAGGACCGACCTGAGTACGGGGATATGGATACTGACAGCGAGTAGAAAGGGGCGTCTCAGTTAGTGAAGTAACTGGATTTAGTAGATTATGTATGGGAATAAATGGGAACAATAGGAAGTAACTTCAATCTGCTTTTTCTTAGTATCTCTAAGTTGTAGTGTTAAAAGCTTGAGTCACTGATATGAGGTCTACTCAAGATCGTGAGCAAGTGGTGCAAGAACGTGAGCAAGTTGTCAGGTGTTGCATGTGTGCTTAGTTGAAGACTAAGGACGTGACCTGTGACTCTGTAATCTATTTTCATGTTGTTGCTTAATGAAAGTGTTTGGAATTGTCTCTTTTCATGTTCCTTTTCACATTCTTATTACAAAGATTGTTCGTAGAATATGGGAAAATTATATTAAAGAATAGCTAGTTACTACAGACGTTTTTTTTTGTATCAATGAATCTTTGTAGCTAATTGTAATTTGACAAATTGTAATATTGCGGCTCTTTAGTCTTTTATGTATGATGGTGACTAGCTTTTTTATCCAGCATTTGTAGAAACTCCCAACATCACACACTGAAGAGAGTGAGAAACAGAAAAAGAAAATGGCTTATGCTGCTATTACTTTTCTTATGAGAACCATAGATCAATCAATGCAATTTACTGGCTATAATTTGCAATCTTTTTATGAAAAGTTTGAATCTTTGAGAGTTATTTTGGAGAAAAATTGTCAAACAACAGGCCATTTAGAGGCATTAACAAGCTTCGAAGCTGAAATTTTACTTGTGTTCTGTTGAGGTTTTTTGTATCATATTACCATCAGATATTTTGACAATGCCGCAGTTGAGTCACCTCTGTCTGGACTGGAATTACTTGCGTTATCACGAGCCTACAGAGAAAAGTTTGGTTCTGAAAAATTTGCATAGTCTATCTGGATGGAATCCGTTGTTCTGTACTTGGTCCGTCTTTAGACTACTTCCCAATTTAAAGAAGTTGAAAGTATGTGGCATCCGAGATGACTTTCTTAGTAGCAAGAACATCCTCTATTTTCGCAACTTAGATCAGCTTGAGGAATTGGAACTACATGTTGCTACGTACTCCACAACATTTTCCACCTTTGTTCCTACCTTCTCCGGGTGCTTTTCCACAAAACCTCAAGAAGTTAGCTTGCGTTGTTGGTAAGTTGCCCAAACTCGAGGCCCTCAAACTAGCATATGATGCTTGTGCAGGCGTGGAATGGAAAGTAGAGTAAGGGTTTCCTCACTTGAAGTTCTTGCTACTTAAAAAGTTTGGGCATTCGGTACTGGAGAGCAAGCAGTACTCATTTTCCATGCCTTGAACGACTGTTCATCAAGGCTTGCTGGTACTTGGATTCAATACCTCGAGATTTTGCAGAAATAACTACACTCGAGCTAATTGATATAAGCGGATGTGCACAATCTGTTGGGAATTCCGCGAAGCAGATTCAACATGACATTGAAGATAACTATGCAAGTTCTGTTGAGGTTTGTATCAGTTAGGCCTGTATGGCATTTTCTTTTTTACTTGATTTAGTTTTATGGATTGTTAGTATGTATTCTTCTTTGTACTTGGATTTTCTGCACTTGAACTGTGGGTCTTTCGGAAACAACCTCTCTACCTCCACGAGGTAGTGGTAAGGTCTGCGTACACTTTATACTCCCCCAGACCTCACTTGTGAGATTTAACTGGGTATGTTGTTGTTGTTGTTGTTGGATTGTTAGTATGTTGTTCATGTGTCCAAATTATGAGATGAGAAGTAACAAGACTATTGTAAGGCATGAATACTGCACCTCAATTGTCCTGCATATATTTACGTAATGTGAATTGCACCAACTTTCTAAAAGCTTCATACATGAACTGATAGTGTCTGGGCAGCTTGCCCGCACCTCGCCTAATTCAACATGTACCAGTCTATCTCCCACCAACATAGGTATCGGATAACTCTATCTACCAGCGCTTGGACAGGTGGGAAGAAATCGCCTAATAGTTTTGCCTCCGCTACAAATTGAACCTGAGACTTCATGATTCACAACCCACTTCATTGACCACTACCACTAGGCCACATCCTCGGGGGCTAATTGCCTCCCTTCTCTCGTGTAACAGTTACATAGGAAATGAAGTATAAAACAAATACTTTTTCATGATACTACAATAAAATGCAAGGATTACGAATATTGATTAATCAATTATTGTTCAAGGAATTTAGTTTTACATGAACTTAAATTACAACAATATACCCAATGTAATCCCACAAGTGCGGTATGGGGAGGGTAGTGTGTACACAGACCTTACCACTACCGTGTGAGGTAGAGAGGTTGTTTGAACATGAAAAAACATTACAAAGCAGTTTGAAAAAGGAAAGGAACAAGAGATTACATGAAGCTTAGAACTTGGGGCTGATTTAATTTATAAAACCTTAATACTCTTCATTTGGGGCTTATTCAACGCATATCGACCTCTGCTTCCTTGTTATGAGTTTGATGATCATATTTTGATGCGTACATAGTGAAGTAAGTTCCTTCAAGAAGTTGTCGCGACATTTTCTCCACAAAGATAATTAAAAACCTGCTTAACATTCCCTCTTGAGGGGCGAGCATTCACAGCATATTGGCAGATAAATACCAATCGTCGTCTCAACTCCAACTTAGTGATCTGAGTCTCGCTAAAAAATCTCCCTTCATCAAAGTGCCCTAAGGAAAGTAGACGAAAATGAGAACATTTGCTTGAAACACCTTCGAGAAAAGCTACATTTTCCAGGTTATTGAGACAAAATTTAGCAACATTTTGTTCTAGTCACGCGTACCTCTGTCATCAAATAATGACATCAAGATTGCTAAGCACACACAGATGCTAATATCTTCCCCTGAAAACACAAACAAATAACATTGTGAGCGATAGTTTTGTCTTTTCACGACTACAGTCAAAAACAATTAAAGCAACAGCACAATCAGTTGGCGTATTGAGAAGAAATCAGACAAGTTGCCAGATAACATGCAAAACAAACGTAACGTCTTTGGTCAATGAATTTGGCAAACTTGGTGAAAATGGAGATGGAAGTAGATCTAACGCCGCCCCCTATTTTCCCTCTCGTGCCTCATCACCTTCAAAGGCAGCTCATGCTAGCGTTGCTACATAGTCTCGTCTTCAAAGCCTTTCCCCCTACCCCCTACAACCCCACCCAAGAAATTTGATGTATGACCAAATATATTCAGTTTTCACCTTCAGTTAGCACAAGTCAAATGGCAAGTTGAAAACAAACTCGGCATCGCAGTAAAGTCATACTTACCACTACTGCAGCAAACTAGGAGTCTCTTCCCTTTTCTCAAGTTGTTCTTTGCAAAATTCACCGCTGAAGGAAGATTTCTTAACAAAGAAGACCGGTCAAACTTCGAGCTCTGTATTGTTCACAACCCAACAAAAACAAAAAAAAACAAACCAAAGACAAAAGAGAATAATTATTAGCCAACAATTAGGTAAATGGACAATAGACATTTATGGAAGTCATACACACCACAATAGACAGGCTTAGATGGGCTTCAAACTCCTCGAGACAAAGAGAATTAGTCTCCAGATCACAACTCAATACACAATCAACACCAGATGCATCCTTAGCTGTATGGTAAATCATCAATCAGTGACCATTGCAAGAGGTTCATAACAAAAATAAACCGATGGCACCAAATAAAGATTAGCAAATAAAAAATGAGAACGGAATTACACGAATATGCAATGGACATGTGACCTACAGATGCAATCTATTCAAGAAAGCATAGTTCTGAACAGTGGCATTATTTTACTCATGAATATCCAGCAAATGTGGCAATTCTGCAGCATAAAGCATACGAATTTACATTCTCTAAAGGGAAAAAGATCTACACAGTCCAAAGAGAAAAAGAAACACAAAATAGTCATGGTGCTTAGACCTCAGAAATTTAGGTATCAAGATCCCAAAGCATAGCCCATGCTTTGGACCACCAAGTGGTTAACCAACCTCCACTTTCAATTTAAAATTCTACCAAGTATTGGTTAGATTTTACTCTATAAAGATGCATCGCCACCATAAGAATTCCAGTTCATAGCATGACACAGCAGAAACTCAGACCCATGCAGAAATATAGCAAAGGGTCAGTCACTCACAAACTCAATAAACTGCAAGCTATATTGCTAGATTCAGAAGTAATATAAATTTAATAACAGAACAGACAAAGCGTACCAAGCTGAGTTGTGCCAACTGCTAGATTCGTTTCCCCCAGCCAAGATATGGAACTATTATTATACAACTTCTCATCTATGTTCATACATAGAGGCTCCAGGTCTAGTTGTTCTTGAGCAGGAAAATGGCCACTACTCGCAGAAGATTTTGAAGGCTTAATAGATATTTGAGGAGCATTTTCTCCCCTTTGTGCACGGTATACCCTGTCCTTTTCAACAATGTCAGCTACCTTCTTATTACACATATCAGGACCAGAGCTTATGAGATCATAAGCATGTTTCCAGAAAAGAATTGGGGACAGGCCCCTTGCCCAACTTTCCTCATCGTCTCCAGCTCCAGCTATGTACCTCCAACTAAATTCGGAGGTTGTTCTTTGCTGAAAATTGCTACTTGGGGAGGACGTAGAAACAAGTATTATTGGAGTGAAATCCCAAGAATCACAGTCAGGTACTTCATTTAACCAGATCACAGTTTTTTGTGAAATCCATAATGGGCGTAGCGGTTTTTTCAGGGACAAAGCAATGGAGGCAATATCAGCTCCACTGACCTCCAGATCCTTGGTCCATCCGTCTAAACGCTCCTCAATAAGCGCTCTTTCAGTATTTGAGACCCACAAAGGGAGATGCAAGGAACAATCCCAGCTATATGATTCCTCATTAATAGTATTACCACATTCAGTTGAATCATTTGACTGCTGCCCAAACGAATTCACAGAAAATATCAATAAGCACATGAACACATGAGGCAAGTGTGTGTGTACGGATGTGCATATGCAGGGGCATAATTACAACTTATCCTAAATAACAAGGCTACATTGCACATTATGCATAAAGTTTCAGGCCTGATGCAGTCACTGACAAGATAGACAAGCAAAAAGCCCGACAGATCACAAGCCCGAATTTCTTTTCATAAAAATCCAGATGTTTTACTTTCCATCATATCTTTTTCCCCTTTCAGTAAGTACAAGGACTCTAAGTTTTCAGAGAACAGCAACATTTGTTGACGGAAGAAGCAAACAAATATATTTTTGTGCTCCTCTTCCTCCAATTTGCAGTTAACGTTTTCAGGGATATCTTAAGAGAACTTCACAGCACAACAGTTTCTCCCTCTTTCCTCCTATCCGCAACCTCCCAAAAACACAGGGTTCATGGGGGGGAATAATGAGAAAAAGAATATGTTCTTAAGGTAATGACAAGTCCTAGAAACTAACTATTTATTTCTTCTTCTTCAAACTAAATTCTTCATCTGCCTCACGGCATAAATTATACATGTCCCTATATTATCCGTTGTGTCAAATAATCAAGTAAAGCAGCCTAAGTAAAATAATGTTAGATCACCTTTACACATGCCAAAATTACATCAACAGTGACTAATAATCCCTCCATCCCATTCTATGTGAAGCTGTTTGACTAGGCAATGGACGTATCTATCCAGATTATAAATACACATGATACACAAAAATGCACGATTTTCATGTTATCGTTCCCAGGTGAGAGGACACCACCAATATAACTTTACCATTCTGCAACTTGAGCAATCAACACAGGACAACAAGAAACTTTCTTTTGATACAGAAGAAGATAATAAACTATCCACATTCCTAAAGAAATAATCATACACCAAAAGAATAAGTTGTTACTCACATTCTTTTCTGCACTACCATTCGAACCAAATCTCGTTCTGTAATTCCAAATGGCACGATTCAATACACAGGTCCAAATAGGTATTGTCTTTGACATGCTATCTGGAAACCTCTTCCCTTTCCGTGTTGAATCAACAATCATACACCCTCCCTTCTGTCCTAACCATCAATTAGCAATTAGCTTCCAACTATATCATGTATATAAAATAAGATAGTCCACCTCCAACCATCAAAGTAAACAAAGATATTATATATTTTTTATAATGCTGTTAAATACAAGTATATAACCAAGTGATGTGGAACAAAATAGAAGTAAGAGGAAAATCATCCTTTTATTTATATGGGCATTTTTGGAGCTATATTCTCAATGTGATGGTAGTCCAGCTTAGATTATTTTACTCAGTTTTTAATTGAAATGAAGGCGAGATGGATTGAAAGACCAGTTATTGGTGTGTCCATCGGTTGACTTTAAATAGCAGGTGGAGTGTGACTCTACATGTTAAACAGTTAACTTTCAGCGTCCAATCAAATACCGTCATATAAAATGGAACACCGTGAGTTATGTACCAATTACAAGGTGACAGAAATTCTTCAATTAATTAGAAGAGGCTTTAAATTTATACATATATTCATACATATGATATATACCCTTATTCCCCAACAGAATCAAACAAACGAATCACTATGTGTTCTACATATTACAGAGTTAGTTATGTACCAATTTACGAGGTAAACAAAATAAGAGGCCTTAAATTTATACACCTATATAGCTTAATAACACTGGGTATGTTGTTGTTGTTGTTGTAATAGAGGACATAAGAAAGGTTACCGGCAAGATATGACCGAATTTTATTCAATTAATTAAAAGAGGCCTTAAATATATACACATATTCACAGAGAACACAAAGAAGGTTACCAGCAAGAAGGGCAACATGGAGATTAAGACGAGAAGTATTGAAAGACCAGTTATTCGTGTGTCCATCAGTTGACTTGAAATAGCAAGTAGAACCGAATTTTTTATAGTACCAAAGACCACAACGAAGATTTGCAAGCAGCGGAAGCTCCGGCCATAGCTGAGAAATCTCACCAACGAATATAGAATCCTCATAGATTGATCGTAGAGCGTTATAGAGAGTATTTTCGCATCGTTTTATGGTTCTCGAAGCTTTGTATATGTTCAAGTTTTCTGGATTCTCCATTGAAACACACAGTTTGCAGATCACAAAAATTTGCAGTGTGTTATTAACTATTAACGGTTTTTGTGGTGTAGGTTGGTGGTAAAGGGAGAAAGTACAAGTTGGGCTTCTATTGGAGTTGCTTGCATTTGGGCCACTTTTAGTGTCCAAATTATATTGGGTGATTTACAATAATAGCCTTGACGGTGGTTTTTCTGAAATTATTCTAGTTGGGTGATTTTACAATAATAGTCTTGATGGTGGTTGGTTTTGAACTTCTAACCTTGCTTGTACACGGGTGAAGCATTAAGTTTAACAAGTTTTGACTTTTGATTTTGAAGATTTTCCCGTGGGTGCAGAAGTTCAAGACCATTCATTTTCAAGGTCATTAGGTGTAATTTTCTGAAATTATTCTAGTTGGGTGATTTACTGATTTGAATGGATACTTTGGACTGACGAAACCAGAAATTTCCTTAAGGGTGTTCAAGATTTAAGGGTGGTTGATTTTGAACTTTTTGACCTTGCTTGTCCACCCACGGTTAAAACTTTAAGTTTAATAAGTTTTGATTTTTGATTTTGTGTTAACGACTTTTGTGGTGTAGGTTGATGTGTCTTATAAAGAGGGAAAGTACAGGTTGGGCTTTTATTGGAGTTGCTTGCATTTGGGCCACTTTGGTGTCCAAACTATATATGGGGTGATTTACAATAATAGCTTGACGGTGGTTGGTTTTGAACATTTGACATTGCTTGTCCACCCACAGGTGAAACTTTGAGTTTAATAAGTTTTGACTTTTGATTTTGATGATTTGCTCGTGGATGCAGAAGTTCAAGACCGCTCATCTTTAAGGTTATTAGGTGTAATTTTTCAAAATTATTCTAGTAGGGTGATTTGAATGGAGTGATTTTACAATAATAGCCTTAACGGTGGTTGGTTTTAAACTTTTAACCTTGCTTGTCCACCCACGGTTGAAACTTTAACTTTAATAAGTTTTGACTTTTGATTTTGAAGATTTCCCCGTGGGTGCAGAAGTTCAAGACCATTCATTTTCAAGGTCATTAGGCGTAATTTTCTGAAATATTCTAGTTGGGTGATTTGAATGGAGTGATTTTACAATAATAGCCTTATGGTGGTTGTTTTGAACTTTTGACCTTGCTGGTACACGAGTGAAACTTCAAGTTTAACAAGTTTATGTGTGACCTCAAAGCTCCCCTTGTAACTCGTAAATAAACTTGGTGAAATATTTGTTTGACGTGCGAATAAAGTCTCACCTTGAAAGCTTATCATTTAAAAAAAATTGCATTTGCTTTTAATAGTGCCGGGACCTTTTAAAGAAAAAAGAACTTGCATGTTTTGTACTTCCCTTCAAAGCGAACAATATTGCACCACATTAGTAATGTCTGGCATAGCCCAACATTGTAATGCTTCAAATTGTGAATATATTTAAGCAACTTGAAAAACAATGTCATTTTCATTCCTTCATGTCTTACAACAACTTACTTTTTTTTTCCTCCATACAACAAACAAACGACAATAACATAACCAATGTAATCCCACAAGCAGGGTATGGGGAGGGTAAAATGTACGCGGACGGGCGCCTACCTTTGTGGGGTAGAGAGGTCGTTTTAAATCGACCCTCGTTTTTCTCCATAAGTTTTAAACTATTTTCTATTTTTTGCAGCATTGAGTGCACCAGAGGATACAGAAGAAGCAGGATTAAGTGCCTTCCTAATTTTGAAAACATTCCAAGCAGTTCCTGCACAATGCCCTACTGTTGCTAATGCATCTTCCGTTGCCTCTCCCGCGTTCTCTCCGTACCTGTTTCTCATTCAAAAAAATTTAAAAAAAAATCAAATATATTTTCCGGACAAGATACCGAATATTTATAACACTCTGGTAGTTCAAGGTCCAGATAGTCAACATTGATCCCACTATGTGAAAATAAACCATACTATATTCCAACGAAGCAACAACAACATTATATTCCCAGTGTAATCCTACTAGCAAGGTCTGAGAAGGGTAGTATACGCAACCTTATCCCTACCTTGTGGAAGGTAAAGAGGTTATTTCCAATCGGCCATCAGGTCAAGTAAAACATATCGAATCAGGTATTTGGAATTACAAGAAACTCGAGAATGTCACATTTGGGATTTAAAGGTGTGACCTAAAGCAATTTTTGAGTCACATTTGCCGCTATATTAGAAATTTTACTTATGCCCAGAGGATATATGTGTGTGTGTAAAAGAATTTGCATTTATCGTTTACACAATACGTTTTTCTAACGAAGGGGATTCAGATGAACTTCCTTTGAACCATGTAGCTTTGTCCTTACTTTTAGCATACACGATAAATTGGACACGTGCAAAATTAGTTTCCAATTATTTAAGTTTCTTTACTCTCGATCCATATTCTATTTTTATGTAGTATTGTTTCCTTATTAGTCTGTTCCAAAACGATTGACATATATATCTATATTTGAAACTAACTTGACTTTAAGTTTCTCATTTCACTTTTATATATGACATGTTTTCATAACCAAGTTCCAAGAATCTTAAATTTCGTATTCAATCAAACAAGATCATGTAAAATGAATCGGAGGGAATATTAGCAAATCTGTTTGCTTGCTCGTTAGCGCTGTTTTTTTCGAAAGAATGGTACCTGTTAGTGACCATCCTAGTCACAGCACCAGAAGTAGCAGACAATGTTTGTTTTTCAGCAGCTTCAGCAGCATCTAAAATCTTGTCTGCAGTAATTTCAACAAGAAATTAAAACATAAACATTCTTGAAATGGAAAAACAGAGAGAATAAGGAGCTGTTTGGACATAGAGATTTTATTTTATTTTTAAAAAAAGGTTGTTTGACTATATATTGAACTGTTTTTGTAGGTTAAAAGTTGTTTGATTATACATTAAACTGATTTTTGTAGGTTAGTTTTTTGAAGATTTTGTTGGTTAGTTTTTGAAAATGAATTATACAGTGAAATTTTCTAGTCTCAAGTGAAATGCATGTCCAAACGTAACTTCAACTTTAAAAACTTTTTTTCTTAAATTTCAACCAAATCTATGTCCAAACGCCTACTAAGGGTCCGTTTGGACATGAATTAATTTTTTTTCAAAAAATATTATTTAGTTATTCATTGAACAGATTTTGTTGGTTAGTTTTTAAAAAAGAGTTTTTCAGTAAAATTCTTGTTCTGTCACGAAACTTCAACTTTTTTTCAAGTAAAATACATGTCCATACACACTTTCAAACTTTCATATGTCATTTTTCTCTTCAACTTTAAAAACTCATTTTTAAAAAGAAATCGATCAAATCTATATCTAAACGCATATTGACATTGTTGGCTCGAACTCTTCAAGAATGTTGTTGAGTACGTATCAAATCTTTCAAAAATAGTATCTTTTTGAAGGATCCAGCACGGTTGCGAGAGCATTTTTGGAGAGTCTGAACAACATAGCAGTGGCTACTTACTGACAGCATCAAGTAAAATACATGTCCAAACTTAATTTCAACTTTCAAATGTCATTTTCCTCTTCAACTTTAAAAACTCATTTTTTTTAAATTTCAATTAAGTCTATGTCCAAACGCCTATCAACATTGTTGGATCGTACTCTTCAAAAGTATTGTTAACTGCATGTCGGATCCTCTTTTGAAGAATCCAACACGGTTACGAGAACATTTTTGAAGAGTCCGAGCAACGTAACAGTGGCTATACTTACTGACAGCATCAAGTGAAGCCAATAAAACTTCTCCAGGGACCATGGCCAAGAATTTTTTGCCAGCTTGGGACCTAACCATAGGCCCCATAACTGATCCAGTTGCAATTCCAACTCCATTAAGCATTGATTTGCTCATTTTTTCTGTCATTTTTGACAGCTTCCTCACACTACATCAAACATATTTCAATGATAACTTTTAGTCCAAACTTTTTTGACTTTGTGAACACCTTTTTTTTTAACTTTTTGAAGAATGGTCCAAATTTATTCTCTTACTGTATGAGATATGTTAGTAGGCGTTCGGACATGATTTGATTGAAATTTGAGAAAAAATAATATATGAAGCTAAAGTTGAAAAAGGGTATTTGAAAATTGAAGTTTTATGAACGAAAATCGAAGAAACTCCTAAAATTTGATTTTCAAACTTTGTATTCTACATTTCGAGTTTGAAGTTGAAATAAATGGTCACATTGATAAACAAATAGTTACTTTTTGAAATAATCTTCAAATATTATTTCAAATTTTGGAACCAAAAAACATTACCAAACGGGACCTTTTGTTATACTTTAGGACGATTTATACCCTTGTCGTAGCAAATTATCTCGTATTTATCCTTTATTTTACTAGAACTCTAGCTCGATTAGGTGGTTCCACATGTCAATTTATCCCTATATGAATTTGACTATCATTCAAAATTACGCTCTATTGTACTATAGGTTGGAGCTCCACTAGGATCAAGGATAAATACGAAACGATTTGCTAACAGCGAGATAACATGAATGATCTAAAAGTAAAATTAGGATATTTCATATAATATATCAAACTTTTTAACTTTTTCACATATTGAGAAAAATAATGAGATAAAACTTAAAAGAATCATTTTTATCATTATTGGTAGACATAACTCTCTTCTTTTTCTTTAGCTTTTTGACTAAATGATAGTAAAAGATATAAATGAGAAAGGAATTTTAGTACCGTTTTAGGCTTTCATTGACTGCATTATTCTTATTTGTGGCATTGCTTTTCTTTTTGGTAATAGTAGAACCAGAGTTCTCTGTAGCTGGAATTAAGATGGTTTCTCCTCCCTTCTGCACCTGCATTTAATACCGTAACGAAAAAAAATGAAATTTAGATCTAACTCAGTCTCAAAAGTTATAAGTATAAAGTGAGGTTCGCTCAAGACTATATAAGAAGACTAATGTGTGACATTAATCTAACGCACCTTTGGCACGATTAAGCATGAAGGTCGGATTAAGAAAACAGTGTTAGGGCTAACTTAACTTCAAAATAGAGTTATTTATTGTTGTTTACCGGAGTTTTCATTCAAAGCTTATAACACTTTTCCTTCCGACCTTCTAGCATCGGGCAAGTGTCAGACTCTATACATCGTGTTACCACTTAGTAAAGTCTTGTGTTTTTAATAAATAGTCGCTACCCTTTCCTTTCTGAGGAAGAACGTTTGGATCTTTCAATCTTAAGTTGTGAGGTATGTGACTTATGTTAGGTTCATAAGATACAACGACTTTTAGTTCACCTCTGAATAATCATTAAGTAGTTCGATCCTTTTTATTTTGATCTTTTTAGTAAACTGATGTGGTGACTCACGAGATGAGAATGATAGAATTAGTTTTTAAATTGTCCATAAAGACAATTATACAGAGGCCAACCTAGTTTGTGTAGACTCTACTTGAGGTCGTTATAGGAATTCATAAACTACAAATACTGGATCCGCTACAATTATAAAAAATGATATATTTGATCCAAAAGGTCCCTAAGCACAATACTTCTCCTTCTGAACTCCATACTATCTAAAAATGAGGTTTGAGTGCTTAAAAGATCTTTGGAGTAAAAAAATGACATCGAAACGATGGTAGGAAGGCAAGTAGGTCTTGCTTCCGCTGCGATTTTGCTCTGTATATGAGAAAATGTCTAACAGACAATTCTTCAAGACCATATAAAGAGACAACAACCAATTCCCTCGACCACAGACACATTTTAACACATAACAACAGCAACAACAAATTCAGTGCAATCCTACAAGTGGGGTCTAAGGAGGGTAGAGTGTATGCAAATTTTACCCTTACCTTGAGAAGGTAGAGAGTCTGATAGACCCTCGGCTCAAAGGAAAATGTAAAAGAAAGCAGAAATAACAAGAAGGTAGTACAATAACCGAGGCTAAAGAAACAACAAAAAAAGGGCAGCCTCCCGTGCACTAAAGCTCCCGCTATGGGCAGGATCCGGAAAAGGGCCCGACCACAAGGGTCTATTGTATGTTGCAGCCTTACTATGCATTTCTGCAAGAGGTTGTTTCCAAGGCTCGAACCCTTGACCTCCTGGTACGAAAAAACAATCATAATACTAAGAAAGGTAAATAAAAATTATACAAACCTGATTAGTATAAGCATTGCTACATTTGAAAATCCCTTTAACAATTTGACCAGTACCACCAGCAATTGCCTTAGCCAAAACATTATTATAATCTTCAATTCTTGGTGCAAATTCTTTCCAATCAATATCACTTTTCCTAGTTGATGATGATGAACAAGTGAACAAAGCATTTTCTTTAAGAAATGCATCTAAAAATCCAAGATTTCCACTACCCTTTTCTAAAAATGTTACACCATAACTCAAAGGATGTCCATTTATAACAGGCAAAGTGAACAAATAATGTAAAGAATCAAGCTTTACTACTGGTTCATCTTTTGTTAAGGGCCATTGAAGTTCATCACCAACTTTTATGATTGTAGCTATACAAACATCTTCTTCTGATATAGAAAATATTGTGAAGGAACCATTGGAAAGTTCTAGAGTTTCTCCTTCATCCATAATTAGATGGACTTTGCATGATGGAATGTTCAAAAGAACTTCATGTTTGATGTTCTTGATTTCTGGGGTTTGTGTTTGTGATGGGGTTTTGGCTATGGGGAAACTTTTGGATCTCTTTGTCTTAAAGCAACTCATTTTTTTGTGGGTGTTGTTTCTTTCTTTGTTGGAAGAACTTTGAGCTATAAAAAGGAAGGGAAAGGGGGGGAAATATTCTTCTAAATATTTTAATTGAGTTCAAGTAATATGCACCGTAAACAGTTTTTATACTATCATGTCAGTTGTCGCGTTTATCTGTTGTTGTAGCAGGTAACCTATCTTATTTTCAAGATTATTACTCCATTAAGAAACTTTTTTGAAACTTTACAAACAAGGATGAACACTTTCAAAAAGAATTAATTGCGAGGGTATTATGGAATAGTAAGGTGACCAACTAATATGGGAACAACTATTTTTAATTAGTATAATGACCAACTAATATGGGACCGAGGAAGTATAAATTTCATCTTTTTAAGCAGGTTTGCAATTTACCTATAGATATCCTTTGAGTGACATGATCGTATAAAAAATTGCTTACATCAATAATGTACATAACTTAAACTCATTTTAATTTTGCCTTTAATTATACTTTAGGATCATTCATGTACTTATCGTTAGCAAATCATCACGTACTTATCCTTGACCCTTATGGAGCTTCAGTGAAGGATAATATAGGATAATTTTAAGTCATAATCAAAAGTAAATGGGTAAATTTACTCAAATTGTAGTAATTGACCACCAAACGTAAGGGAAAAAATACGATTTTCGTAATCAATTACTATAACTTGAGTGATCATTCAGATATTCAACTCAATTTAAAATAATTTTAAAAGTATTTTAATATGTGAAATTTACCCGGTTTATTCTAAAAACTTTACTAAAGTCAAGAGCAAATACGAGATGACTTGCTAATAACGAGGGTACTTATGATCTTAAAATATAAAGAATAATAAAATTAAGATTTTTTCACATAGTAAATGAGTAAATTTTGGAACTACTTATTGAAAAAAAAAAGGATGATGGAATAAAAAGGGAATAGATAAAGATGTAAAGGAGATGGTTAATAGAGAAAGTTTAGTACTACTTTAATTGATTCTATATATTGCTCTTATTGGTACTTATTCTATTCTTCAAAGAGAAGTTTATGTTGAAAGTATCATTACTTTCGGTGGCCCAAAATTCAAATCTTAATAAAATTTCAAATTATATTACCCTTTGTTCAAGTGGTTTCACATTTAGCCATGTTTTTTTTTTTTGAGGTGTTATTTTTGTCTTAAAAAGGGGCTATTTTTGAATAATATTTCAAGATATGACGACCAATCAAAAAAAAAAAATTAAAAGTTTAGCCGCTGTAGATCAACATTAACATTAGAATTACGGTTAACTTCACAAATGTACGAGTTGAAGGCATATTCTAAAACTTAAAATTCATTATTTCGCTTGTGGTACCTTCATTTTATTTCTCTTACGTACCTCGTCCATTTTATCATCGAAAATTGATTTATTCATTCATATAATTTTACTCATGTACCGCCATGGAGTTTCGATTAACCAATATGAAGCAAAGCTTAAGAAGAAGAAGAAGAAGAAGGAGAAGGAAGAGGAGGAGGAACATACTTCGTTTGAAGTTTTCAATATCGGCTACAAATTAAATAATTTCTAAAAACTGAGTATAAGTTAAATAGCAGTAATACGAAAGTGGCTACCGAATGCAATTGCTACCATATATAAGTCCATCGACCCGGCCCATCACCCAATACCCGGGCGATAAAAACACTGTCAACAACAGCTCTTCCTCTCAGGCGAATCTAACTTGAAAAAGTTTCGCCGGAAAATCAAGATTCCGGCAGCTCCGTCACCCACATTCCTCGCCGGAAAATCAAGATTCCGGCAGCTCCTTCATCCACATTCATCGCCGGTAACAACCTTAACTTTAACATTTTGATTATATGTATTAATTAGTAACTTTATATATGCTCCAATTTCTAATTTTTTGCTCCATTTGTTCAGTGATAGAGCTAAAAGTTGAGATATGGATGTTACTTTGGCGTCAATATTGTTGGGTATCTTGCTAGCTGTGCTCATTGTTATACCTCGACTCCGCAGTAAATCTGGTGAGCTTTTAGCTGATTCTGTATGGGTTTTGTTTGAGTGAGTTAGAGTTTCATGTTGGTGGGGAATACGCGGGTGGTTTGCTTTTATGGACTTGGGCAATTGTTCGGGTTGAGTTAGGCTGAAATGTGATATCTTTACAGTCTCCAGTTGGGCTTGAGCTTGAAGGGGAAATGGTGTTAGAGTCTCGGATTGTTTGGGAAATGGACCGGTGGTTTACGTGTATGAACTTAGGCAATACTCCCCTCGTTATCCAGCTTGAGTTAGGTTCAAATGTCATATCTTTATATATTATTAGTGTCAGGTACATGCCCCCTTTGGGCTCCTGATCACGCTCTAGTTGGGTATGGGCGTGAAGGAGGTGTTAGAGTGGGTTATAGTATCACATTATTTGGAGAATGGACCGGTGGTTTGCTTATATGGATTTGGGCAATCATCTCCTCATGAGCTAGGTTTTGGGGTTGAGTTAGACTCAAATGTCATATCTTTACATACTAACAGAGTCAAGTCCATCAGCATTCGGGCTCTTAGTCCACGCTCCAAATGGGCGTGAGCTTGATGAGTGGTTCACGTTGGTTGGGGAGTGGACTGGTGGTTTGCTTATATGGACTTGGGTAACCCTCTCCTCATGAGCTAGTTTTTGGGGTTGAGTTAGGCCCCAATGTCATATCTTTACAAGTTTCGAGTTTGTAATGTTCTTATGCTTACAAAGAATTTGATGTTGGATTATTGTCGTTTGTGTTCTACCACAGATCAGCCCAAAAAGGTTGCTTCAAATGCTCAGAACAAGGTACTTTAACTTACAGTCGTATATAATTTTTTTGGTTGTTTCATTAGGTCCTTGATAAGTTACTTTTGTTGTTTCACTATGTTTGTCAAGATAATAGTTTTAGTGGTTCTTACTGTGAAAAAAAATCCATCTTGGTTCGGACTCAACTCCACAAGCCAACTCAAGTTGCGAGGATTTCCCAAGAACATATAATGAAACTACAACCCATATACTACATGGGATTTTAATACTGCCGGTAGGATGAGGGTTGGACATCTAGAGCATAGAGTAAGATGACATGGATGGCTCAACTGAGTAGCCGAACACTAGGGAAATTTCTACCTCTAATACCATGTTAAGAAAATGGACCTTGGCCTAACTTAAAGTTAGCTCAAGTTGTAAGGATACCCAAGATCATATAAGGAGACTACAACCCATAAAATTTATTAACTGATATGAACATTTGGAGACGACAAAGAAGCAGAGACTGTTGTTAATGGTTTGATATCTCATATTTCTACTGTTTATTTGCAAAACACATGGATATTTTATTTTACTTTGTAGATTACTCCTCATGTATTAGATTTATCTCTTTATAATGATAGGTGATGCCCTACATGAACTATTCTTATTATTAAACCTTGTTGATAGGGGTCTATTGGAAACAACCTCTCTAAAACTATTCTTATTCTTAAACCTTGTTGATAGAGGTAAATTCTGTGTACACTCTACCCTCCCTAGACCCCACTTGGTGGGACTACACAGGGTATGTTGGTGGTGGTGGTGATGGTGGTGGTGGTGGGGTAGGGTGGGGTGAGAGGAGGGTGGAATGTGTTTAAGAAAGAAGGGTAAAACTTAAAGGAAGGGAAGTCCTTTGAGAGCAATAAATTGTGTGTTGGTGTTTAAAACAACTGATAAGTCTTGCATCTATCATTGTTGTTTCTTGCTAGCGATTATTTTGCTAGATAACTGCACAAAGCTTCATAACTGAACAACTTAATAATTTTCTTTCTTGTGCATATTGCTCGTGCACCAGCAGTTGTACAATCTCTTTCTCGTCTTTAAATTCTCTTTATGTTCTGTGATTGTGCTGATTGCTTTTCTTTCTTTCTTTTGGGATTTGTTCTTTTAAACTGAAGGGAGTCCAAACATATAGCAAAGCTGAAGTTGCGCTGCATAACAAGAGAACTGATT
The DNA here is from genome assembly GCA_003996215.1 of Jaltomata sinuosa. NCBI lineage: Eukaryota > Viridiplantae > Streptophyta > Magnoliopsida > Solanales > Solanaceae > Jaltomata > Jaltomata sinuosa. Next base: position 1,040,086 of record QJPP01000286.1, on the reverse strand, counting down.
GCTGGATTATTATCAAAAATAAGGTCTTTTTGATTCTCTTCCTTACCACATAAAGCATTACTTAAACTTGTACAATATTAACATATCCTCGTCACATTCTTTTCCTAATGTCTTCTCTTCTACTCTTTTTCGGGTCCTAGGTGTTTGATGTTACCTCGTATGTCGAAGAACACCCAGGAGGTGATGCCATCCTAGCGCATGCTGGTGATGATTCAACTGAAGGTTTCTATGGGTAAGCCTTTCTCAAATATCCTTCTTCCGCGAATTCAGTGAAAGTAGGAAAATGTCCGAGGAGATAGACGGTCACAAAAAGAATGTCCATATTTGTCTCTTTGCTCTAGTGTCCCTCCGATAATATCTTATGGCTTGTCACCAGGTGATTTTATTTTTCCTACATGTCCTTCATATTCTTAAAATCTTTGGGGAAGTTCACCGTCTTAGCTTATTACTATATCCCTTCTTCTTATACTGAATCCAAATTTTCTTGCTTTTTATGTTAGTTTATGTGAACGACCAAAGTAATTTTGTTTTCCTTGAGGTAGGAGAGTTAAAGTAGCCTCTTAACTATGTAATCATCGAGCATACTCAATCCTATTCCATTTGTGGTTCTTCTCAGTGCCTTCCACTGCCATATTTCATCAAAGTTTCATTGTTTCCTGTTGTATTAACCATACAAATCGCGATCACATTCTTGTTGCAGGCCACAACATGCTACACGAGTATTTGAAATGATTGATGACTTCTGCATCGGAGATCTGGAAATATAATTGTTCACTTCCATTGTTCATCATCTTACGACAAAATTCTAGGGGCTCGCGTGCCTCATGATGAAGCATCATTTATGTCTACGACGACTCTATTGCCTTGCTCAAGTTCTGCAGTGCTGACTTTCCCAATTTCTGTTTGTACTGCGCCTTCTCTTGTATAATCAGCTTTGTAGATTTTTGGGATATGGTCAAATTTTGATATTTGAACTCCCCCTTTGGTGGTTTTTCTTTCTTTTTTTTGCAACTGCAATTTACTTATGACAATGACTTTTGTCATAGAATCAAACAGGCAACTTATAAACTAACCATTCTACCCAAAAAAAAAAAAAAAGTTTCCTTGTTCAGTAGTACGAAAGTACTAATATTAAGATTTTTAACATCAATAATAAATATTAAGTGTTGTAGATGTAGAACAGAAAGTGTTGTAGATGTATAACAGAATGTCGTTCTCCCTTACTTTGACTTTCTGAGAAAGACTTAAGTAGCTAAATTTCCAAAGGTGAACACCACCCCCTTGTCCTTTTATAGTATAGTCATAAAGGGCTTCTCGGAAAAGTAAGGAAGAAGGCCTTCAGAAGGCCGACCACTATCTCATAGGCATTCTGGTGGTAAAATGGACAATTATACGGCTCTATACCCAAGTCATGAACGATAGCGAAGCCAAGCAAAAGTAGGTTCGGATTATGACTTTTGAGTGTTTTAAAGCAAAGCTATAACAATTAACAATTTCAACTCACGTAAAAGTTTGCTTCTTAGAATGTATTACTTTCTATCGTTAACAAAGATTGAGATTACCATATTGCTTATGTCGTGTAATTTCATATTGGACTTGTTAACCGTTGAACACATACAATAGGGGTAAGGTTGAAATAAGACATAAAAAAATTGACTTTTTTTATTTTCTAAAATTCGTAATACTAAATTCGATATTCAATTCAAAATCTATAAATTTTATAATAAAAAATTCACAGTCCAATGTATAATCCAAAAATTCATTAGTTCAACTCATTTATGATATAATCCATCTTCCAAAGGGAAAAGGTATTCTCTTTACTTTATTTTAATTATTATTTTAATAATTTTATTTGGGTCTTTCTTTGAACAGAATTAACTAACCCTTTCCTTATTAAATTCGAGTTTCCTAAGTTGAATTAGTTTAGGATTTGCTTCTCAACTCTTATAAATACATAAGACTATTTGGGACTACTTTTTATGTCTCGACTATTTTTTCATTCTTAATCAGAGGTTCTGAGTTATGAGTAGATAACGAGCCATCATTATTATTTATCACCATCATTCACGTAGTCACCATGGCATCAACCGTCACCATCATCCACCATCCGCTCTCACACCGAGTGGGAAACAAAAAAAAGAAGAATATGAGTACTTTTTTGGAATACCGTCTTCCCTCCTCGGATGCTTGTGTCCTAATTAGTCAACTAGGATCACCACAAAAAGAATTAAACATCAATAAAGATAGCAATATTATTTCTTCTTTTTCTTTACCCCTTTTATCCATTCGATTTAGCCTTCGTACTTATGATGAACTACATTGGACTAGACCAACTCATGACGTTGAGAACCGCTCACTAGCTGGCCGGACTAGTAGAGGCCCTATTTGCCCTACTCTTGTCGATTCACTTCTTCTTGAATATTATCCTTGTATATACACGTCAGATGGCATGTTCTACCATGCCATTCGAGAAAATATGGAGAATTTAGGAAAGGAGTTTGAGAATAATTATCGTGATGATATCATCGATGATGTGATAGACAAACTACGCGAAATTGTTGATGATGAATCTAACAAGGGTCGCGAAAAAGTGGAGGTATATGTTGGTGTAGTATTCACCATTGAACATTTTCTTGATGAAAGTATTCTGAGTGATGATTGTGTGATTTGTTTTGAAGAGCTTGGGAAGGAGGAGGAGGAGGAGGAGTTGATGTGCACACCTTGTTCACATGTGTTTCATGAAGATTGTATTGCAAAATGGTTTGAGAATGGTCATTCTTGCCCTATTTGTCGTTATGATATCTCTTAGGTAGTTTTTTGTCGTAGTTGCTGTTCTTTTTTTTCCAGAATGTTTTGTCATACTTTTTATTATATTTAGTAATGATTTCTTCACTTTCGTTATTTCTTTTTTATATGTTTTTCCTTGAGCGGAGGGATAAGGATATGATCTGTGTGCACTCCACCTTCCCCAGATCCCACTTGTAAGATTATACTGGATATGTTGTCGTTGATCTCCTAGGTAGCTAGCTTTGTGTTTCACTTTTTTCTTCTTCAAAATATATAAGGAAGAAAGAAGCATTAGTTGAATTAATCTTTGTTTGAGACAAATAGTTGATAGGATATGTACAATAGTTGATGTGATTAAGGAAGCTGAATTAAATACAACACTTTGAACAAGTTGAGTATTCCAAGTTCACTTGCATTATTATGTTTTTTTTCTTTTAATTGATATTTTTAGTGCATGTCAAGAGTCTATCGAACACAATCTCTTTATCCTCGTAAATAGGAGTAAGACTACGTATATACCACCCTCTCCAAACCTCACTTGTGGAATTACACTGGATATGTTATCATTTATATTTTTATTACACCAAAAAAATAAAAAAAACTACAGGTACACTATTTGAACACCATTATTTAATTTGTACCCAATTTTCCAAACTTTTTATACGTCTACCCATTTTAGAAGTTTCATATGGATGAAATTAGCAAAAAGGGCTAAACTTCAACCATATGAACCTAATGTTCACACAAAAATGTCATCATTGTCCCTTATGTTAGAGAGACATTTCAAAAACCAAAATTCCAGAATTTGTCTGAAGATAGAATTGTCATGTCTAACTTCAGACGCCGCATACTTGAAGTAGTTCCGAAGTGAGTAGACATGCAAAAATTCATAAACTTAAAGACACAACTTAAACAATGACACCACAATCACGTCGATAGGCACTTCACCCACCAAAATATGTGTATGTTGTTACAAATAACATTAACTACAAAAACCAGCACAACATGAACCTAAATGAGAAGAATGAAGTGATGAATTTAATAACCAGAAACAACATGACCTTACACTTGTTATCTATTGGTCAGCCACATAAAATACACCTTGAGCTAACTTTGAAATGGACATCAAATTACACAATAACATTACAATTACAAAAACCAGCCCAAAGCATGGTATAGACCTGAAGTGAGAAGAATGAAGTGATGAATTTAATAGCCAGAAACAATAAACCTTACACTTACAACCTATATCAATGATGTTGCCCCTTAGATCACAAGGGATAAATAAGCCAAAAAAAAAAATTGGTCATGCAAAGCCTTGGTCACTACTACCAAGAGCAAAAGAATCACATAATTTACCACTGATTGGATCTTCTTAGATGTCGTATTTCTTCGGTTGTCGCCACTGAGCTAGAGTTCTGGACAAAGTACTAATAATAGCAACCTTAGGTATTGATCCTTGTTTACCAAGCAAATCTTTTCCTGCCAAATCTGTGATTTTAGGAACCAAATGCTTGTGTCTGTCAATCTGCAAGAGAAAAAGGGAGAGATGATGGTCTGGCCTCCATTGCTATTATTCACTATGTTTAACCCAAAACAGACCAACTCAGACGTCCACGACGTGTTTAATTTTCTCCACTAGAGTATTCGGCATAAACATGAGATACTAGACCAAGGACAACGGGAGTTTGGAACGGTTGTTCTAAAAGCTGAATAGCATAAAAGAGTATCTAACCCAAAGTTTAAGGTAATAGGTGAAGTGGATGAAATGGAGGCTCGTATCCGGTGTATCGGGTGATAAGAATATGTCACCTAAACTTAAATGTAAGTTTTAAAAAGTGGTTGTTAGATCAGCTATGTTGTATGCAGCGGAGTTTTGGCCGGTCAAGAACTCGCACGTCTAGATAATGAAAGGAGCGGAAATGCTAATGTTGAGATGGATGTGTGGCATACGAGGAGAGATAAGATTAGGAACGAAGATATTCAGGACAAGGTGGAGTGGCTTCTGTAGCGAATAAGATGAGGAAAACGAGGCTGAGATAATTCAAGCATGCAAGAGGAGATGCACAGATGCCCAGTGAGGAGGTGCAAGAGGTTGGCTATGGTGGGTATGAAAAGAGGTAGAGGTAGGCCGGAGGATTTGATATGTTTTTACTTGAGGCAAGGGTCTATTGGAAACAACTTCTCTACCTTCACAAGGTAGGGGTAAGGTTGCGTACACACCACCCTCCTCAGACCCTACTTGTGGGATTGCACTGGTTATGTTGTTGTAGGTGAAGTAGTCAAACCCAAGATCTTCAATAACCTCTTTAGATACCTTTATATACCTCATGTGGACATCATAATGAGAAACAGTCAGGCATTATATGACTCAACACCCTACCCCCTCCACTTGTAACCTGATTTTGGGGTTCACACTCGAATTTTTAATACATATGAGTGCAAGAATGAACTGCTAAAGATTGAATATGAGACCGTGTGAAGTAATTTGAGCATCTAAACAAAAACCTTAATGGGTAAAGTAGCCCAACTCAAGACCTTTGTGAACTCCTATAGATACTCTTGTACACCTAATGTAAGTTTCTTTTTTCCTGATCCAACAAAAAAAGGTTCCCTTTTAACACAGTAGAAAGCATTTCTCTCTGCTACATCTAGTTTTTCTTTCAAATAATTAGCCTGAGGGATAAAGTGAACTCCTAATCCTAGAACAAGCAGATGTATATGAAAGATTACAATGCTGCTCTGAAAGCAGAAGGGTGCCTTAGGAAGGCGTACCTTGCATATCTTCCCATCCTTCAAATGATATCGGATGCCAGACCAATTGATGGACTGAGAAAGATGAGAACGCATTGCAGATAGTGGGTATAAGAAATTGTCAACCAGCATTGCAATGAATACCTGCTCAATAAGATATCAATCAATAAAACATTTCTGACTATGGTATTGTGATAAAAAAAAAACTACAGCAAACAGGACCATACAGGATTTTCAAATTGAAATCTAGATCATTTTTAAACCACATTGGTCCAACGATTATCCATCAATTCCGAACTAGTCGGGATTGACTATATGAATCCTTTGTTTTCCAACATATAACAAACAAATAAATTCCTTGAGCAATACATTTTAACCACTTGTGGTTATCTGATTCAAGTGCAAATGTATCCACTTTTTAATCTTATAGTTGTTAGCAAGACTAAGTTCAGCAGAAATCTTGTAGTCCACGAAAAAATATCAAATCTTCAACGGAAAGTGGGAAGAAAAAGGAAATGAACTGTTTGGTTTATAGGCGAAGTCTGAATGAACTTACAAGACACCAGTTATAAGAAGCAAGTGATAGTGGAGGTGCCTCGGGAGACAACATATTGCACAAGTGAACTTCAATTCTTGTCAAATTCCACATGGAAAGGAGTTCAATCACTGTGCATATGGCAAGGCATCCAACAAGTAACAACCCTGGCAAAGTACAAAAATATGTGCATCTAAGAGGGTGAAATAAGCAATAACTGGATAACATGTGACCCGTTCCAAAATAAAAAATATTAGTTTCACTGTAGCATAAACAGATTTTCAAGAACAACTATGAGCTACTTAACATTTCATGAAGCACCACCCACCCAAAAAAAAAAGATCTAGTAATTCCAACTACTGGATATAGCATACTGGTAAATATATAGTCCAATACCACAATTCAGAATCATATCAGCATTATACTAAAATAATGACGACATGGCAAGGTTTCCAGCAAATAATATTTCTGGGAAAAGGAAAAACATGTGAGCGAAATGGCTACCATGACGCACTCCACTTCTACTTACAGAAGAGAAGTGTGCTCACCACTACATGTCATGACTGTATCATCAAGAGAGTGTTCTTTAAGATAATATCTCAGTGCTGCTGCCACATGAATCCCTGCCATGACGTATGGAGATACAAAACCCCAAGACAGATAGCAGTGGGATGTAAATAAAGCCCGATTCATGATCCAGTTAACCTTTGTTGTATATGATTCCAGTACGAATGTTTGCTTCCTCAAATAATTCCAATATCTACACGTAACCACAAGAAAGTATAACGTGAGCCAACAGCAAACAGTTATCACAATGTTTATCAATATTTCATACAAGATTTTAATCTATTTTTCAGAAACCTAGGGAACGTAAGATCGGTTGCAAGAGGATGCGGAAAGACTGCAACTGGTGGTGATGTAATAAGCCTCTTGTGTGCCCCTAGAAAAAAGTAGCAAGAAAACAAAAAAAAGGGATTAAGAAATGATAATTTCCACAAAGAGAGATTTTGCAAAGAATCATGTCTCACAACTAGTCCCTAGAGCACCTAAAGCTAAAAACGAGAAGTACCAAAGCACCGCAGTGCCAGTGGTCATTAAGAGGGTCAATATTTAACATCTCCAAGAGGGTTATAGAATCAACAAAAGTAACTATACCAAAGCAATTACTGCAACAAAAATAGACATAACTATTTAAGTTGCATATATCCTGAGAAATATCTTCCAGTGACAAGAATATCACTACGTAAAAGGGAAAAAAACAAAAGTTCAGAAGAAAAGACTAGATCATTGTACATATTTGCAGGTGAAGAGATGCACAGTCAGGAAAATTCTTAAAATGTCGATAGTTGCGGAATAAGACAATAACTCAAAATTCTGTTTTCCTTGGATTTTGGCTTTCCCAACAGCAGCGAGGGGGATATGCACCAGTTGCATTCCCACTCTTGTGCAGTAATATTTATTTAGGGGTGAGGAACTGGAGGTAAGCTTTACCAGCTATAGCTGCTAGAGTCATGTCATCTGAGTAGCCCCCATCTCGAAGCCCTGACACTACACAATGGCGGTCGGTTCTAAAATCGTCTGCATGCATCTGGAATTAAAAAGGTACAAAATAACTTGTAACCAGATGCTATATAAGTAAAATGTTTGTCAAATAGGGAACATGGCTGTACTCGTGAAACAGGGACAAATTCGATGGTAAAAACTAACCATCATGCATCCTCCCCAGAGGAAGAATGTTTTTCCACCAGTGGCAAATCCCATTGAACATGGCTGTAAATAAATGGCAATGAACCACAAGGTAAAAAAGTCAGCAAAGCTACAAACTAAGTTAAAAAGGACCTTTATAAAGCTAAAACATTTGCACTAAAGACATGCAAAGGCAACATAGAAGCATAACCCTAAATCTTATAGAAGCTCATAAACCATCGGAGTTAGAGGAGAAGATTCAACTTGGCCAGGAAACAGCATTTCAGAGCTGGAGTCCATTCCCATACAAGATATAGAAAACAAAAAAATAATCTCATAGAAACCAATGGTAGATGTAGTGTGTAGCTCACTCTATCTGACTTCAATTTACATTAATATATCAAAGAGTGCAAACTACATAACTTTAAGCTATCATGGAAAGATTTGTGTGTCAACAATAAAGTCTTTACCATGGCTTTTACTTAAGATAAAAAATATTATGGAAAAATAAAAACTTCAACCAACAACACAACAACAAAGCCTCAATCCCAAGCAAGTTGGGTCGACCAGGATCTAAAACTAAAAAACAAATAGTTGAGCGACCAAAGAACTAATTTAACACTATTCGATTAATGAAAACAAGGACTACAACCAATATTTGATAGACCAGCTTACTCTAAAATCACCCTCCACATTACACAGAGATGAACTACCAAAAATAGAAGCAAAAACCAAAAAATCAAACTTGACAGACAATAAATATAGAGATAAGGGCATAAATGCTGTCATACCATGTGATAGCCATAAATGCAGTAACTTCCCAAAGTTCCAGATGGTAAATCAAGAGGATATCCTGTTTGAATAAAGATCTGGCAAGCATAAAGACAAAATATTACACCTCTCTACTATAACAGATGAAATGAAGATCTGATAAGCGAGCTGGCATACTGTGCCAGAGCAACAAGTTGCTTCAGGATAGAAATTACATCTGGATTCTTCTCCATTTCAGTAGTAAGCGCTCCAATTGACCCAGGGTGCAACCTAACATCGTCGTCAAGGAATAAGACATACTTGGTGTCTTTGTGCATTTGATCCACACCAACCTGCAAAGAAAACCGTTGTTTTAGGTAAGAAAGACCAAGGAAGTACTAGTTCATAAAACAATCTATCTAAAAAGCGACCACCCAAACATTAAATTTTGATTCACAAACGTCGCTCTGGTGCTAGACATGTCCCTCCTTTGAAGTTCTTTACGTCCATCAGTCACATCAAATGGGATCCCATTATATAAGCTCGAACAAGAACTGACTGCAATCTGGCTCTTTTAAGGAACAATGATTCAAATTGCCCCTCAACAAAAAACTGAAGAACCATAAATTGGAAATTGGAAAGAAGAGCGAGAGAGAGAGAGAGCAGAATCAGAGAGAAACAGGAAGGATTTTCATGCAGCTAGATGACTTCTTTCTTTACCTATAGAAGTCTAGAGGCAGTTGAAACAGAAAACAGAAAGTCGTTACTTGCTTTATTGTCTTCCCTTTCATCAGTTGATTCAGCCTACCATTAAATGCTTTCAATTTTCCATGACTTTCATACTCACAGCACAAAATATATGAAAGTTAAGAGTTTATTTAATTATTCAATTCGAATGGGAGTTCTCTTAATGATAAGTTTAGAGTATCATCTCTTATAACTCATGCATCAATAAGGAAAGCACAACATTGAACTCTGCTAACACAAAATGTTCCATCTTAGAAAAGCAAAGAATGGTAAAAAAGACGCCTGTAACCGCCATTCCAAAAGAGGTAAGGCTTGGTTTGCCTCATCAATATAGAGAAAAATGGACCCACAAAGAGATTCTCAAGATTTCCAACGGTAAACAATAAAATCATGAATTCATGATACATACCAATTGATTGTGAATCTTCTGACTACAAGTTGTTGACAGACCAGCTACAATAACCTTAGCATCAACAGAATCCTGCGTGCAGAATATCAAACAAGTGAAGAGTTTAAGAATGCAATGCATACATGCAACATGAGCTTGACAAAGACGCACAGACAGGTATAAATTCTAACTACATGACACGGGAAAATGTCATATCAAAGACGTGATTAGGTAAATACTTCCATCCTTCAAATAACATTGACCATCTTTTTATTTGGACACAAGATCAATGATCAGAGAACGGAAGAGATTGATTCTTCCGGAGAGATGATCTGATGAGTGATAAGAAAGGACGGTTAATTTTCCGAGAGGGGGGAGGGGAGACAGAGAGAGGGGAAAGGAGATATTCCTAATATAGCTGCTTAAAATAATGATATTACTAATGTAGCTGTTTATCATCTTAGGAAAAGCATATATATATCACTGGTTCCAGCCGTTGACTAAATATTGATTCAAAGAAACCCGTGGTAATGTGCATAGAATACCTCCTCTAATTCTTCTTTCATGCTCCTTTTCTTTCTTTCTTTCCTTTTTTTTTTTTGGATATTTTGCTTCTTTGCTCTTTTGTATACCTTTTATCACAAGTCTTAAATTGTTTTCGCAAATTCCTTTATTAGCAAACTTCAAATTGTTCTTGTGCCTCTGCTTTGTCCATTTCCAATTAACATGCGACTGTTGAACAGAATTTTCCAAGAAAGATAAAGTAGAAGAACAAATCAACAAAATGAAAGATTCTTGGCAGGGAAAGATAACGATAAGAGAAGAGAAAGAATGGGTACAAAGGATCGACCCAATGATAAAAAAGGTAACAAGGACGTCAACACAAAACATGTATTCCAGTTTCAAAGGCAATAACAAGTTCTCGTTAAATATTGTAATGACTATTACTGCTATGTAAAATCTTTCTCAAAAAATATTAGGCTATGCAAATCAAAATGATATTAAACATCAAACTAGAGTTCAACTTAGAAACGTATATCATGAAATGTGTGCAATAAGAAGATATAAACAGATACCAACTCTTCGAACGCAAAAGAAGCCCTAATACCACACCTTAAAATCTGCTAATAATCGCTTCACAGCATGATAAGCAGGATCAGCAGTACTTTCAACCACAAAAAGGAACTCCAAAGGACCACCATAAAGAGACGTGATCTGCACCATTAACAAAGGGAACATAAGCAGATCCAGCAGACTATAAATTATCTGGACTAAGTGAGAAAAAATGCAGCATGTAACTCAAGGTCTTCATCACACATCCAAAACAACATGAATATTGATTAGATACCAAATGGAGAGCTAAAAGACAACATTTTTTTCGTTATTTATGAAGTATGAATTTTCTCATTATAAAAGGGCAAACGTGCCCATATACAAGAAGTATGCCAAAAAAGTAGAGAACTTTACAAAAAGACTAAAAGACACAACAATATGTGACTGAGTCCATTATGTTGTAATGAGGGCTTCTCAGAAGCAACAAGGAAGAAATTAAGCAGCAAACTTGAGATTATTTTCAAGCTGAAAAGATGCCATAAAGAAACCGTAGCATAAAGTCAAGTATTCAGCTTAATTGAAAACTCAATGATAACTCCGAGCAAAAAGGTTTCTTGTCGTTTACCTGACTTCTCCAATTGTGTAGATTGTGCTCGCCAAACCCTTTTAAAGGCATTACAACTGTGACTCGGGGAAAATTGACCTGATTTGAATGCTCAAGTTCATTAATGTCCAACGTAAGGAACGCAAAGCTATTTCCATTTTTCATACTACTCTTCATGCGTCGAATCTCCCTGCCCCTGCAAAAAGAAACCAAAAGCTGCATGAAAATCACTAATCTTAGAATCCATTCATCACCTAAGTCGATTACAAATAATCAGCAAGAAAAATGTCCACCATAAACAACTAAGATAGATTTATAAGACCCCATACCTAACATAAGCAGCTAAAGCCCATCCAAGACCCAGTAATAAGACAATTATACATCCCTGCAGACACAAAGTCTCATAAAAACAACAGAAGAATAGATAAAGAAACAAGACAGGAAAGTAGAAAAGTGTGGTGAGTATTATAGTTTTCTTATTTTCAGTAACAGACCAAATACTAATCATACACACTGATAGAACGCAGAGCAGTTGGACAGATGCACAGAGATTTATTCATGTTAAACACATCGCCAAACATTAATTAAGCAGAGAACCCATTAATAGTAAATATAAAAAAACAAAAACAATAAAAAGAAGAGAGAGAACCCATTAATAAACAACTGCAGATTTATTCATACTTTTCATTTGTCTTCAGGCATATCAAGCCTTTCTATTCCCATCCAAATAAAGAGATACAGAAGACAACCTTAAAGAGATAGCGTTTTTATTAGCAACCTTAAATAGATACTTCCTCAGTCCCGTCCCCAATTACTGTGGAGTCAATTTGACTAATCATTAAAGTTAAATTGAATTAGATCAACTCAATATTTTGAAATTAAAATTTAGACATTCAAAAACTATTCGATAAGTACTATAAGTTGTTGGTCTTCTCACGTCCATATGATGAAAACATACATTTTAAAATGTTGATCAAAGTTCACATAGTTTGAATCTCGAGAAGCAAAAAGTGGTCACATATATTGGGACGAAGTAGCTTTCATGCACTTTAAGTATAAGCCAGCATGACTTGACATAATTTACATCATTTCACTCGGCAATCTGCACCCTAATAATTTCCCTTTTCCCTTTGTTAGATTTCACACTATAATAATTGCCTCATGCAGTATGTTATTGTAGGTATTTACTTTCTTGGTTTATCCATGTATCAGTCCTATCCTATTAAACCCAATATGAAAGCACATTCTAGCTACAAGCACGAATGATCTACTTTTGTCGAATTCTTTCTCTGTTTTATTACTACGGCTAAGCTGCAACAATGAATTTTTGAAGAGCAACTTGTTGCAGTCAGTCGTAGCAGGGGCATACGAAACCTTCTGTTACAGCTGTGGAGTCATTAAAATGTGATGAGAGCTTATTAATTTCTTCGAAAAATTTCTTTTCTACTTAAATGGCAAACCATAGGAACATACAAGCCAAAGTTCTTGCCAAATAAGATTCTCCAACAATCGATTACTGAAGAACTAGTAATGAAAGGAGAAGTAACAAGATCATGCTCCTCAGACTTTCCACGTGCAAAAAAGAAAATTCCAACCAATGACGGTTAAAAAAAGGTCTGCATACATACTACTCTCCCCAGACCCCCACTTTTGGGATTATACTGGGTATGTTGTTGTTGTTGAGATTTAAAAAAACAGGCTTTTCAATAACTCTCACTTCTGAATCCTAAACTGAAACATAATAAGTTAAATTAACAGGAAAAAAAACTTCCAAACAGCGAATTACCATGAATGCAACATGATACGAATTGAAATGTTCAAACTTTTGTTAATTTTATCCTTTCTCAGCAATATATTGACAACGAAATTCTTCATCAAAAAAGATATTGTAAACAGAAACATAATAAGTTAAGAGCTTGTTTGGATTGGATTATTTAAGTGCTTTTTTAAGCCAAAATAGCTTTTAAGCACTTTTGAAGTGTTTGATTAAAATAAAAAAAATGCTTATAAGAACCTTGTTTTAAGTCAAAATGATAAAAATAAGCCAAAAGCTAGAAATCCTAGCTTTGGCAAAGGCAAAAGCCAATCCAAACAGGCTCTAAATTAACAGAAAAAAACTTCCAAACTGCTAATAACCGGTGAATGCAGCATGATACAAATTGAAAAATTCAAACTTCAGCAATATATAGGCAACGAAACTCTTCATCAACCATAACACATTGTACGCAAAATTTAAGCTTGACAAAAAAAAAAATTGAGCCAAATTTAAGTCTAATCCTTAGATCTGAACCGTGCCAAATCCGGGGGAAAAAAACAGTCAAATAAGCAATTTATTCCTATTTTCCGAACAAAAACAATAACATACCTAGTGTAATCCCACAAATGGAGTTCGATGAGGATAATGTGTACGCACACCTTACCCCTACCTATAGAGTCTATTTCCGATAGACATTCAACTCAAGTAAAAAAAATGAGCTTCCATAAAAAACAATCCGTTTTCCGAACAAAAACAACAACAAACATAGCCAGTGTAATCCCACAAATGAAATCCGATGAGGATAATGTGTACGCACACTTTACCCCTACCTTAGAGAGTCACCTTAGAGAGTCTATTTCCGATAGACGTTCCACTCAAGTAAAACAACAACAATATATCCAGTGTAATCCCACAAATAGAGTCCGATAAGGATAATGTGTACGCACACCTTACCCCTACCTAAAAAGCCTATTTCCGATAGACCTTCAGCTCAATTATAAAAAAAAACGAGCATCCAAAAAAACAATCCGTACCTGGATCTGAATGAAAACTGCAAGAGGACTACACAATGCTCTACTAGCATTGAACAAAAACGCATCAAATGAATCCAACGGCAACATTTTTATTTCCCACACAATATATATATAACTTTCTACGCTTGTTTGTTTATTTATTTTTTTCAAATTTTATGAGATATATGTATGTATATCTCTCTCTTTTATTTCTCGCCGGCCGGTTTTTGAACTGTGCTAGGGCAAAAACAATGCCCTAGATCTGAGAGAAAAATTATTTTTGTATAGAAAATTTGCTAAGTTGTTTTCTCTCAGATCAATTTCACCATGGATGGGGGAAGGAGGAAGAGAGAGAAACACTGTGAATGTAGAGAGAGAAAGAAGGGAGAAATGGAAGGAGGAGGAAAAAAAGGGAAGAAATGTGAGAGACCGCGTAATTTTATATTTTGAAGGGGGGAAAATGGATTTTGAGGGTGATTAGAGAAACAATAATATGCTTCACTTGTCCAAAAAAAATTTCTTATTAGTGCTTAATTAATTACTCCCTCCGTCCATCTTTACTTGATCACTATACTAAAAATAGATGTTCAATCATACTTGTCCAATTTATGAAATCAAGAGATAATTTTACACTTTGTTCCTAATTTACCCTTATCATTAATTATAATTATTTCCCTATTATATTTTTCAAGACATTGTATTTATTATATTCAAAGGGTGATATGGTAAAATTATTCTTCTATTTATGATTTCTTAAGAAGCGTGCAAAGCCAATAGTGGACAAGTATTGTTGGACGGAGGGAGTATGTTAAATTAACTTTATATATAGAGATTGGTAATTAAGAAAAGATTATTATATCTAAAGAAATCACTCCCTTCGTCCACTTTTACTTGTCAGTGTTTCGCTTCTCGAGGTCAAACTGTATGAACTTTGATCGATATTTTAAGATGTATTTTTTTCATCATGTTAATACGAGAAAGATTACATCTTATAGCATTTTTCGTATAATTTTCGACTGTCTAAATTTTAAATTTTAAATATTAAATTAATCTACTTCAATCTAACTTTGAAGTTTAGTCAAATTGACTTTTATAAAGCGGAATGTGACAAGTAAAAATAGATGGAGGGGGTATTGAAAGAAAAAAAATCATAAAATACCAACTAATAGGAACTTAACGAGGCATTCATACCAACATTTTGCCTAATTATAATTTGTGTCAACACTTTTTATACCAACTGTATTTCATGGCATATAAATACAAATAGAGTAATAGAGTAATCTCGGCACATAAATACAAATTTGTATTGTATATTTTGTGAAATATCGACATACAAATACAAATACAATTCATACAAATACAAATAGCAATAGTTTTAAACCATATGCTGTGAAATGTAATTGAATTAAACTGTTGGTATGGAGCGTAATTAGACATAAATATTTGATACGTTATGTAGTTTTTCAAGATAAAATACTATATTAAGTTTTGAATTATTTAAATAAATTTGTGTAATAAAAAGTTGTGAAGATTTTATGAACGGTGAACTAAGGGAGCGTTGTCCCCTGAAACGGTTACTCGAATTATAAGTATTCTCTATTTTTAATCCTGATATTATACGTTCGAGTTATCGAGAGAGAGAAAAGGTGAGAGCTCTTGCGAAAGGAGTTAAAAAAAGTATTTTCACTTTTAGCCAGGGAAGAAAGCGGTACCGTTGGTGGTTATATATGTAAAGGGATCTCTTCGGGATTAGCACGTGCTGAGGTGTTTATTAATGTCATTTTCAAACGAATTATGATGATTCACATTAAATGCAATATTCTATATATTTTTATTTTTATTTTAGTTTGATGTTTGATATTTGTATTGGGTACATATTGTACTAATTTTTATTGTGTCTCGTGGATACTCAACACTCATGTAATACATAAATTTCGAAGATGTCTAGATGATCATTTTGTAAATTTGAGTGTTTAACTGGCACAATGAAAACGAGTTAAGGTTTGTTTAAATGAGTTAAAGTATGAAAACGACGTTCATACTCGATCAGAACTAAATTTAAATGTTTGTCTCGTATATAATGTCTTTTCAAAAATTCAAACTTGAAACCTTTAATTAAGAGCAGAAGAACTCGAACCACTCACCACAACTCGTACCGGTGTAATATTTTATAATTTCTAATCATGTGGAACACGTAGTTCCAGAAAAATCTAAATAGTAATTTGGACCCCCTACCCCTTTTATTCATTTTTATATTTTTTTCATCGATTTTCCCAGATTTGGTCTTGATTTTAGTCAACTACTAAATGAGATCTTCAATAATTTTTAATACCAATTTCCAAATCTTAATTAAATATAAATATTTCTAAACCAAACTTTCCATTCGGGAAATTAACAATATATCAAAATTAACCATTTTGCTCAACGAGATTTACAAAATAAATAAAGATTTTTAAATTTTGATGTTAAACTAAAAATATGTATAATATATCAGAATGTTATTTGAATTTTGTGATCTTAAACATGTTTATATAGGATGTTGCAATTGAAAAGTTTACAAATATAGAAAGTAATATAATTTTTTTTAAAACAAACTAAAAAGAAAAACAAGACACGTAATGAACCAGAAGAAATGTTTTTATTTAACTATCTCATGTCTGAAATTTACTAATCCGACTAAAATTATGTTTGTGTCATAAAAAATTCATTAGGAAGAATTTAACCCGCCTACCTAAAAAGACTCCATACCCCAAATTTAAATTCGAAAATTTTATTAAAGGTGAAGAAATATTTACCGTTTCATCGCGCCATTGTGACCGCACTAAAAATAATTGCGTGGAGAATATTTGCTCAATGGTGCAAGCTGTAACCAAACGGCACTACTCAAAACAAAATGGAATATGCCTTTAAATTCTTCCTTTTTTCATTTTTTTTAAAACTTGTTATTACAAACTTATTAACTAAGCCAATATAATATTTTTGTTTCCCATCCAATGTTTGATATTTATGCGGTTACAGTTTATCGAGGACATGATCTTAGATAGAAAGGTGTGGAGGACGCAAATTAGGGTAGAAGTTTAGTAGATAGGAGTGCTTTGTCTTGTTGTCTGTACTAGTAGTCGTAGTGCCGCACTTGTAGTTCTTGTTCTTGGGATTCTTATAGTATTATTTTGTGGTAGTATTATTCATTTACTGTCTATTGTTTTGTTACTATCTATTGTTTAATGTACTTCTCTTAAGTCATTTCTAGACTGTTTTTGTCTTGAGACCGAGAGTCTATCGGAAACAGCCTCTCTATCCCACCTATGAGATAGAGGTACGAACCGCGTACATTCTACCCTCCCTAGACCCATGTTGTGGGAATATACTGGATATGTTATTGTTGTTGGCTGATAGCTGCATTGAAGTCCGACTAAATCAAGATTTGCACACGAAAATTCCATATTAAGGAATAAAACGCTCCCTAACAAACGCGATTTTATATCGGGGACTCGAACGCCAGTATAACATTTCATTTTCATACAACTGGCACAGCTGTACTTGTCAACTAGCACACTGATTTAATTTGCTACAAAATGGATTAAAATAATATACCAAGAAGATGATTGATCATATTGTTGTCAGCCAAATAGTTTTTGGTATTAGTCATAGTCATGTTTGTGTATATGTTTAGCTATGGTTTTCATTTCTTATATAGTTTTTTTTTTTCGATTTAATCATTTGATATCCGAAACTCACTTGCTCAAGTATTGATACAAATTCTCACGACATAAGATTCATTGAATTTTATGTCAAATTAAAATCAGACGGACAAATTAAAACGGAGAAAGTAACTTAACGTATCAAAACTTTCTGCATACTTTAGCACTGGCACAAATCAGTGGGGCAGCCTGGCGCAAGAGAAGTATCATTCCCTTGCAGAAATAGCTATGTAGTTGACCACTTAGTTAAGTGGCCCATGTGCCAAATGGCCCCAAATTTGCACTATTTTATGGTAGTCAGAAATTTTGGGTTCGAGCTTTATAAATTTTAATAATGTATATGGGAACACTTTACTTATAGAGGGTTGGATCGGATGCGGATCCTAATTTCTATTATGGTCGTGGAGATTCGATTTTGTTGTTATCACTGACAGAGTTACCTTTGTCCAAAGGGTGAGATAGTATCAAAATTTATGTTATGATTGTTGAGATTCGATCTTGTTGTTATTAGTGACGGAGTTACTTTTATTCGAAGGATGTCAAATTGGCATTATTCTTGACTGAAAAATTATGTTGTGTAGATAGATAATTCCTTTTTTTTAAAGTGAAAATCTCAACTTCGCCACTAATTATTGCTAGGATTTCTCTTCCTTTCAAGCATTATGTTGTTTATTGGCCTTATCATTATTGTTAGGATTTCTCTTCCTTTCAAGCATTATATTGTTTATTGGTCTTATCATTATTGCTAGGATTACTCTTCCTTTCAAGCATTGTGTTGTTTATTGGCCTTATCTCGCTAATCTTTTAGGAGTCGTTTGATTGGGAACAAGTTATCTCAGGATTAATTATTTTGGGATTAGCTATTTCGGGATAAGTTAGTCCATCATGTATATGTGATAACTTATTCCATCACTATGGTATAAATGATGGGATACCAAACTTGACAACCAAACAAGACACTAAAATTTTATCCATGGACTATTTTTTTATTCCAGGGCTATTTATTTTTATCACTCACACCAAACGACCCATTAAACCTACGATTGTGTCTAGAAATGAAAGTCGAGAAAGAGAATCTTAGAATTCACACGTCACATATCAATGAAACGATGTTGACTACAACAACAAGAACCCAGTGTAATCTCATAAGTGGGATTTGGAGAGAATGAGATATATGCAGACCTTACTCGTATTTTTTTGAGGTAGAGAAATTGCTTTCGATAAATCTTTGATTAAATACAAATATATTTCAAATCATGTTTGATAAATACAAAGAGTAAAAAAGAGAAAAAGTTATGATGAAAATATCGAAAGAAATGAGACGACTTTGACTTATTTAAGAAAATTGTACATGTGCTTCATAAAGATTTTGCTTACATGTAAAGGAAGCATATATGACTTATAATTTGCTTATTTTATTTCTTCATTCTTCACTTATAATTTTCTCTTTGATACGTATTTTATATGATACACTTGTATTTGAAAATTAAATAAATTGAAATATTTCCCTCATAATATATGACTAATAGTCTAGGTCTCTAGGAGTGTCAAGTGGACGGGTTGGGTAGAAATTAGAAAGGTTAAAATGGGCTGCATTAAAAACTGAGTTGCGTCATGACCCGCCCAAATTTACTTTGGGCTGAAATGGGCTTAAAACCGGGTTGGGTCGAAGGAACTTGATTGAAATTTGTCCATTGGGCCGGCCCATTTGTTGATCTGAATTTTTGGGTCCATTATATAGCCCAAGTAAAATGTTCCAAAATTAGCCCATATCCAAATGTACAAAAGTGGGCCATAAATCTGTTATATATACATTAGAGAGAAATTTTCACAAATAGCGACAATTGCGCTTGTGATTAAGAAAAGTAGCGATAGTTTGTGTATTTACGAAATGTACTAACACTTGATTTCAAAATGTAGCGGATATACTGTATCAATGAGCTTAAATAGTTTGTGTAACCCTCTTAGGTGTGCTTCCAAACACCATTAACGCAAAATTTACAGAGTTTTCGAAACCCTAACAATGTTTGAAATTTTTTCAGTTAAAATTGAATAAATAGAAGAACATAAAAGATGAAATATACGTATCCGACCAAAAATTATACAAAATCGATAAGAAATCTTTACCTACTTGAAAGGAACTCACGATTTGAGCTATAAAATCGAGAATGAAAATGTGATATGGAGATTTAGGGGCTTTGAAAACGGGAAGAGAAAATTTGGAGAGATGAAAAAGGTGAATGAGAAACCCTAATAGATACGAAACTTATTTTTAGGCTTGAAATGAAAAGATAGCGCGTATTTTCTACTAAATTTAAATTTTCGTTATGTATCATTTTTTTTTAAAAAAATGTTGCTACTTCCATAAATATAAGAATTTAGTTCGATCTGCCACGTAATTCTTTTTTTCATATATATATAATGATCATACACTTATTATATGTTGAATATACACCGCCGATGATGACTAATTATTGCGACTATACGTGTGAAACGTTTTCCAGTTGGTTAGCTAAAAATGTCAAGATCTAAACTAAATAATTTGTTTGCATTTTTTGCCTCAAGATAAATAATTTTTTCGCGGAGAATAAATTTACACTTTCGCATTATAATATTCATAAGTTATGTTTCGCGTCCTTAAAGGACTTATGCCTTATTAGATATATGTTCGATTGATAAAGACAAAAATTAAAGAGCAATTCATTTGAAGGACAAATCGTGTAATTAAATGTTATAATTTTCCATTATATATCATTTTCTCAGTCTCTGAAATTCTCTATGTAAATATTTTTATTATAAAAAATAGTGATTGCTTCTTAGCTTAGACTTGATTTATTTAATCACACACACAACAGCTAAGAAGAGATATATGTATAAACAGAATTATATCTATAAAATAGAGTTGAACTTTATGGGTTCGAGTTCAATATTTTATCACAATTCATTAATTTATGATTTATTGAATTCGCAATGTATTATGTGTCTTATTTAGTTGATCTTTTAGGGGTCGTTTAGTGTGAAGTATATAAGGTATAATAGTCCCTGGATAAGATGCAAGATTACTTTATCCTGCGGATTGGAGGTATTAGTTAATCCCAAAATTATTTATTCCACCATTTATACCATAGTGATGGGATAAGTTATCTCATATACATGGTGGGATAGCTAATCCCAAAATTAATTATCCTGGGATAACGTATTCCCAACCAAATGACCCCTTAACGCATATGCTACATTCGCACGTTGCATAGGTCACATACTAATGTTAGTGTTAGATATGCGAACAAAATTCCATATTGATAGTTAAAAAGACATAAAAGCTATATATAAGATGTATTTTAACTGTTATGAGGTCCTTCATGTTAGCCCGAAATTGACAATATCAAGCTATGTTATGAGTATTTTTGAGTTATTTTAGTCTAATAAACGTATCTAAAGCTTATAATTCAGCAAAAACAGTATGAATATGACAAAGTGATAGCTTAGGACTCTGACTTACTATCTTTGCCATATCATAGGTGACTTGGAGATGCACGCACATAAAAGAAGCTAACAACTAAAAATATATTTTCAATTATATGATGACACACAATAAATCTCAAAAATTGATCCAAGAATAGTGATAATTAATCACGTGAAAAAACTTGGGAAAACATGTGAATCATGGTGATGGATTGATGAGTCATGTGAAAATTAGTTTGGAGACAGTTGGATTAAATTAATAAATGAGTATTTGCTTAAAGTATATATAATGATGTAAGCAAAAAATATTAGTGTGACGTATAGTATTATATTTGGTCAAAATCTGAACTTTGAATTGGTAAAACGTAAACGTGACAAAAGGATCTTGTTTATCTTTTTTCCTCCTTTGGGAAAAAGTGAAGAAGATTTTTCGTATGAATTTATTTTTATGTTGATGGATGAAATATCCTATGTGATTCGAGGCTCGTCAATAGCATATTTTTCGAATGAATAATGATATAAAAAATTTTGTGATATATTTGATCGGCAATAACATCGGACAACACTTTACTTTTAAAAAAATACAATATTTGATATTTAATTTACCCAAGATTTTATGAGATATTTTCTATTTAACTATTTAAGGAATACGTGTCCTTTTTTGGCTTTTTAAAGGTTTGAATTAAGTTTAGGGTAGAGTAGCCTTAAAAAAACTACAACATTAATTCAAGCTGCTTTGGCTAGCAGCACGACGCTTGTATTGCTCTCCACAACTACGTTTTCACGGTTTAGACGGCTCATGTTTTGCTCGCGCGCTACTACTAAATCGCTTTTACTTTCTTTTTTCTGGCTACTAAGATGTTTCAGTTGTTCAAGTTGTTTCCTGCTTGTCCATGAATTCAATAGCAGTTCGAAAGGTTGTCCTATTAGGAAATCTCCAAATCTATGCTTATTTTCAACTCTCCAAAGCATTACGTTGATTAGTACGCCCTTTCTAGTCTTTGTATCATGCCTTAGAATTTGAAGAACATGGACCAGGATAAAGGCCCCTAAATTTTTGATATCTACAAGAAGCTTTTTATCTCCTAATATGAACTTTCCGATTTGAATTCAAATTCCATGGGAATAGATATCGGGCATCAAATGAGAAACAAAACAGAACATAAATGTTACAAAATATTGCTATGATTAGGTGATTTAAGTATAAAATTAAAGTTATTATAACTAATTAAAGACATAATATATAAATGTGTCCTTTAACTTGGCCTCAGCCGACAAATATGTCCTTTGACTTTGGGTGTACAAGTATGTACTTAAACTTGTATAAAGTTGAACAAATAGACACACGTGTTCTACGTAACGTCTCATGTGAATTGTCGTGTAGGACATGTGTGTTCACTTGTTCATCTTTATACTAATTTAAATATCTACTTGTACACACCCAAATCAGAGAATGTAAATGTCAGCTAAGACGACCAAGTTAAAAAACGCATTTACATATTATGCCCTAATTAAATTTTAAGTTCATATGTTAACTACAATATTCAGTACATGAACGCATCATATTCAACTTTTATCCAATACGTACGCTTATGCCTTATATAGAATACAACAAGTTGCCTAGTGCATGCATTAACTTGTGGGCGCGCAAATCGAGCTTATAAAATACGAGTTCACGTGAATTCAATGTCACGTTAAAAAAAATTAAAAATACTTTTAACATAATATGATATTGCTTGTTTTGAATTAAATCCGTACAAATTTTTCGAAAAGTCTTCACATCATTAAGATTATTCAACGCTTTATATATAAATTAGAATTAATTAATAATCAAACACACACTTGAACAACTTTTTTTTTAAAAGTTTCACACACCATGTTCCCTTTTCCTACTCGAACTATCACGAGAATCAACTATCACCATCTGTGTGTTAAAACACACCTCAAAACTGACTAGGCCAATTATAAGTTGTTCTTTTTTTCAATCTGAACTATCATCATCTACTCAACTAGGTGTGTTTTAATACATATATGATGATAATTCAGATAAGAATAGAAAAACAACTGATAATTGAAAAGTAAAACTCGCAAAAAATGACAGTTCAAATATATTTTTAATCATTATCTCTATAACTTATAAGTAGCTTCTTTTCTTTTCTACCTTTTTATGTAGGACTTCTCCCCCACATTCTGAACACTCAATAATATTTGCCTAGACTTTATCTATAATATGAATCGTAAATTCAATTATTATTATATATTAACTAAAAATCACTATCAAAATTCATAAATTTTAAATCTTAAATTCGTCTTCGTGGTCACTATCTTTTATGATTATATTCAACAAAGGCGTCTCCTTGACTTCTATCAATAAAATAACAAATCAAGGAATGTGAAAGGCACAACTTTTTTGGCTTTGTTAACGTGTATCACTATCTTAAGGAAGTTTCCTTAACAATAATTTAAACCAATCAACATTTGACATTTGGAATATAAATTTTGCAAAATAATAAATTTATTTGCGCCGCTTTATGATAATTGAAACCAATCAACAAAAAACATTAACGCCCAATTTCCTATCTAACTTGACATAATATCATGATATGTTTTAAACGAGTTTAAGTTTTATTGATTAAAAGTGTAACAAAATATGATTAATTACACTAAATATTCTTATAATATGAAGCCATTAAAGGCGTAATTAAAAAAAATTCAACACAAAAAATTATCCTTTTTTTGTTTTCATAAAAATAAATACGTAAAAACTTTTAATTTATAATTTAAATTTATCTTTTAATATACTCGATTGCATATATTCATGTAGGTTTTTCATCGTATAACAAAGTTAAACATTTTAAAAATAGTTATTTGAAATATGTATTTTTTTTCAAATTATTAAATAGAAAATGAACACAAATTACTTAATAATGAAATAAACATCCCTAATGAGACAATAGACATAAGTGAATAAACTCAGAACTATAATTATTTAGACAATTACAATGTCATTACTTTGACTATGCATTTTTAAATATTTTAATCATGAAAAATTTGTAGATTACATTTAAAATATATTAATTTAGTTTTTTTTTAAAATAAAGAAATCTGCCTTAGAATATTCGTTGCAATTTAATAAGTTGACTTTGTTATCATTGTTTTTTGGGACGAAAGGTAGCAACTAGAAGCACTCAAACTAAATTAAAAAAAATAATCATGAAACTAATAATAATACAATGTATATTATACTAAAATTGGACCAAGACTTACTGGTCCTAGTCATCCACTAAGTTCCAATATAAACTTATCAGTGTTGATTTTATTTTATTTTTTATTCGGTATTCAGTATTCGATATTCGTATTGAGATTTGACTAAATTTAGAGTTGTGTATTGCAGACCAACTTCTAAGGGTAACGCTCTCCAAATTGTTTTTTTTTTTTCATTTTTCAAGGTTTGAACTCGAAACTTTTAATTAAGAGTGAAAAGATTTCTGAATCATTCCACTGTAATCCATATTAATGTTAGAAAAATCATTTGCCACTAAGATCCAATTAGAAACTTTTCTTTAGTGGTTTTTATTGTGGAAGATATATAAAAGCACCAAGGAGGAAAATATCACCATATTCCATGATTGAATGACACTAAATCTGTGGCAAATTTTTCTTAAAGATGGTATTCCATAAAGGAGGTCTTGAATTAATTTAATCAACGCCTTTGAAGTCGAGTTCATCGTTGCATTGAATTTATTTTAGTGCAATTTATATCTCTTGTATAATTTGTTAGCTATTATACAAAAATGAGTTTATTCAATGCACACACAGAAAATGACGACTATGGATTTCTCTAACAATTTTTTTAATTAAGGAGTATATAAAAATCTTAAAAGACAAATAATATGATTCAGATATAAACTACTAATCTATAAATTTCAATAATAGTAAGTCATCCACTAAAGTTCCAATAAATTTAAGAGATCCTAATTGTATTGAAAATTCATTTACCACTAATTACAGCACAGTCAAACTTTTCTTTAGTGGTTTTACTTGTGGAAAATAAATTCACCACTAATTAAGAAAGAAAATATCACCATCTACAATGGTTTGTGATAATCATCTTGCTAATTTCACATGGACAAAAAACAGGAAAAAAATAATGGAAGACTTTATATAAGATGCCAGATGAAACTAGAATTTGAAGCTTATAAGTTTTGGATATGTTGCGAAATTTGTAGCTCATTTTAGTTACTAGACTAGCAACCACGTTTAAATGGTTGTTATGTATCGTTTCATAATATATCGTATTGTGTTTTACTGTATTGTTTTGATGAATACGCTGTTTGAATAGATTGTATCGTTTCCTCTCACATCATAATGCCACACATCAGCAATTTGAAGGATAAACCTACAAAAAGAAGAAGAAGATTGGTACGAGATATGACTATTATAAAAAAAGGTAGGATAAATAATAAAATATAATTATTAAATAATAAGCAAAGATAAAATAAAAAAAAAAGAAGAAGTAATAACCCGATTATACTAAATCGATTGTTACATAAAATAAGACTTTTCATCGATAAAATAAGACTTTTCATCGTTACTTAACCATGGATTTAACTGAGGAAAGAATGGTCCTAACTATTCAATCTTTGATTTAACACAACTTAATTGAGAAAAATATTCAACCTTTGACTTTAAACACCAACCACTAAACACTTTGCCAAGTTGAAGACGCATTGTCTAGCTTTTCTTCTAGAAGGACAAAAAAGTAAATAAATAAATAATTTGAGCTATATACTTATTTGATAGGATAACTTTTTTTAATACTGATAATATATATATATAATTAAATTCATTAATGAAAATAAATAGCTCGTGTTTTATTGATATGTTAAACCAAGATGTGATATGCAAGAAAATTATAAAAAATAATTATTGAAAAGTAAGTAATTTTTTTGATTATTTTTAAATTTGTTGGTGAATTGTTCAAACTTGAGCGATGTTATAATAATAATAATAATAATAATAATAAAAGATGGTCAAAATGGATTAAACCTAATAAATAATATAGAAAAATAAGATGGGATAGAACTTGGGGGTCATTTGCACTTTTGATCCTATTTTGTGTTGCTTTTCAATTTTTATTTCACAAGATAAATAACTTGTTGCGAAATATATGTTTATATTTACGCATTATAATATTTTACAAGTTGTGCCTCGCTCACCTCTTGAAAAGCTTTATGGCCCGCTAGGTATAAATTTGATGTTAAGGATAAAAATTAAAAATCAACCTATTTAAAGGACAAATATTGAAGACCAGTTTATTTAAAGGATAAAATGTGCAATTAAATGAAGAAATTTGTCTAATCCAATTGTAACAAAGGAATCATTTTGAGTTGGATGAGATAGAGCATGATTCCTTAACCAACCATCGTGTTTCACAAACTTAATTTCAATGGGGGTGGCCCTTACTTGTACTTTTAACTTATTTCTATTCGTCCAATTTTAATCCAATCAGTGAGTCGATACAACCAATCAACTATTACAGAAGGGCATGGTGAAATGATAAAAATTATTTCACCTTAACTAAAATTCTCGTGTAAAACCGTCATAGGATGCTTTTCTATTGTACGAACTCGAATTAATCAGTCTTTTTCCTGCTAAATAGCCACTCAATTATCCCACCACCATAATTATTGATAGTCGACACTACCAATCAACTATTATAGAAGGGCATGGTGAAATAGTAAAAGTTCTTTCAAATTAATTAAAAGTCTCGTGTAAAATCGTTATAGGGTGATTTTCTACAACACAAATTAATCAGACCTTTCTCTGCTAAAATAGCTGCTATTTCACCACTATAATTATTGATAGTCGACACTTGACACTATCAATCAACTATTACTTAAGGGCGTGGTATAATGATAAAAGTTCTTTCACCCTAACTAAAAATCTCGTGTAAAATCATCATAGGGTACTTTTCTACAACACAAAATTGAATTACTAAGACCTTTCCTTGCTAAATAGCCGCTCAATTATCCCATCACCACAATTATTGATAGTCGACACTATCAATCAACTATTACTGAAGGGCGTAGTGTAACAATAAAAGTTCTTTCATCCTAACTAAAAGTCTCGTGCAAAATCATCATAGCATACTTTTCTACATCACGAATTCAAAATTAATCAGATCAATGAATTCCGGACACCGAATACTTGAGTAGAAAGAGAAAGGAAAAAGTTTAGTCAACCAACTAATAAAGAGCCAAAAAAGAACACAGTATTTGAAATTTATAGTTAAAACAAAAAAAGTCTATATAAACCAAAGTTGACCAGTATGAGTATTCACATTTATCTCCACCTTATCACAATCATTATACCTTCTTCCCAATTCCCAATTCTTGAAAAAAACCTTTGCTAAATGTTCATACAAACTAAAAAATGTCCAAAAAAACAACTCCCAAAATCCTTTTTTCCTTTTTCACCTTTCTGTTATTCATCATCTCCCATGGAAACTCCCAACAAAATTCATCAGATCAAGAAAAGGCCATTTTACTCAAACTAAAACAACACTGGTCCACTTCACCTAATGTCACAAAATGGATTTCATCATTAGATCATTGTACTTCTTGGCCTGGAATTATTTGTACACAAAATTCAGTTTCTGGTATACAAATAGATTATGGTAACATCTCAAAACCAATCCCAAAATTCATTTGTGATCTTAAAAATCTCACCTTTCTTGATTTTAACCACAACTTCCTCCCTGGAACTTTCCCTGATATATACACTTGCTCAAATCTTGAATTCTTGGATCTTTCTTATAACTATATGAATGGTACTCTTCCTGATGATATTAACCGCCTTTCGAGTAATCTTAAGTACCTTAATCTGACTGCTAATAACTTCAATGGTGATATACCTAAAGGGATTGGTGGATTAAGTCAGCTTAAAGTACTCGAGCTCGCGGGGAATTTGTTTCATGGTTCTTTCCCTGATGAAATTGGTGAATTGTTGAATCTTGAATCACTTGTGTTGAGTTTGAATGGTTTTGCTCCACAGGCTATACCATCAAGATTCACACAGTTGACGAAATTGAAGAAGTTTTGGATGACAGAAGCAAATTTGGTTGGAAATATACCAGAAGGTATTGGTAATATGACAAATCTTGAGTTTTTGGATTTGTCTATCAATGGAATGAGTGGTATTATTCCTAGTGGTTTGTTTCAGCTCAAGAATTTGAGTATAGTTTATCTATACAACAACAACTTGTCAGGAAGCATACCTCAGTCAGTTTTGTCATTGAATTTATATGTTGTTGATCTGTGTAACAACAGCTTGACAGGGAAAATACCAGAAGATTTTGGAAAGTTGACAAAGTTGACTGGATTGTCTTTGTTTTACAACAAGTTAACAGGTGAAATACCATTGAGTATAGGCAAATTACCATCATTGATGACTGTTAAGTTGTTTGGGAACAAGTTATCTGGTGAAATTCCGCCAGATTTTGGTCGATTTTCGAAGCTTGAAGACTTCCAAGTTTCAGAAAACCAACTTGTTGGCAAGTTACCTGAGGGTATATGCAATAACAAGGTGTTATCTAAGATGGTTGCTTTTGGCAACAATCTTACAGGTGAACTGCCAGCATCACTTGGAAGTTGTGATAGTTTGAAGTCTCTTCGAGTCGAAAATAACCGTCTTTCTGGTGAGATTCCTGATGGATTGTGGACAGCTGAGAAGTTATCAACACTCATGATGAATGATAACTTGCTCACTGGTCAGCTTCCACATAGAGTG
The DNA here is from genome assembly GCA_003996215.1 of Jaltomata sinuosa. Lineage (NCBI taxonomy): Eukaryota > Viridiplantae > Streptophyta > Magnoliopsida > Solanales > Solanaceae > Jaltomata > Jaltomata sinuosa. The sequence continues at coordinate 1,011,059 of QJPP01000286.1, read as the reverse complement.
GCATCAAATTTGTCACTAGTTGATATCAGCAAGAACAAGTTTTCGGGCGAATTACCAACTGGTATGGGTACTTGGTACAGACTAAATGTGTTCAGGGCTAGTAATAATCTCTTAAGTGGTCAAATCCCTCAAGAATTGACTGTTCTTCCAGAATTAACTCAACTTTTTCTGGATGGCAATCTACTTTCTGGAAAATTTCCATCGAATATATCGTCGTGGAAGTCTCTTGTCACTTTAAATAGCAACAGAAATCAGCTTTCAGGCCCCATCCCTGCTGCACTTGGCCTTTTACCAAACCTGATTGATTTGGACTTGTCAAGTAATCAATTTTCAGGTGACATTCCAACTGAATTAGGTAACTTGAAGCTAACTTCACTTAACCTGTCATCCAATCGCCTATCCGGTAGAATCCCATCTCAGTTAGAGAATGCAGCTTTCGGTAGGAGCTTCTTGAATAATCCCGGTCTTTGTGCAAGTAATCCATCATCAGTAGGACTCGCGTCTTGCAAGGGGGAAACTAAGTCGGACAAGTTTCCTGTTGGAATTGTTGCTGCTCTTGCTAGTGTAGCTGCAGTTACTTTCTTGGTGGCAATTCTGTATGGTCTGTTTGTGTTGAGAAGTCACAGAAAAAGAAAGCAACAATCAGCATCAACATGGAAACAAACATCATTCCACAAGTTAGACTTCACTGAATCAGACATCATATCCAATCTGACCGAAAACAACATAATTGGAAGTGGAGGATCAGGACAGGTCTACCTCGTGCCCTTAAGCCGATCAGGCAACTACGTTGCTGTCAAGAGGATTTGGAGAAACCAAAGGTTGGAGCACAAGCATGAGAAAGAGTTTCTTGCAGAAGTTCAGATATTAGGCACGATTCGACACTCCAATATAGTAAAACTCCTCTGCTGCATCTTCAGTGAAGAATCGAAGCTTCTTGTCTACGAATATATGGAAAATAGGAGCTTGGATATATGGCTTCACTCAAAGAAGAGGTTGAACAATGCCTCAAGATCAGCACCACATCTGGTATTGGAATGGCCTAAGAGGCTGCAAATTGCTATAGGAGCTGCTCGCGGTCTTTGCTACATGCACCACGACTGCTCACCACCTATCATTCACCGCGATGTGAAGCTAAGCAACATCCTATTGGATACTCAATTCAATGCAAAAATTGCAGATTTTGGCCTAGCCAGGATGTTACTCAAGCCTGGAGATAACACAGTGACAGCAGTAGCTGGCTCTTTTGGATACATTGCTCCAGGTATATAAGACCATCAACTTATCTATAGCATCATTATAAAGTTAAAAAGTTAGCTTGATCTCTTTACATGGACAAAAGTTTACTCAATTCAATAACATATCAGGGGGTCGTTTCATTCACGTACTAGTTATGCATGAATTACAGTAAATAGTAATGTAGAGATTGTTATGCGAGTATTACTTTAAGAGCCTTTTTCCTTTAGTAACTCATAGTTTACCAATTCTCACATAACTTATACGAGTATTGCTAATACATGTTGATATTTCAGAGTATGCGCGGAAAACTAGAGTGACAGAGAAAATTGACGTGTATAGCTTTGGAGTCATACTTTTGGAACTGGTGACTGGAAAAGAAGCCAATCTTGGAGATGAAGATTCATGTCTTGCAGACTGGGCATGGCGCCATCTTCAAAAAGGAAAACCGATGGTTGATGCGTTGGATAAGGACATCAAAGAAACGCGATACTTGGATGAGATCTTCATTGTGTTTAAGCTTGGAATCTTCTGCACCAGCACATTTCCTTCATCAAGGCCTACAATGAAGGAAGTTCTGCAAATCTTGACCCAATGTAGCAGTTCACCTACATCTGTCGAAAAGAAAAGTGAAACAGACCATGATGTTTTACCACTCCTCAAGAACTCAAGGAGGGAAAGGATTGAAGAAAATGATGATGTTGGTTTTACATCACTTATTTAATAGCATTACAGTATGATTAGAGTGAGGGAGCCTTGACGTAACTGGTAAAGTTGTTGTCATGCCTCCTGCAAGAATGTAGAATAATTCTACATACAATAGACCCTTATGGTCTGGACCTCACGCATAGCGGAAGCTTAGTGCACCGGACTGCCTTTTTTTACATTATGATTTAGAGTAAGAAATAGCAAAGAATAAGACCAAAAGATAATGTATTAGGCAGTGAAAACTAGCATTGTACATATACTGTATTGTATCCATAGTGTTGCTTTTGTACTACACAAGTTTTGCTTTTCCAATGTTTTCTTTACTCATCAAAAACTGGCAAAAAGGAACATTAAAACTATAAACTATTGGAAGGAGGATAGGCTTCCTAAAAATCCAGAAAAATAGAAACAAGGAAGATTGAACTACCTCAGTACTATTAACTTTTGGCAACAATACAACAACATATCTGGTGCAAGGTCTGGGGAGTATAGAGAGTACACAGATCTTACCCCCCCTACCTCGTAGAGATAGAGAGGTTGTTTCCGATAGACAATAACTTTTGGAAACAATAAATTCTGTAAAGATTACACAAAAATGTGGCAATTAGAAGAACTTTATTTGTATCCTAGCTTTATTTCTGGCTAGTGAGGGAAAAAAAATTAACTTTACACTTGGGATACAGATGATCCTTAGAGGCACCAAGAGTAAAAAGGTCAGCATGATGGTGTTAAGCTGAAGAGATGTGCTCATTTTGGTACATAGAACCATGGCTCACTTCAAAGCTCATTCTTGCATGACATGGTGGGCAAGGAAGCAAGAAATATTCCAAACGTCTCGGAAAAGAAAGTAAGAAGAGGGTTCTCTTTAGCAAGGTGAGGGGCGATGGTAGACGTAAAAACCAGCTCAGGATTTTCCGTCACTCTGACCATGATCAAGATTCCTCTAGACCGAGGTATTGGGAATTAGATGCAGCCAAAAGTGCAGCTCCAACACCTGAACCATCACTCGAGAGCTCAATGACTACGCCGTCTGCTGCGTCTCCCAGTAACTCTTTAATAGTTCCCTCCATGCAATTTCTGAACTTGGTGTAACGCTCGAATAATGCACCATCCACAGCTACGACAGACCTCTGCTTCTCTCCATTCTTCAAAGTGTCTCTTCCCAATTTCTTGAGGATGCCCACGATCCCTGCTGCAGAAAGACGAGCTCCACGAGAGGTGATAACGTCACATAGCTCCACAACTATTTTCCTCATTTTCAAGGTAGAATTAGGTACCTGTGACAAGCAAATAGGATGAGAAATATGTCGTTCTCCACTTAAGCGGAGCCAGCTTAGTGATGCTTCACGGTCTAACTCAGATAAAGGACAAAAAAGACGAAAAACTTTGAAGATTAATAACGTTCCACTTCAGTCAAACGTTTGATCTTAATACCTCTAAGATATCCTTCAGCTTATTCCCAACCACCTTGAGATCAGCAGACTCGTCATGATGCATAGCAGCCATGTCAGGAGTCCTGCATGTGTGGCAGTAAATCACCGTTTTCACAATATTTAATGCTTCAAAGCTTACATATGCAAAATAATCACACGTAAATCTCGTCCATCCAGAAGCATAACTTACATTGTAAAGTATTTGCATGGAGGAACAAAAGTTAAATTTGATGAATGCCAAGATTATGATTTATTACTTCAGAAGTAATTCTAATGTTTAAAAACTCTAACTATGCGGCATGGCATCAAAAGTAAAACTTGGACGAATAAACTACCATAATAAATGTGTCGGTCAAAGCAATAGCGTACCTCAATATGAATGGAATTTTCAGTTTTGGTGGGACATAATCACCAAATAACGAAGCTTCTTCAGCCATTCTACACAATACTCTACGCAAAATTTCTCCAAGATACATCCCAGAAATCATCTTCTCATAAATCTGTTCAGTTTCCGAAAGTTCAACATCAGATGTAAGATAGAAAATGTAGAAAGGAAGGAGATTAATGTCTTTGTTACCTGCTCTCCGGGGTTTAAACTCTCAACATCAAGATTTTGGTCATATTCTGTTACTGGAAGATGTGATGAGCGGAAATTACCCCATTCCATGTTGATAACCTTTAAAGACCAGACAAAATTACATTTTAAGTTACAAACGTACGATGCATCTACCAAGGAAAATATTTTTAAGAAATGAATTAGGCACATATGAAGTCACGAAGGTTGTTATGAAATGGCATAAGCATCTACCATCTCTCCCGATTTTGGCAACAGACCATGCCATTTGGGAATCGCATGTGCCCGCTCAACATATGCTGCATTGGTTCCAGTACCCAATATTACTGCAGCAATGACATCACGATTATTGTACCGACCTCCTGCTAACGTTCCAACAGTATCATTGACCTAAACAACCAAGTCAGCTAATACATGAACATCATCAGCTCGCTTCTATTTTATAGAATTTGATTGGGATCAAAACTTACCAAAGCAGCCACACGCACGTCAAGGCCGGCCCTTTCCATTGCTTTTGTTAATTCTCCAACCACATCTTGGCCAACCTATGTTAGATTCCATCAGAAGTAGTTCAGCATTGAAATACAATATAGTTAGAAAAGGAAATTTCATAACGTACTTTAAATCAAGTCGGTGAAAAAGCAATGAAATAATCCATCAACTTTGCATGTATAAAGTTGTATGCATTAAATCCTCATCAATACCAACCTATGTTAGATTCCATGAGGAGTAGTTCAGCATTGAAATACAATATGGTGTTGGAAACGGAAATTTTACAAGATACTTTGAATCAAGTAGGTGAAAAAGCAATGAAATAATCAACTTTGCATGTATAAAGTTGTATGCATTAAATCCTCATCAATGCAAAAATGTACATTGAAATGGCTGAACTAAATCTAGGTTCATTATTGGCATGATCAATCGGAAGTGAAAAACTCTGTATGACTAACCACATCGTCTATGGAGAAGCCCTTTGTCCATTTAATAAGAGTTCCTGATGCAATTGACAATTGTTTCACTGGGAAAGAGAAGGTAAAGCCCAACTCCCTTTGTCTACCAGGTGGAAGATGAAAATCATCACCTTCCGTAGCAACAAATTCTGCAAGTGCCGTGGCAATAAAATCAAATAACACCTGCAATTAGCAGTTTGAAGTTTAATCATATGAGTATAACCTTGAATGGGTTAAAAAAGTTGCAGGCGCATAGATGATACAGCTTAAGACTTACCTCAGATGATGATCCATACATCACATTCTGTGGAATCGAAACTTCTTTAACTTCATGTTTAACTATACGCTTTTCTTTCCCACCCAACTGCACACGCATCACACGAAAGTTTGTGCCGCCTAGATCCAATGCATAAAACAGACCTTGTTCGTCCCTGATATGAAGGAATAAAAGTAATACCAGATGTTAAACTGAAGTTTTTGGAAACTTGTTGATATGTGTGAAAGTTTATACCCAATTTTAGTAAGTTTAGCACAAGAACTTGGAAATGTTACCGAATCCCTATCTCCGCCTGAGTAGTAGACATAGGTATGTCATGTAAACTTAAAGAATGTCAAACAAGGGGAGAGAACACCTAGTATGGAACTAGATTAAACAGTTCGACTGAATTTGATTGCGCAAGGAAATCTTTGTATCCACAACTCAAAACTGATTCATACGTCATATATTCTTATCTCGTGGATCTAACTTCAGTATATTGAACACAGAGATGAGAGTATCAAGATTGAGCCAGAAAATATTTGTCTAAAAATGTCCGCGAAGACTCGAGAAAGCATGCACAAATAACAAATAATGAGCAGACAGGAAAAGATGGAACCAAAAAACCGTGTTTACACGCATGATAAGTGTTAAGGAATGAAACTGGCAGTGTAAGATCCAAAAAAGATGGTCAAGATACAAAACGGGAGAAGAGAATATAGAATAAGCAACAAACTTAGGATCCATAGATAAGAGTGTTCCGAGGTAAGTATAAGGTTCGAAGGGGAAAATGATTTCTACTGTCACTTATCAGTTAGCAACTTCTAAGTGCGACTCTAAGTTCAATAAATATGAAAGTGAAATCGATCTTTGTTGTTAAAATGAAGACTAAGGTACCTCCAAACACTCTGATATAACTCCACCCCAGAAGCTAAAATCAACGGAGTAAGATTTCTAAATACACACAACACCTCCACGAGCACAACTTTATTGAAAAAAGACACAAATATATGACACTAAGTCACCATTCGCACCAAAATAAGAAAAAAAATCAGTTTATGCACATATATGTCAACATATAACTCCACCCTAAAAGCTAAAATCAACAAAGTAAGCTTACTAAATATCTACAACCCCTCCAAGATCACAACTTAATTGAATAAGACACAATTATAACTAGTAAGACACCTAAATAAGCCAAAATCAATTTATGAGCACATACACACAAAAAAAAGCTCACCTAGTGGGGAGGCTATTAACAAATAAGCATCTTGAGCTTGCTGCCACCTTTAGACCAACAATTTTATCTCCACAATCGATGAATCATTTGTGAAGACACAACAATCTGATATAAATACACCTCAGAAGCTAAAATAAAAAGACAACACCTCCAAGATCACTGCTTTATTGAGAAAAAAAAAGACAATTTTTTGACACCCAAATAAGGTAAAATCAGTTTCTACACCTACACGCGCACACACAAATAATCACCCAGGGGGGAGGTTATCAACTTAGCTAATAAGCATCTTGACGTTGCCAATGAATAATTTGTAAAAACACAAGAAACCCGATATAACTCCAACCCAGAAGCTAAAATCAAGAGACAACACCTCCTAGGGAGACGGAGCCAGAATTTGATGTTTATAGGTTCTGAACTTGTTGCCCAACTCATAGCTCGTTTTAGTTACTGTGTTCTCAATTAGAAATTTATACATATTTAATAAACTTCCTACTATCAATATAGGGTCTAAGAAAAAGTTACTAGGTTCATCTGAACCCGAATCTGATATTGTAGCTCCGCCCCTGCCTCCGAGATAACAGCTTTACAGAAAAAAAGGAAATTGTTGAACACCCAAATTAGTAAAAAACAGTTTAGGCACATTCTTGAACACCCAAATAAGCAAAAAAACAGTTTATGCCAATGAATCATTTGTAAAAACACAAAAAAACTGATATAACTCCACCCAGAAGCTAAAATCAAGAGACAACACCTCCCAAGATCACTGCTTTATTATAAAAAAAAAGACAAATTCTTAAACACCCAAATAAGCAAAACTTAGTTTATGCTGCTCCAAGATCACAACTTTACTGAAAAAGAGAGAAATTCTTGAACACCCAAATAAGGAAAATTCAGTTTCTGCACACACACTCAACTTAGCTAATAAGCATCTTGAGTTTGTCAACGAATCATTAGTAAAAAAACAAAATTCTGATAATAAGTCCACCCAGAAGCTAATATCAAGAAACAACCACCTCCAAATGAAAAAAAGAGACAAATTCTTGACACCCAAATGAGCAAAAACCAGTTACTCACCCAGTAGGTAGGGAAGTTATCAACTTAGCTAATAAACATCTTGAGTTTGTCAATGAATCATTTGTAAGAAACACAAAATTCTGATCATAAGTCCCACCCCATAAGATAATATCAAGAAACAACACCTCCAAATGAAAAAAGAGACAAATTCTTGACACCTAAATGAGCAAAAATCAGTTTATACACATCAACTTAGCTAATAACCATATTGAGTATGCCAATAAATCATTTGTGAAAACACAAAAATATCAGATATAACTCCACCCAGAAGCTAAAAATCAAGAGACAACACTTCCAAGATCACAACTTCACTGAAAAAGAGACAAATTCTTAAACATCCAAATAAGTAAAACTTAGTTTATGCTGCTCCAACTTCACAACTTTACTTAAAAAAAAGAGAAATTCTTGAACATCCAAATAAGCAAAATTCAGTTTCTGCACACACACACAAAATTCTGACAATAAGTCCACCCCAGAAGCTAATATCAAGAAACAACACCTCCAAATGAAACAAAGAGACAAATTCTTGACACCCAAATGAGCAAAAATGAGTTACTCACCCAGTAGGAAGGTTATCAACTTAGCTAATAAGCATCTTGAGTTTGTCAATGAATCATTTGTAAGAAACACAAAATTCTGATCATAAGTCCCACCCCAGAAGCTAATATCAAGAAACAACACCTCCAAATGAAAAAAGAGACAAATTCTTGACACCCAAATGAACAGAAATCAGTTTATACACACACAAATACTCACCCAATGAAGATGTTATCAACTAGCTATTAACCATCTTGAGTATGCCAATGAATCATTTGTAAAAACACAAAAAAAGTCTAATATAACTCCACCCAGAAGCTAAAAATCAAGAGACAACACCTCCAAGATCACAACTTTACAGAAAAAAGAGACAAATTCTTAACACCCAAATGAGCAAAAATCACTTTATGCTGCTCCAAGATCACAGCTTTACTGAAAAAGAAAGAAAGTCTTGAACACCCAAATAAGAAAAATTCAGTTTCTGCACATACACACACAAAATTCTGACAATAAGTTTACCCCAGAAGCTAATATCAAGAAACAACACCTCCAAATTGAACAAAGAGACAAATTCTTGACACCCAAATGAGCAAAAATCAGTTTATACATGCACAAATGACAAATACTCACCCAGTGGGGAGGTTATCAACATAGCTAATAAGCATATTGAGTTTACTCCCACCTTCAGAAGCAAGTCCAGCATGCATCTCTACAGTCATAGCATCAGCCACCTGTCTTAATTTCCCTACTGGAGTTGCACACTTCTCCTCAAATTCTTTCAATATAGCTATCCCTTTATCCCACTCACCACAATTTTTCATCATTCCCTTCATTAACAAAACTGCAGCCACCCCACATACTGCAGCAGTACATACAACTGCTCCACACACAACCAATTTACCCATATTTACTTGAAAAAAAACTAACAAAATTGTTCTTTTTTTGTGTATATTTGACTGAATATACTAAAGATTGTAGCTTTTTTTGGTTGATTTTTAATGGGGTTTGTTAAAGATTCATAATTTGATGTGTAGGAGTGATAAAAAAGAAAAAAAAAATGGGAGTTGAAGAGGATTTTTTTGTAAGGTGACATGGATGGATGAAGACAAAGAGTAGGTCCCAAGAATATACATTCCTTTATTTACTTATTGCATACTCCATGATTTTAATTTGTTTGTATGATTTTAACTTGACGTAAAATTTTAAAAAAAAATTAAATTTTATAATATTAAATTAAAGATATATGAAATATCTATATTTAATTTTTTAAAATTTTATGATCTTAAAATATCTTGTGAAAAAATTAAAATTAAAAAATTATAAGAAAAAAGAGATATTTTTTTAAAATATACTAAAGATAATATATATTTTATTTTCTAATTGTACTAGATAAATTAGGTCAAAAAAACTAAAATAAATAAATTAAAACGAAAAGTATATAAATGCAAATTAATTTTGATAAGAAAAATGATTGCTTTGATGCTTATCAGACTCTGTTAAGGAATCTCTCTTTGTCTGCCTCTATCTAGTGTTTACTCTTTTCCTTTCGATTTATTTGACTTAATTTATTTTTTAAGTTATTTAATTTATTTTTTTAGTATATTTTAAAAAGAAATATTCTTTTTTCAGCAACATTTCAATTTTAATTTTTCACATGTCTTATTTAAAATTAAAAAAATAAAAAATATTTTAATATATTTAATACATTATTAATTTTTAATTATAAAATTCAAAAAAAAATTTTACATTTTTTTAAACTCTATTAAATAAATCAAAGCGGAGGAAGTAACATTTTTGGGATGTGTACCAAGTTTTTAAGCTCGGATAAAATTTATGGACCTGACCTTAATCATCAAAAAAGAAGAAAAGAAGACAAACAAAAGGTACATAGAAATACTAGTGGTAGTAGGCTAGTAGCCACTTATTATCCACTTCAATATTATATCACTATATTGTTTAACTATCAACAACAATAATAATAACATATCTAATATATTTCCACAGAATAAAGTATGAAGAGAATAGAGTATATGTAATTCGTATCACTATCTTAAAAGCGAGATAAAGAGGTTATTTTTGATAGATCATCGACTCAAGATAAAGACATAATAAAAGAACAAGAAACAATAGATAGTAACAAAACAATAGGTAGTAACAGAAATAAGACTAACACAAAATAATACTACAATCGATTTACTCGAAAAACAAGACACTACAAACACTCCTACGTACTAGCATGGATGCACTCTTACCTACTAACCTTCTGTTTTAATTCGCGTCCTCCACACCTTCCTATCTAGGATCATGTCCTCGATAAGCTGTAACTACTCCATGTCGTGTCTAATAACCTCCCTCCAACACTTCTTTGACCTACCTTTACCCCGCTTGAAACCATTCATAGTCCTCTGCGTTTTTAACATAATAGTATATTTTTGTTTTTATATTGAAGTCTCGACATTATTCCCCTCCCACACCTTTCTTTTTATAACACTATTATTTATTCTTGATATGAAGGAGAGTCTTGAATTAATGATAAAATTGTCTTTATGTATTTTATAAATTATGAGTTTGAGTCATGAATATGATCAATAATATTTATATTAGGGTAAATTATTTTCATCAGATCTTTTAAAATACAATTTTACTTAAAAATATTTATAGTGGGTAGGAATCTAGCAGGTCATGTGATGTACTGGAATTTGGAAGAAATATAAGAATTCAGAAATCTGAATTCTGACAATATTTTTGGTGCCCATTGGACCAATTTGCACATATATAGTGCCAAAATCAATCACCTATGAGGTGATGTATATTCTTATTCGCTCATCTTATCTCGATGTGGGTGTTGGTGTTTAGCGAATTCAGAATTTAAAATTTATTGAGTTTTAAATTTTAAAACGACAATCACCAATATTAATAATGAGTGAGGAATCAAAAATATATTTAAAATGCTTGATTTTTTTATTTTTATAACTGAATTAGTAAATTAATTGTAGTATTATTTTGTGATAGAATTGTTCTATTATAATTTGTTTATATGTTACTACTTATTGTCTCTTGTACTTTTATTATGATTTTAAAATTATTTTTGTCTTGAGCTAGAATTGTTCTACTATAATTTGTTTATATGTTACTACTTATTGTCTCTTGTACTTTTATTATGATTTTAAAATTATTTTTGTCTTGAGCCAAGAGTCTATCGAAAACAACATTGTTATCTCACCTCTGAGATAGAAATAAGGATTGCATATGCTCTATCTTTCTCGGACCCCATTTTTGAGGAATACACTGAAAATGTTATTGTTGAGTTTTATACCTGAACTATCAGTTGTGTGAATTTTATATCTAAACTATCACTAATTATTTATCAAAACGCATCTCAACAATCAGTTATTCACTTTTCATACTTAAAAATCAGCATCGCTAAGGTAGAAAAAGGTGAACAATTGATAAAGTGTGTTTGATAAATAGTTATATAAAATAGTTTAGATGAGAAACTCGTTCACCTAATAATTCATATATGAAACTCAAAAAATCAAAATACTTAAAATATATTTTTTGCTAATTAACAATTGAATTTTAAATTTATTTTTTATACATATTTTTCAATGAATTTCTTAGCTCATATACATAATTTAAATTAAATTGAAATTATTGAGTTCTGTTGAATCCCTGCCCCTCAAAGCTAGCTGTAGTGGCTAGAGATTCGACACTGAGATGGAAGTCATTTTTATGAAAATATTTTTAAAAAATATATCATTAATTTGATTGGTGAATAAAAATATATAATAATATTATTTTCAAATTTTAAAAAAATGACTTCAATAATATCAAACATATTAATATGTGCACTACCAAATATTGATTGTGGTGAAATGATTGAGATTTCTTCACTTTTAATCAAAAATTTCAAGTTCGAATACCTACGAGTGAAAAAATTCTTGTTAAGAACGCAACTCTCAAAAATAAACCTTCCATATGTAAATTCAAATTTAATCGAGCCCCGCTCATTCATCCCAAGTAACACTGATGTCCCTTTATAACATATTGGGCTTACTTGTACTTCATATTCTTTGAGACCACAAAACCACAAACAAGTAGGAATCTCAAATAGGTGAGTTTAACTATATTGAACGAGTTAAAATGAGTTGAGTCACTATACGAGTTACATCATGACCCCCCCTAATGTTTGTTTCGTTCAAGATTGATGAGTTAGTTAAGTCTAAACAGTGGATTATAACTCAACTCATCAATTAAAAGCAATTTTTTGTTTGTTCATTTATAATTTATTTGATTACCAAATCAAATTAATAAAAAATAAATAAATTATTTATCATTACTGTTGGGTTCGAAATCGAGAGGGCGTCATGCGGAAGCTATTAATTGCAAATCATCAAGGCGATAAATCAGATGACAAAGAAAAACATACTAAAAACATATTATTGATATGATTTGGCCTACATATGAAAAACTAATATAAAAAAAGTATAAAATTGTTGAGAGAAAATCTCCCCCCTAAACAAGACTCTTTAACGACTACATTGTGGATGTTATTGTGTTGTGGTTGAAAAGAACGGATCTTCAATTTATAGAAGTCCAAAACTTCTCCTCCAAGAAAAAATTAAACATTTTCCACCAAGTAAACCTTTTCGAGGTAAAACACAATTATGTTATAATTCAGATAAAGTAAAAAATTCAGGGCAAACCCTAACAATTACTATATCAAACAACAAAAATCCAAAAAATTATTCTAGTGTATTTTGTAAGTTCTCTTATGGTTTGATCTATATTACAGTACAATTATAACAATTTATTCAATATAATTTCAGAAATGAGGTCTGAGAAAAAAAATAGTATGTACACAGTTTTATTATTATCTTCTTAAGGTAGATAAGTTATTTTCGACAGACTATATATACGACCCAAATTAGCAGAAGCCTTTAGATGGACTAATTTTAGGGGAAAACTTACATCGATATGTTATATTAAGAAAATATTTACAATCTATATCAATAACGTTTTTCTTTCACTGGACACTTATAATGCATTTATAATACAATTTTAATATATATTGTAGAGAATAATTTATAAAATATATATAATACAAGTTTTATTCATGGATAATACATTTATCACACACTTTAATATACTTATAATAATACATTGTGCCAATTTCTTACCAAACAAGCATAATACATTTTAAAACACTTATAATACATCTATATTGCATGCATAATTCACTTTTAATACATAGTGCATATTTATCATAGTATTGCTATGTATTGCTATAGATAATAAAAAAAAATTATTAAAAATAATAAATATTTTATAAAAGATACTCACCCATATATTTTTCAATTTTAGCGATGCGTAAAATGGCACCTAATAAATCTGCCATGGATTAGTTAGGCGAATTATACTTTCATGGGTTAAGTTTAATATCCTGGCTTGCAAGAATAGCACATTAATGCAAATGTATATTTCTATTTTATACCAAGTTTACAATTGTGACAACACAAAAAGAGTAGTAATTCTTAATAATATTTCATATTTAAAATTCTGAATCTTCCCCTATAAAAAGCGTAAAATTTATCGTAAATTCCTATCCATGTAATTCCTCATTTCACTTAAAAATAAAATGAAACTATAGGATGAGGATGAATGTAAAAGAAATAACAATAATATACTCAGTATAATTTTACGAGTGAAGTTTGAAAATAAACGTAAAAGTTTTAAGTAGTAGTAAAGGGGTCCACAACGCACATTAAAAGCTAAAGTAAAAATTGTACGAAAGTAATGCATTATCTCATTTAGCCTATAAACTCATTGACATTTCTCTATTTATCCGATAAGAGACAATTAGTTCATAACAATCGCCCCCGCTTGAGAACCAACGACTTTGTTGGTCATGACTGGCCCAGTTGGTCACGGCTGGCACCCCTCTTGGGTCCAGGCCACCACTCCAGGGGCACATGCCACTACTCCGAGTCCTCGTTGGTCACAACTGGACCCAGTTGATCACGACTGACACTCTTCTTGGGTCCAGGCCACCACTCCGAGTCGCGGTCTCCACTCTCAATGAAAGCACCAATGTACAAATCAAACAGGAGAGTCCAACCCAAAAGACTAGTCTGATAGGTGGAAAATCTATTTAGCTTATAAACCTATTGTCATTTCTCTATTTATCCGATGAGGGATAATTGGTTCATAACAGATTTCACTTTTCTTGGATTCAAAATCCATAATAGTGTCATGGTGTATCCACATTTTCCAATTCGGGCTATTTTCCAATTACAAGTCTGAAAATGGCTATTTTTGAAATATTGCCCTTAGTTTATTTTCTTCCTTGTGGTCCATCACAAATACAAAACTAGGAAAACATAGGCCCGTGATGAGTAGTCCTTCAATTTCCATTTTCATCTTTTGCATTTAAAAGTCTTTGGGCTTTTATTACATTTGTTTTGTCACAATTTATTTGCTAATTTTAGCTTTCTATATGTAGACTACAACAAAATAAAGCTACAATATATACCCATTATTCTTTGGGAATTATAATTGGTCCATTGAATTTAAATAATATAGTATAGGCCGTGTTAGAATAGTTAGTGTTGATGAGAGTATTTTGACAGAATGGATTTGGAGTGAGGAGAGAGGACGGCGTGCCGCACCCACCATAGCACCCAAATGGGCATGGTGGTTAGTGCGACACGGCCACCATAGCATCCAAATGGGCACGGTGGCTAGTGCGACACGATAGTTGCACCACCCACATTGATTTGGAGTGAGGAGAAAGGCCGACGTACCACGACACCATAGCACCCAATTAATGGGCGTGGTGGTTAGTGCGACGTGGCCACCGTTGCATCCAAATGGGCGCGGTGGCTAGTGCGACACGATAGTGACAACACTCAAATATGATTGTTAATTTATTGAAAAAGTGGCGTTGGTAAAAATTGAGTTTGCTTTTCAACAGACTCCTAAAGGTATTTTAAATATTATATCTTCTCCAAAACAAAAGACAATATGAATTACTCTCTTCTTCTCTTACCACTCACTACAAAACACAATTTAATTTGTTCTCACTGGAGAATTCAAGATTTGAAGTTTATGAGTTTTAATAATCTCATTTTTTTTAAAAAAAAAACTTCTTTACAATGTGTCCAAGCGGGTTTCTTCGCTACTTATTTATTTAATTAATTTCTCAATATAAATTCGAAATTTGTGGAAATTTTACTAAGTTCTCGAGAATTCGCACCCGATATCCTAAATGCACCCTGTCTGTTATTGTGGAAGTTCAAATTAATTGCTGAAAACTTGAATTTTATTGGCTTTGTAAATTCTCAAGGAATTATGTCATTATCCATGCAATAAAGAAGTGAGAGAAAAGAGATTACTCTATCAAAATCGAAACAATTTATTCCCTTGTGAAACCTAGCTATATTTTTATAGCAGGTCGATCAGGATATTAATTAAGCCAATAAGTCTCAATATAGTAATTCTTAAAATCATTTAATTAATACTCTAGTCCTATCCTATGTAGTAACAGGAAGTAATTAATGTTGTACTTGCATATATTAATTATTTGGGATCGTTATAAAAACACATAAATTTCAAATGGAATATAATTATTATTATTATATATTAATTTAAAATCATTATAAAAACACATAAATTTCAAATCTGAAATCCGTCGCGACTTGAAGGTATATATTATCTATATCTATACTATATTAAAAGTGTGAAGCACATTATAGTGTGATTTAAACCTTTTGCCCTTCATTAAAAGTCTCCACAATAGACAAAACTGTCATTTACTATGTTCCTTAAATTATTATTTAATTATTTTTATAATATTTAAGACTTTTAATTCAACTAAAATTTTAATTTAAAACAAAAACACTAATTTAAGTCCTTGTATATTTAAACACACAATCACAAAGACGTATATCAATAGATATTTACAGAAGTTGTGAAACCAGAGGTTAATACGTTAATTGTGTTCCTTTTCTCCAATAATTTATTTGTCATTGTATTATTGTTGCAGTTCTTCTATAATCATGGTGTTGTTCGTTTTATTGAAGCCAAAAGAAAAGTGAAAATAAAGATAAGTCAAGTCAATATTTTATTTTTTATTTTTTGATCTTGATAGGTGATTCAAATATTAAGTTTACGTTGTTGTTTTTTTCTTCAGTTCTTATTCCTTCCTTTGCTTTTGATCGTCTAGATCAATAACATTATTCAGTATATTATCATATTAGTTATTTAGATTCCACATCTATATCAGTTTGTAAATATATACATAATTTTTGGATCTATGGTAAGTGATTCAAACATTAAGTTTTATGTTATTTTTTTCTCGAGCTCCAATGATTCGTCTGCTCTTGATCGTCTAGAGGAACTTCGTGAAAGTCATTGTGATCATGCCTAATTAATTTTCTTAAATTTAGTTATTTTGGTAAAGGAAAAAAAGAAGACCATGAGAAGGAATTTAATAATAAAATATACACACAAAAATGTATTCCTTATTTTTTATTGAATCATTATTTAATAAAAGATTCAAACTTATTATTTTTAAGTTTTATATTTAATAATAAAATATACACACAAAAATTTATTTCTTTTATATACATTTATTATTAATTAACGTGATACACACGTGCAAATCATGTACACTAAACTAGCTATATTAAAAGTGTGAAAATCTTATAATGTGATTTGAACTTTTTGTCTTTCATTAAAATACTTTGCAATAGACAAAATCGTCTTTTACTATTTTTTTAAAATAATTATCATTTAATTATTTTCTTAATATTTAGAGTTAGAAATTAATTAAAATTATAGTTATTAAATATTTACTTATTTATAAAAGGTAAGAACTTTAAATATTTAATACTATTTTTCTCAAATAAAAAAAATATTGAAAAAGCAATGAATTCAAATTGGAAAAAACAAGCACGAATTTAAGAAGATGGAAGAATGTTTCAATATTTTGGACTGTAATTGGAAAAAATTTGTTACATGTAAATCAAGTAAATATTTTTCTTGGAACAAGTAAATATTTATTTATTACATCTATCCTTAATTAAATCGTATAGGATTCTAAATAGCTACGTCTTTATAAATAATTAGAATTTTACCTAAAATATATGAGAAAGAGAATTAGAAAAAGACTTCTAAAATATATATATATAAAAAAAAAACTTCAAATACACATTGCGTATCCGCTTAAAAAGACGCTACATAAGTTCTTTATTCTTCTTTTATACATTTTATATTGATTGGCAACTTAACATGATGCACACGCGCAACACGCGTATACTGGACTAGTATTTTGAATGATGGAGAGGCCATTAGAGTACAACTACAAGATGGATATATAGTCCGTGAATGTATACATTTAAAGTACATCAAACTATATCAGGAATTAAAAAAAAAGGCCTATTTTTTTGTATTTGGTTGGTCAAATTATTTTGAAAAATATTTTTTTACGAAAACAAGTCCCTTAAAAACGAAAAAATGACTTCACTAATGAAAGTAAAGAAAACAAGTATACGTAAGTGATAATACAAGTTCGTTGTTACCTCTCTGCTCATCCAACGCCTCCAATCCTTGACTATCCTGCCCCCGCAACCCCCACAATCCATCCTCACAGTGCTTTGCTAGATTATATATAAATGATTTTGGAATAATATTTTTTTCTTATTTATCAAACACTAAAAACAACAAGTCAACAACGACATATACTATTAAAAAATTACTATTTTTCCGCTAAATTTTTCACTGAAAAATGTTCAGTGGCTATCCCCACAGATATTTTGATTGAATCGGTGGAAAAAGAAAAAATACTTTTTTTTAGATGGAAAAATTAGGAAGTTTCCACTATTTCAGTTAGAATTTGTTTTCCACCATGCATTTTTTTAGTGAGCTGATTCGATAAAAAAATGAGTGAAAAATCATGTTCTATATATAGCACAAATTTTTCACTAGTTTGCGATGAGAAAAATCTTTGTTTCTAGTAATGATACACATTGTAATCCCATAAATAGGATTTGAGAAGGATAGCGTGTCCGCTGACCTTAACCCTACCTCATATAAATAGAGACACTATTTTCGATAAACTCAATTATTTTCCATGAAAATATTTTTCTTCCTACCAAACACACCCTTTTAACTTTTAATATTTTTGAAACATGATAAAAGCCTTCTGAAATTACCACAGTATTCTTTTTTACCAGCCTATATATAAGGTACCTACCTACATAGAGGAATTTTTGGGTCAGTTACTATACAGATAAGAAAAGGATGTTCCAAGAAAAAAAATCAGTAGATTTATTATTTTATTCTTCCAAGATTATATATATGTGGTAAACAAAACCCAAAGGATAATTCCAAATTGTAGTATTTTTGGAATTTTATAGCATTAATTTACTATAGGTTAAAAAAAATTAATTAAAATAAGATTCGAGGATAACAGTTACAAAAAAAAGAAAAGTAGTTGGGGTCATAGTAACAGAGTTTGAACTTGGTACGTATGAAAAATAATAAATGTACATTATCATTGCATCCAAGATTTTCTTCATAATAATATAGTTTTATCGGTCGCGCTCGTCACACGAAATTTGATTAGTGTGATTTATATTTTTTTATATGATTTGTAGGTTATTACACTAGAATAAAATTTACCTTGTGTATATTCCAAGAATAACGATTGCGAATTTCCTAATCAATCATTTTCTTTTATAATAGGCGTAATACAGAAAGATGTTCTTTAACTTGGTGTCAACTGACATTTATGTCCTCCAACTTTAGATGTGCGCAAGTAGACATTTAAACGCGTCCGACGTGTCAATTCGCATGAGATACACTCGAATTGATTTGTATTATGCCACGTAGAACGCGTGTTTCTACGTGTTTAACTTTATATAAGTTAATATCACTCTAGCTTCTTCTCTATGTAAAACATAGTTAGCAAAGGTCAGTCTGTCTAGTATTTCTTTGCGTAAAGGATAAAATAATCAGATCACAGTACGAATATCAGACTTAAGGAAAAACAAAAGAAAAGAGTATTTTTCTTCGTATATCACTTATTAGTATTTATAAACTATACTTAATTAGCTATAAGTGTCTACTTGTATACACCCAAAATTAAAGGACATAAATGTCAGCTAAAGCTAAATTAAAGAACACATTTATGTATTATGCCTTTATAATACTCTTTTTGTCTCAATTTATGTGACACTTTTCATTTTTCGAATGTCACATAGTTTATGTTTGACCGTAAATTTGGACATGAAATCTTTATATATTTGAAAACTACGTAAAAAGTATTATAAGTTATAATAATTGATAATTTTAATATTTAAAAGATATAAAAATTTGTAACAAAAAATAAAGTTATTTGAATCTCGAAATGTGAAAAGTGATACATAAATTGAGATGGAGAAAAAATATATATATATATACATTCAAGTATAAGAAGTACAAGATGAGAATAGGTGCAAAGTCAAGAAATGATGATGTATATTATGTAGGGAATATGTACTTCTAAATTTGTCCAAAGCACTCACGAGAGTGTCAGAAAGCCTCACTCAAAGGTATCTTTCTTCGAGTCGTGAGATGGTTCGAGATTCCTTCAAAAATTTTGAAAATGAAAATTTTCAATTGGGAGCGTTATTCCTAAAAATAGCTGTTGCAATAAGCAACACTATATACCTTAATATCACTCTAGCTTCTTCTCTATGTAAAACATAGTTAGCAAAGGTCAGTTTGTCTAGTATTTCTTCGCGTAAAGGATTATTTTATAAATTTAATCAGATCACAATACGAATATCAGACTTAAGGAAAAACAAAAGAAAAGAGTATTTTTCTTCGTATATCACTTATTAGTATTTATAAACTATACTTAATTAGCTATAAAATTCATCGTTATTCTATTGCTAATTAATTCATAGCTAACATAATAGGGATCGTTGAATAGGATTAATGAATATTATACTTTAGCTAAAACTTATTTATCCGTATTCAATATTTATATCGAGCATATAAATGAAAAACTTGTATATATCTGCATTATATCGTATACAAATATTTTTAATTTTTCTTTTAGTTTTTTTACTTGGTGTTCGCTATTTGCATTGAAATCCAACTAAATTTCAATTTCCACCGAAAAATCTCATATTTAGAGGCAAAACGCTCTCTACCGCATTAAAACCGAACTAAATTTGGATTCGCATCGAGAAGTCCCATATTGAGAGGCAAACGCGACTCCGTATCAAGAGAGACTTAAACGCGAAACCTCGAGTTAAGGATGAATGGGTATTTACCACTCCATCGCAATTCTGATTAGTGAATATTTTTAATTTAATGATGGTTAGATAGTACTAATATCTCACTTTCTTTTGTCTCCACCCCACCCCCCACCCCACACCTACCCCAAATTATTTAATTAAGACACTGTGCTCCATAAAGTAAAATTTTCTTCCCTTTTTCCATCTTTAGTCTTTTTCTCTTTTTTTCTTTTTTCTTTCTTGAGTTTCCTAATTGGAGAAAGTTGAAAATTACAAATGTTTTCAATTTTCTATAGAATCTGATTCTCTCTTTTTTGAAGTCTAAAAAGTCTTTAAGTGGGGACACCATTTCCTTGAGCTTTGACTGTTTATCTCTCAATAATTCACTCCTTTTTTTTTGTCAATTTATTTGTCATTTTTTGCTTCATGAAAACTACTCCCTGCGAACTATTTTACTTATCGTTTTTATAAAATATAGCTGATTTAAATAGTTATCATTTTTAAAAACAACAAAGTATAACCAGTTATTTATTTTCATATTTATCCTTAATTATAAATATAAAGAAATATTAATATAATACAAAAGAGAGAAATATTAAATATTGAAAAGTAATAAATAAAAATATTTTAGTCAAATTACACTTTAATTATATTTTTCTTAAGAAATGTATAAATAAAAAATATGACAACTAAAATGATCCGAAGGGAGTAATATTTAGATATTTGAAAATTATATAAAAAATATTATAAATTATAATCTTTTATATATTAATATGATGGAAAAAAGTAAACGGATAATAGTTTTTTGCATTCTTTTTTGTTGTGTTTGGTGGTAGGCAATTTCTCATTTGTTTCCTTTAAAATTGTTTTTATAGGTCTAGCTCACAGCCTATTTTACTAATTATAAGCTGCCTTTTCAAAGGAGAATAATTTGGTGGATCATAACAACTAATCCTATATATAAGTCTACACATATCCTATGATATCGATGGAATTGTACTGAATATATTATTTTTGTATTTTTCATAATTTGGAGGATCGTAACAACTATGCCTATGTATAAATTTACCTATCTTAACGGTAAAATTATATTAGGTATATTATTTTTGTGGGGGCGTTATACACATTTTCATGTGTATTTCTATGTCCATTATGTATAATATTGTTGGTCTGAGATAATTTTTAATGAGGAATTAATAGTTTTAATCATTAAAATATCGATAAAATTATGATTTTGTCTCTTTTATTTTTTTTAAACTTATTTAATTTTTAATTAATTAATTTGTTGCACTTTTAATTCCTTTGACCATAAATCTTCACATATTTGACTAATTATTAAGCTCTAAACTCTCAATTATCGATGTGTTAAAACTTAAAAAGGACAATTCAGTGCACTAAGCTATCGCTATACGTGGGTTTGAGGAAGAGCCGAATCACAAGGGTCTATTGTACATAGTATATTAGTATTAGACTATATTTTCGCAAGATGTTATTTTCAAAGCTCGAACTTGTGACCTTTTGATCACATAATAACAATTTTACCAGCTACGTCAAGGCTTCCTTTCAAAATTTATCAATAGTCAAGAGTCCAAAAGTACAATTATCTCTATTATAATTTCATAAATATAATCAGTGAGGATCTTCCAACTTGTTGAAAATTAAGTGTAATTATTATAAGAATATATTTACATTATTCACATATATACATATTGATAGGTTTTAACCAAATTTTTGAATTTGAAAATTAGTTTTTAGTGATAATGTTAAAGTACCTATTTTTTTTGGCTGGATTTGGATTTCAAACACTTTTTTCCCAATCCTTGGAAGGAGTAGTACTTATCAATATACTCATTTTTAGATTCTTCCCTCCCTCTTCGAAAATTATACCTCGCGCTATTTACATCAAATCATATTAATTTATCACGATTATTAAGTAACAAATCAATATAAAATTACTAGCTCACTGCCACGTATATTATAATTGTATTCCTAAAAAATTAAATTAATATACATTGATTGTATAATTTATTTTTAATACTATTAGGTCATTTTTAATTATTATTGTGGACGCGATTTGCTTGATAAAAGTTATTTATAACTATTTTCTGAAATGTATTATCCAATTTTCGTACATGTATTAGAGTTTCAGCTAATTTAAATTTGCTTTGCATAACGTCATAAATGGAGAGAACGTTTTATTATACGAAAATTTGTTTCATATTCAAGACTTGAATTTGAGCATTTATGAATACATAATCTTTTTTCCGCTCCACCTTATCATCAGGAGGATCAATAATGTTCTTATTTGACCTTCAACGTGATTTGAACTCTCAATAATTTTCTCATTTGACCTTCAACGTGAATCACACCCTCAACTTATCCGTTGATAGTAAATGTGTTTGACCACTCGAGCAAGACTCACTTATCTGCGTGTGAATATATTTGAATTTCAATTTTACACCTTTATTTTTTTTTGCCTTTTGGATTTTCCTTTTTTATGACAACTTTTCAACCATATGACAACTTTTAGATAAATAATTTTCTTATTTGATCTCCAACGTGATTTAAACTCTCAATTTGTTCACATTTTGACTTCTAATGTGATTCAAACTCTCAATAATATTCTAGTTTAATCTCCAACGTAATTCAAACCCTCAACTTATATGTTGCTAGTGAGTGTTGCTCAGTCACTCGAGCAAAACTCACTTGTTAAGTAATATATTTGAATTTCAATTTCACAACTTTTTTTTTTTGCCTTTTTAACAAATCCCTTTTTTTACGATAACTTTTTTTAAATTTGTTTCATATTCAAGACTCAAATTCGAGCATTTATGAATATACAAATTTTTCCCACTCCGTCTTATCAAGAGGAGGATCAATAAATGTTTTTATTTGATCTCCAACGTGATACATGCTCTCAATAATGTTCTCATTTGACCTCCAACGTGATTCGAACTCTCTATTTATCCTCATTCAACCTTCAACATGATTCAAACCCTCAACTTATCAGTCAACAGTGAACGTTGCTCAATCACTCGAGCAAAACTCACTCGTTAAGTAATATATTTGAATTTCAATTTCACAATTTTTTTAATTTTTTTTTGCCTTTTTACATTTTCCTTTTTTTATGACAACTTTTCAACCATATGGCAAAAATCTCTGTATTATTTATTAGCTGTGTGTAAAGTGCTTCTCTCACTTTCACTCTTTTAAAAAGCCTCTCAGTTACTACTACTACTACTTATTTATTTTTTCCCTTAAAGTTAAAGTTTTTCTCTCAAAATTCCCAAAATGGGCAAAGCAATTAAGTGGTTGAAAGGTTTGTTTGGGATAAGAAAACTAGACAATGAAGTTCAAGAGAAGGGCAAAATTGGCATTACCTGTTTCGGTCATTCCGGTAGAGATACCGCCACCTCCGATGCGGTGGTCGCCGCCGTGTCCGACCGGTTGTGTCACAATCCGACGACTATTCCGCCGAATATAACTCCGGCGGAAGCGGCATGGCTGAGCTCATTCTACGGCGGACATGAAGCTGATAAGGAACAGAGCAAGCATGCAATTGCGGTGGCGGCAGCCACCGCTGCTGCCGCTGATGCTGCCGTCGCCGCCGCGCAAGCGGCGGTGGCGGTGGTGAGGTTGACTAGCCAAGGTAGAGGCTCCGCCGCCGTGTTCGGCCGGGAGAAATTGGCTGCCGTCAAAATTCAAACGGTGTTTCGTGGATTTTTGGTATGCACAAAATCTCTCATAATAATTGCTTAATCATTTGTTCAGACTTAGCACTAACTTTTTGCTTAATGCAACTATTTTAATAAAGTGCCACTTGTATTTTAAAATTAAGTTTGTGTTTGACCATAAATTTTAAAGGTAAAACTTAAAGTTTGAAAATTAAAGTTTTTGAAGTTGTGATTTTTAGAATTTGAAGTTGTGTTTCGACATGCATTTTTACTTGGAAAAAGTTTGAAAGTTTTGTGAGTGAAAACCCAAAACCTAACCGTTTTTTGAGTATTTGAAGATAAGATTTTTAAAATTTGCTAATTTAATGACCAAACGAAATACTTATTTACTCGAATAGTTATATCATAGATTTTGATTTTAAAATAATTAAAATAATGTTTTTATTTTATCAATTTGACTATATTTATTTCATATTCAAACTTGAACTATATAATTTGAAGTTCCAAAAATCATTTTTAGAGTTTTTTTCAAGATTTTTTTCAAGCTTTCTATTACTCTCGCAAAATTTCAATTTTATTTTTATCTCTAAAACACGACTCTTAACTTTCAAATATTCTTTTCGAATGAGTTCAAAATCTATGATTCATGTCAAAAATATAAATGTATGATTCATTCACCTCCGATTGTAGCAAGTAATCTGTCTTACTTTTCAAGTTGCTAATAACATACCAACAAACAATTATTTTATAATTATTTTTTTAGATGACGTGTACAATTCTTTTCCTCTGTTAGTATATAGAAGTTAAACCCGCATATAATTTATATATTATTTTTCTCATAATTCTTTCTTTTTTGTTTGTTGAAATGTGATTTGACAGGCAAGAAAGGCATTGAGGGCATTAAAAGGATTAGTAAAATTACAAGGATTAGTAAGGGGTTATTTGGTAAGAAAACAAGCTAATGCTACACTTCATAGTATGCAAGCTTTAATGAGAGCACAAGCAAGTGTACGTGCCCAAAAAACTAAAGGAGGAGGAGGAGGATTTTTCATTAATGATCAAAATTCTCATCACCAATATCATGCAAGAAAATCACTTGTAAGATTCCTAATCTAATCTGTGATCTTATTATATGTATGTATTTTTAATTCTTATGTATATGAAACATAGTCGGAACCGAAAGGGAGCCTAGGAGCAATGGTAAAGTTGTTTCAGTGTAACCTATATAGGTCAGGTTCGAGCTGTGGAAGCAACCATTAATGCTTGCATTAGGATAGGTTGTCTACATCACACTCCTTAGGGTGTGGTCCTTCTCCAAACCCTGCATGACGTGGGATGATTTATGCATCGAACTCTCCCTTCTTGAAAAATAAATAAATACATAGTCAGAACCGAAATGATGAAGCTCATATATTATAGTTTCAACTGAGTCAGTATTTTCGGGGTGAAAATTCTCGTATAGTCACTTTTTAGCTCATGTAATTAAAAAGATAGTCCTTTTCATGGAATTTCAAGTTCCACAGGTGAAACTTCATGACATTATCATGGAGTTTTACCGGTGCAATTTGAAACTCCAAAATAATGACTATTTTTTTTATAAAGATGGGGCCGAAAAGTGACTATTTTTCAAATATAGGGCTGAAAGGTAGCCAGTGTGGAACTTGAAATTCCTTGGAAGTGACTATTTTTCAAAGATAGGTTCGAAAAGTGACTAGAGAATATACAAATCTATTAAAATTTCAACAAATATCATGTTATGTACCCTAATTTCAAAATGAAATGAGTTCGGTGCTAAAACCTTAAAGGTTGAGTCTGTCGAGTTTAAATTCTGAATCCGCATTTACCCACAGAACCTGTCCTAAATCCGTCTTTGACTTTTTAACTTTGTTACCAATGATTTATAGGAAAAGTTTGAAGAATCAAGAAGTGGAAGTACAATGCAAATACCTAGCAGAAGGCTATCATCATCATTTGAGGCTACTAACAACATAAGTGAAGAAAGTGCTAAAATTGTTGAAATGGACACTGGAAGGCCCAAATCAAGATCCAGAAGAACAAACACTTGGGCTTCTGATTCATGTGATGATCCATTTGAGCCTTCATGGGCCTCAGATTGGGCCCAACAACCAGTAGGTGAGCAATGCAAGTTTTCAACAACAGCCCAAAGTACACCAAGGTTTGCAACAAACTCTTGTGGATCTAACACCCCTATTACACCAGTAGCCAAAAGTGTTTGTGTTGAAAGCTATTATTTTAGGAATAATTATCCTAATTATATGGCTAAAACACAATCATTTAAGGCTAAATTAAGGTCCCATAGTGCACCAAAACAAAGGCCAGAGTTGGGACTTAATAAGGTGAAAAAAATGTCATTAAATGAAATGATGGAATCAAGGGCTTCATTAAGTGGTGTTAAAATGCAAAGATCATGTTCACAAGCACAAGAAAAATTCAATTTCAAGAATGTTGTTATGGGCAAAATTGGAAATTCAACAGAGTTCACCACAAGAGTACATGAAGGTGAAAGGGACTATTCAAAATGGTGAGTGTTTCAAGACAAAAGAGTTTCAAATAGAGCTAAAGGCTATGATTGTGTTTAACCTAGATAGAGTATATAGAAATAGACCAAAAGAGAATATTTTATGTAAAGTTACAAGCATGATGTGACTTAAGATTGCATTGAACAAGTTTTCAAGGTTGATTTTAGTGCTAGCTAGTAAGTGTAATTAATACTATAAAGCTTGTTTTATTAGTATTAATTAATGGTGTAAATGATTAATCATTTACATTCCCCTATTTTTCCATCTTTTGTTCATTTTTCAATTTGCATTTCCATTCAAAAGAATTTATAAACTATTGCTAGTTGGGGAGCACAAATGCCAATGATACTTCTTGTTTTTTTTCTCGCTCGAAACTGTCATTTATTCATTCATTATGGATATATTATGTCCAAAGGATCGTACAGTATCATCTACAATCCCACTTGAGAATACTCTTTTCCAAGAAAATTCATACAACAAAGAAGTTGAAAAACTTAGCTACATCATGAGCAACAATATTGAACCTTCTAGGAATATGTACAAACGCGACATGCTCTAGATTTGTTGACATATTTCAAATATCTTCACAAGCTACATTCATGTCTCAAATAGCCTTCACATTTTTCTTCAATATATATCTACTACACCTTTGACATCACAGAAGAAATAGAATTTCCTCCCTTCATGTTATATCGCTTTTTCAACAACTTTTCGTACCAATGATTGGCTCTATTAGTAAGATGGAATGATGGATAAATAATTTGCTTAAATTATGTGTTAAAGTAAGTTTCATATTTTGAAAATAGTGGGGTTTGTTTGTCACTACACAAAATTCGTTTTAAAATTCAAAAAATGGGAATGATTGGCCGGATTACCCGGATGGAAGTTTATTATTTCTAACAATATTTGTTTCTATTTACAACTTCTTTTGTCATCTTTTGATGCCACTTGTGAGGAGCTCAAAATTTTCTATTACTTTTTGAGCTTGTAATTGAAAAATAATTACTATTACGAAGTTTTAAATTTTAGTATAATGTTGTGAAATTTGAAATTTTATGATAGTAATTACTTTTCAATTATAAAAATTAAAAATTGGCTATTTGTGAATTTTATCTCAACACTCCTTTCTCTTTGTTGTGGGATCGACAATGTGAGCATGCACATTTTATATTTTGTTTTATGATATTGATTTGAGATTAATTTAATTGGAGAATCATGATTAGTGATGTAAAAAAAAAATAAACGTTGAATCTAACTTAATCTCAAAAGATAACCCATGAAGTGAGGATTGCACAACAACGAAAGCCATATATAAAGAGATCAGTCATCCATTTTCTCATCTGATGTGGACTATTCAACACCCTGCATGCTCAGAACTGGACATCTAAAGAATGAACAATACAATAGGAAAGCTCAACTAAAAAATCAAGAAGTAAGATGAATCCTGCTTTAATACCATGTTGAAGTGTATGATGGTCACACACTTCACCAAACCCTAAGCAAAGAAGGGATGTGCCTTAGTTCAGTCTCGAGGACGGGATGATAGAGTGAAAATTCATATAGTTTTGAATCCAACATTTTTAGAAGAATTAAGGCATTATTTGTTGTTTTTGTGGGCCAAAAAATGACAAGTATTCGGCCCATAACTTCTTCAACTAACTATCTTTGTGATCCATTAAGCCTTGCTTCAAGGCTGCCTCTTCCTTCCAACAAGGCCCATATGGAGTTTGTGCATTACTATACCTCACTTGGCATAATAATACATAAAACGGACACTCGAATTTGGTCTTAGCTGATAAATAAACACTTCAATTTTGAATCTGTACATTTAGACACCTCAATTTATCTCTATCGTATCAGTTGAACACTCCAACTTACAAAATAATCCTCCAGACACCTCCAAAATTTTATGTGTCACATTAGCGTTGGGTGTCCACGTGACACATTGGAAACGAGTTAGAATATTTAGTTGCCAGTAGAGATCAAGTTGTGATGCTAGATATGCACTCTTAAAATTAAATTGCTTGTGTCTGTTGATGTACTATGTCTTTCGTTTATTCAAAAAAGTCATTTACGCGATGAAATTTAAGAAACAGAGGAATTCTTTATCTTTTTTTTCCCTTCAATATTAATGGTTGAATGTTCTTTTTTGTTTTTGTTTTTCCACTCGGTGTTTATATCCGTATTGGAGCTCGACTAATTCAGATTCACGCATTGCAAGGCTCATTTATAGGGCGGCGCTCCCAATAGAGATTTTCTCGGTTTCCACACAAGGCTCGAAACCGAGATTTTTAATTAAGGATGAAGGGATCTGAACCATTCCATCACGACTCATGTTGATCGAATGCTGATACGATATTCATAAACTACCACTAATCAAAAGAAAATCTCATCTTTAAATTTATCATAATTTTCACAAAGATTTTTCTACTCTATGCCTCTTTTTAAACTACTACAAGATACATGATTTTTTACAAAGTAAGCCCAAAAAAGAAAAAAGAGGGAAGAAAATTTATTTATTTATTAATTAAAAATTGATCCATTCAGAGCCATCAATAAAGTTAAGTGAAATAAAAGGTTTAGCTTCTTGTTCAGTTAGTTCTCTACACCATGAAACTCTTCCTGCAAAACTTGCCCCTGGTCCACTACATTTATATTGCCCATAAAATACAGTCCTGTCCAAAAAACAAAAATAAAAATAATTAATTAAAAAAAATTTAATAACGATAATATATTCAGTGTAATCTAACAAGTGAATCTGGAGAGAGTGGTATGTATGTAGCTTAACCCTATTTTATGAAGGTAGAGACGTTGTTTCTGATCGACCCTCGACTCAAGAAACGCATATCGAAATTAATAAGAAAAGAAAATACAGTAGTGAAAAAGCCATGTAAATATTAATGAGGAAAGCATATTGCAACAATAGATAAAACGATAATCGAAATAAAAGAAACAAGTAATAATAAATCAACAGATGAGATAGTACTAATAATAATACAATAATTAAAAAAATTATGAATGGAATTAAAATAAAATAAAAATATTATCTGCATGAGGATCTGTCCATAATAATTAGTCAATGATTAGTGTTAATTAAGTATAATTGATCATACATTATCTGCATGCATAAGGTCATTAATCATTTCCAATTAAGCTTAATTAAACACACCCTAAAAGAAGTAAAGAATAATTTATTTATTTTTGGGTATTATATGTAAGGGATTTTTAATATACTAATACTTTTTCATTACTGTTGATAATTTAGAATATACGATGCAACTTTTCAACAGTAGATGTGACCATATATACTTCACTATTTTCGACTCGAACTATATGTTAAAAGAATATTTTTGATGTATATTATACTAATACATACTCGATCATTTTTGTATTTTGCGCACATAAACTTAAAATTTAAAATTTCAGATTTGCATATGTGCTTTATTCCAATTTTTCGGATATCTAACATGGCCCCTTAACATGGTTAAAATTACAAATAGTCATTTTTCATTTTCTATAATTGAAAATTAATTATTATTATGAGTTTAAATTCCGTAGGTGAACTATATGATATTGTCATGAAGTTTCATTCGTGGAACTTAAAACTTCATGAAAATAACTAATTTTTAAAGACAGGACGAAAAATAGCCAATAATAGACGTTATTTCTATCCCCAATTGGATAGTGACCAATGAATACAAATGTGGAGTAGGTAGAAGATGGAACGATACATGCAATACTCTAACCAGCAACTAAACGACCCTTTAATGTGTGTATTACTAGAGATAGAAGATAATTCCGTCTTTGTAAGTTTGATTACATTACCAATTACAAGTTTGAATATAGAAGGAGGATCACATTAGGCTGACAACCATCGAATAAAATTAATTTAAACACAAGAACATATCGTGCTCACCTAGACACGTGTTACATTGACAGACAATTTAATTAAAACAAGCATATGTTATATAATTAGAAATAAAACATATATTCAGAAATAATTCATATAGTCGATTCCAATTTGAGTAGAATTGAGGTGTAGCACCAACATTATTGTAGATAAAAGATAAATTTTTTTATTTGTTAAGATATAAAAGGATGATGAACAAAGTTAGATAGTGGAATAGTGAAGATAGTGGCTACTCTGGAAAAAGTGGCTATAATATGACAAATTTCCAATACCATAAACAGTATTTTTTTGTGTATAGATATATAGGTAACAGATAAAATGGACGGCCACCGTCCCATGCTCACTATATATTATAACAAACAAAAGGTAATTCTATTATTTATTAATATAATTTTGTGCTTTACAAATTTAGCCACACTTTAGTAGTATGTAGGTTTGGTTGGTTTTTGGTATTTTTGGCAAGAAATTGAAAAGAAACTTATGTAGGTTCTACTAGAGTCTGTTCTTTATTTAATGAGAAATTGTAAATCTATCTATATTTTTTTTTTCTAGGTAGGACTAGCACCATCTTTTGAGTGGTATTAAAAAGTCAAATAAAATAAAGTTTGGATCAATAAACATATCATGATTCAATCTGTTTTCTTTTTTAAAGAAAATATATATATCCTTTTTCTTTTTTTGATTTTTTATTCGATATTTGATATTTATATTGGGACTTTCATCTAATGCGAATTGGTGTCGTGAAGGCTCATTTAAGAGAAAAACGCTCTCTAACATGATTTTTTTTCATACTTAGGACTCGAACTTGAAATTTCTAAATAAGGATGGAGGAATCCTATTCATGTCACCATAACCCTTTTGTTGATGTGTTTTTTTTGTGTGCGTATACATCATTCAAACTAAAAATAATGAATTAGTTAAATCAATAAATTTTGCCCTTAAACCTACGAATCATATAACCACAAAACTTTTGCCGAAATAAGTGAAAAATATGTTGAGGGTGTGAACAAAGTCCCATATAGAAGTAGAAAGGAAAAAAAAGGCTATCAATTATAAGGTGTAAACACCCAGTGCGAGTAAGTTTTTACCCTCTTAATGTTGTGAAGCATTTTGGGTAAAAACATGTCGATTTGACCCAAAACAGACCATAACAAATCATGTTAAGAGTATCTTTGAACTCTTTTAGTTCAACATAATGTGCTCATAGGAAACTGTTTCCCACGGAAAGTCCTAAATTAACCCTATTCATGTAAAATTTACAAATTTTCAGTCAAATACCGTCACATAAAATGAATCGAGAAGGGGAGTATAGAGAAGGGAACTTACATTTCACGAAGGGGGTCACCCCAATTATGCCATCCTTTAGGTATGATAATGTTGTCCATATAAGTGTAAGCAAAGATGACCCTAGAGAAAGGACCCCATGCCCTACCTAGGTACAATGCACCTGACCCTGTCACCTTGCAATTCACAAAACTAAAACCAGTGTCCTCCAACATACTACTCCTTCCTTGTGCTGTTACTGCCCCTGTCACTTGTGCTATTGCATGCAAATGACATCCCTACAATACATATAATCCCGAGTTTAAGTTATATGCACTAACATGTACGTACGTAAGTAATTGATTATAAGTATGTATTCACATATCATTCGCGTGCAATTTCATCGGTTATATAGCAAATTAGAAGGGATTTATATATGTGTTCAGGTCGATTACAAGGTGCAGAAATAACTAGAACTGATCAAGGCGGAAAAAGTATGAAAAAAAAGGTCTCGTGATGTCTATTTAATCAGGAAATAGATTATGCTATACTGCGAAAGTATTTAACTCGTTATGTATAGAGTCACAGGGTATTAAAGTGTGAATTTCATGTAGTAAAAACTTAAAGAAACATGTTACACTCGAAACGTACGAAGTATAGTTAATATCGTAAAGACAGATGTAGTTGAAGTTGCAAACAGGACGATACACTTTGATACCTATGATTATATATAGTGAAATTAAAATATGAAAAAATATCTAGTAATATGTGTTTAATCAGAAAATAGATTATGCTATACTGTGGAAGTATTTAATTATGATCAATGATATAAGTACTAATAATTACAACAAAGTTTTGCATTATTTTCCACTCAATGATTTACATCAGCTAAAAAGTACTAGATCAGTTAGTTTCAACTGCCAACATCTGGAATAAAAAGTTATACTGCTCTGTAACAAAATGTTTGATTTCTCATTTCCTGGATTAAAGTCAAACAAATTAATTTTGGCTAATTATTTTATAATTTTTCATTTTACTATCTCAATGACTCAATAAAATTGTAATTTGTAACATTTTTCGTATAGTCTGTGAATATTTAAAGTTTACTCCAACATACAATTAATTGGACTAACAAGCAAATTGAAATGAGGGAGCATATATAATGTATACAGAGCATATAGAATAAAGAAAATATTCCATAATACATTATACATAGGTAGCTTTTTTTTTATATCGTCTGTGTGTATAACTTAAATCCTTTTCACAATTACGTGAAACGAATAAATAAGTGAAATGACCAGATTGTGTAAATATCTCTTCATATAAGACCAACAAGGATGGTACGTGGTGAAATGGTAAGCACTATTTCATTCTTATTCGCTTTGTTAAAGAGTGGTTTATCCCAATGTAGAATTGTTTAACACGAATCCGAATTTAGTCGGACCTCAATACGAGTATCAGACACCAAATAAAAGCAAAAGAATCTGTAATAATTACCTCAAAGAAAGAAAGGCCATTGCCAAAGATGAAATCCACAGAGCCTTCAATATAACAATCTTTGTAATAATGTCTGCCCAAATGATCATAAAGGGTATCTTGTGCACCCAAGAATTTGCAACCAACAAAGGCTGCTGTATCTGCTGATATTCTAAATGCTACTGCTTGTTTACCTATGGCTCCTGGTGGTGGCACTGGTGTTGTGTTCTGTATTTTAAATCACGAGTTTAAGTTTTATGCACTGATGATGTAAAAAAATGTTTAAACGATCAGATCACTTAAGAGATAATTGCAGGCTTGAACATTTTGAAAAATATCGATGGACAAAATATGTATTGTGAATAACTCTATTTAATAGGTGTAATTCTATAGCCACGAAAAATGTCCATGACCACACGTTGACTAATTTTTGAAGTTAAATTAAATTAGTTGTCAATTTTTGCTTTTCGAGAGTCAATTTGACTATTTTGTTGAAATTAAAATTGAATTGAATCAACAAAGTATTTTACCATATATATATATATTCAAAAAGCTATACGAAAAGTATTACCAACTGCAATTGTTCTCATGTCAATGTGGTGAAAATTACATCTTAAAATGTTGATTAAAGTTAATATAATTTTACTTTCAAAAAGTGCAACATGACAACTAATTTGGGACGAAGAATGTATTAAAATTGCACATATATATAATGATATAAATGGAACATGAGTCTTGGCGTAAACTGATAAAATTATTGTCATGTGACTAGGAGATCACAAGTTCAAACTGTGAAAACAGTCTCTTGCAGAAATGTGACCCTTTCTTGAACTCGTGCATATAACGAGAGCTTAGTGCATCCAACTGTACCTTTTTATATAATGATATAGATGTACACTTTTGTTGTTCAAGTGCACATGAGATAGTGACAATATATTAATGCTTTGTTGGATTCCAACTTTGTATATTTCTTATACTAAAAAGAAACCAACAAAGAGAAAAGGGAAAATAAAGAATGTTTGGTATATACCTTGAAAGTAATATTCTTGGCTTGGAAATAAGGTGAATTCACAGCAAAAGTTGCTGAACCAAAAGTGCCAAGGGGTTTTCCATTTGGGCCACTAGTTTGTGCTGTATCTCCATATTGAATTATTGTATTATCTGCCCCTTCTCCTTCTATGGTTATGAATGATTTCAATGGTGGTATATTCACTTTTTCCCTGAAAAAAAAAGAAAAAAATCAATTTAAAAATAAAATACATTAGGCATAATACATAAACGTGGCCTTTAACCTAGTCTCAGCTGGCATCTATGCTCTCCAATTTTGAGTGCAAAAGTAGGCACTTAAACTTGTATAAAGTTGAACAAATAGGCATACGCGTCTTACGTGACAATTCGTGTGAGACGCTCGTAATGTGCGGGGTCCGAAGAAGGGACGAAGCACATTGAGTCTAATGTATGTGCAGAATGTGCCTTATTTTGAAATTCTGGAAGAGACTATTTTCGCAGCTTGAATTCGTAACCTTCTAATTATGCAGAAGACAACTTTTACTGTTGCGTCGAGAGGACTATTTTGAAGAAATATATGGAACAAAATAATAAAACTTCAGAATGAAAGACATTATCTTTAACTAAATAGGAAGGCCAGCTCGATACAAAGGCCGGATTTGCATTGCTGCAAGAAACTATTTTTGCAGCTTAAACTTGTAACCTTCTAATTGTAAAGAAGACAACTTTTGTTGTTGTGTTGAGGACTATTTATTTTGAAGAAGTATATGGAACAAGAATACAACTTTTGAAGGAAACACATTATCTTTAACAATATATAAAGCGCAACTCGATGCATTAAACTTCTGTCAAGTGCGGGATCCAAAAAAAGGCCAAATGGCGTTGACTTTTATATATGCAACCTTAATTTGTCTTAATACAAGAGACTATTTTCATAGTTTAAACCTGTAATCTTTTGAACCGCGCTAACTTTTACCATTGCTTCGAGACTCACTTCTATCTTCAAGACTTAATATATGTAACAAAAGATAACCACTTGGCATTTTCATAATGATCCTAACTACTACTCATATGTTTTTAAAATTTAACATTTTTCCATTTGATCACAAGACTATAAAAGGACAAAAAGCAAAGGACAGGAACAAAAAGCAAAATTCTTTTCATCACACAATTCTCCATGAATTGACAATTGACCACATATTTGGACAAAACATTTATACAGCATGTGAAGCTAAGAAAAGACAGATGAACAAAGTAAAAAAATGAGAGACACACATGACATTACACACCAAAAGACAAACACTTTTTTCAGGATAAAAACTCAAATTCAATAAATTTACCAATTTCTTAAATTTTATGTCTTTCTTACTTCAATTTCAAGAATTGAAAAAAGAAAAAAGGGTCAGCTCACACGCAACTCGATAAAATATTCTAGATATGTATAAGCTTGCTCAAACAGTATACATGTATATCAATGACAATCACATAATGTACATATATCAATGACAATCGCTCATCCAAGAATAGGGGGAGAGGTACTCAATTTCAAGAATTGAAAAAATAAAAAAGGTTCAGCTTGCACTCACTTCGACTACTCGTGAAATAGTCAATGTCACCATTAGAAAATCCCTAATTTCTGACTGACGCCCCGTCAAAAAATGGCTCGTAGGTAAGGAAATTAAAATGCATTGAAAATGTTACCAACGAGCCAATTAATTCCATCAGAAATTAGCGATTTTCTAATAGTGTATGAGCACAAACTAGCACGAACACCACTGTTATTAAAAAAAAATGCGCGACTTACGTGTAAACTCCTGCATGGACCTTAATAACAACTCTGATAAGATTGATAAATGGAAGAGAATCAATGGCATCTTGAATTGAAGTAAAATCTCCATGAGCTGGATTTTTGTCAATAGTAAGTGTATAAGAAGGGAACAACTTATTTTTTGCTGTCTTAAAAAGTGAATGTTTTAAGCTTCCAACAAATTGTACCCACTGCATGAATTGTTGTTCAGAATGTTGAACTTGTGTCATGTTCACATTTAGTTGCTTTTTTCCTCCACTTTTTTTTAACCTAAGACCTTTGGTGTGGCAATGAATTAGGTCAAAATTGATGATGAGAAGTAGTAGAAGAATGAGAATAGTTGTGAAGTGAAGAAATGGTTTAGAATTTGGCATTGTTGTATCAATCAAATGGGAATAAAAAGGGGGACAAAAAACAAAAAAAAAATGTCTAAGAAGTTATAATAGAGAGATGTTGAAATGCATTGCAAGTTGGCTATATATACATAATTAGATGTGTGTGTTTGTGTGGTTTTTTGGGGTGGGGTTGGAGGGGTTCAAATGGTTTTGAGTAATGAGTCATATCTCTTTGTTTTTTTTAATGATAGTGGTGTTTTGGCCGGCTTATACATATTTCGATTATTTTTTCGAATATTTATTATTTTTCATTAGTATGGATAGCAAGTAGCTATTTTCACCAAAACTTAGACAGATGAAAAGAAATCACGTACGTAATATTTTTTGGTTCTACATTTAAACTATGGTTATCAAATAATTTTATGTTCATCAAGACTTAACCAGATGGAAAAAAAAAATAAGTATTGATTCCTTTCGTTTAAGTTTATGACACAATATTTCCTCTTTAGTTCATTCGAAAAAGAATGATTGCTTTCTAATTTCAAATTTTCTGTTTATTCTTAATGAAAGCAGCTTTATGATCGCGCAAATATTACGACGCGTTTAAAGCCACAAGTTTCAAAAATTTTATAGCCGCATTCCTGTTATAACATGTTTAAAGATCTTCATTCCTTTTTTAACCTCTTAGCCCAATCAAATAAGTTCACATAAATTGATCGAAATAGAAAAAATAACATTTTTTTTTACCGTACTAAAATTTGAACCACAATCTTCCATGATTTTATTTCCTCCACTTCATTGACTGTTAGCACATATTCTTGGAGAGCATGGAGAGTCGCCTTTTTGTCCATAATACATCTTCGTCAAAAAATTATATTATATATAATATACATATTAAATGTTAAATCTCCTTAATGTCTTTAATGTTTATTTTTTTTATAATTTAACTCATTTTAGTAAAATTTCTGATTCCGTCGCTTGCTCGAGAGCATAGAATAATAATGTGTCTTATCTTTTAGGTAGAAAGTGGTACAAATTGGAGAATCATGACATAGGATTGAGAGTGTCACGGGTGCTAGTGCCTCCATTGAAATGAATGCAAGAAAAGTTGGGTTGGGGGTGGGTGGGGTAGTGGAGGGTGGGGTGGTTTAAAGGGGGGTGGGTGAGGTAGTGGTGGGTGGGGTGGTTTAAAGGGGGGGTGGGGTGTTCACAAGAAGGAATTGTGGCCACAAAGTACAACTTCATAGGAATGCACTTTTTGGGCTATTTAATTACTCTCTCCGTTTCAATTTGTTTGACCTGCTTTTCTTTTTAGTCCGTTTAAAAAAAATAACCCTTTTTTTAGCAACTTTTTAATTTCATTTTCCACATGGCATGTTTACAACCACAAGATTAAAGGGCATTTTAGTAGATTTAACATATTTTTTATTTAAGACCACAAGATTCTAAAGTCTTCTTTATTTTCTTAAACTCCGTGCCAAGTCAAAATAAGTCACTCAATATGAAACATAGGGAGTAATATACAGCTCATTCCCTTTGTTTCTATTTGTTTGACCTTAGTCTGTTTTAAAAAAAATGATCATTTCCCTCTTTAACAACTTTTTAATTCTAACTTTCGACATTACATGTTTAAGACCACAAGATTGAAGGGCATTTTGGTATATTTGGCATAACTTTAATATAAAATCACAAGATTCAAGAGTCTTCTTTATTTTTTTTAAATTTTGTGTCAAAATCAAACTAGGTCAAACAAATTAAAACGGAGGAATAACTTTTTTTTACTTTTTTTTTTTGCTTTTTTGTTTGTTTGTTAGCTCCCGTGAGTGTTCTTTCTGTTGCTGTATGGAAAGTGAATATATTCCCAATGAGTTAAATGATTTTGTGTACTTTTTATTTAGGTATTTTTACTATTTTTAGTTTAAAGTAATTGCCTTTTCATAATTAATTAAATAGCCACTATACAGTAAAGTAACTGATTAATCAAGTTTGCTGCATAGTACATTTATTGCTTATTTAGGGAATTTTTCGCTATTTTGATTAGAATCTGTTTTCCGTCATGCATTTTTCCAGTGAGCTGGTTCAGTAGAAAATGAGTAAGAAAATCATGTTCTATAACACAAATTTTTCACTGATTCACGCTGGAAAAAACCTTTCTTTTCAATAGCGAGAAGTTACACTTCAAAAATTGCACCAAACCCTAGAAACGAAACTGTAAAATTGCACCACCAAATATGAGTTTTCGTCAAATCTAACAAAACTAATATGTTATATATTTGACGGGGACCAAAACTATTTACTTTTATTAAATTTAAGGGACCAAACTACTCATAGATATATTTAAAGGACTATTTAAACCTACCACTAATTTAAGTTATTATTTTTGTTTATTTTTCTAGCATAATGCACAAAAAGAGAAATTCAAATGCTAATGGATGATTAGAAAAGAACAATACTTTTGGAATATAGTAGTTGGGAAAGTGAGACTTAACAAGTGATGTAGGATAAAGTACCCCTAGGATATCACTATGTGTATTAAGTAATTTAAAAAATACTATTTTTTTTTCTACTTAATATTCAGTATTCATTTTGAGATCTCGATTAATTTAAATTTATATTATACGGCTCGTTAAAGGAAAAAAGCTTCCTTTCTGAATTTTTCCCATTCCCAAGCTCAAAACTAGGATATCTAATGCATGATTTGATTTTGAAGATGAAACTCCATTATGAAATAAACGAACTTCACGTGTTCAATTTTTTTAAAGAAAATGTCAAATGTATCACTTGAGACGGACGCCTTCTATTTTTTCGCCTACATTAACCTTTACCAAATGATCGAGCTAGGAATACAACTAGATAGACAGTTACAAAGGAGAGGATTGTCATTTTAATTTTTTACTATAGTTTAAAATTATCGTTAAGATTGGAGTCCATTAAGAGGTCAAGGCTAAAAACAAGATAATATTAAACCAAAAATTTAATGAAGGACAAAGTAATAATTTTTCTAATCCTAAATGAGACCTTTAAATATTGCTAATTATTGATTTAACTATTTTGGAAGAAAGGAGACAAAATATTGGAATGATTTTAGATTCTAAATGAAGTTAGGAACTTATTGATTACATTATAAAAAAAAGCAACTCCATACATTAAACTTTTGTTATACAAGGGTTTCGAAAAAAATATCGAATCACAAAAATTTATTAATTAGATATATAAAGAACTACTTGATATACTAATTTTTTACTATGCGCGGATTTAAAAAAAAAATGAATCACAAGAATTTATTGAATAAATATAAAAGAATAACTCAATACATTAAATTTTTGCTATACAAGGGTTTAAAAAAATATCGAATGACAAGAATTTATTAATTAGATAATGTTGTTAAGATATATGAAATTGAGGAGAGAAAAAAGACAAAAAAATGGTTACCTTTTTGTGAATTTTTGGTAGACAATCATTTCTCTTAACTCTTGGAATTATCTACAAACTTCTTTCACGGGTAGAAAAAAAAAAACATCAATCAAAGATACATATAAAAAGTATATATATTTTTGGCATTTTTCGTCAAATAAAACATCAATTTTAAAAATATATCCATTAAAAAAAGTCTACCACTACAATTATTTAAATTTTAAATAATTAGAGTCAGTTTGGATTAACTGATAAGTTGAAAATTGAGACATATAATTAAGCGTGAAGAAATTAAGGGAAAATAGCTCAAGACACATTTAAACTATGGCTGAAATTGCTGTTACACACTCTAACTTTGTGGGGGTTCTATGACCCTCTTGAACTATTTTATAGTGTAATATTGTGGGTATTATTAGCATAGATGGACATGCAAGTGAACACACGTATAAGCAGCAACTTCAAAATAATAGTTTGAAAGTAAAAATCACACGAAATTGGAATGATTTGTGTTATTTGATCAATAATCATGAAGATAAAGTTAGAGAGTTTTAAGAAAATTCTAGGGTTAATGGAAAATAAATTAACATTAATGAGAACTGACCCCTCTTTTTGATAGCGTGTGAAAGCACTTACTTTACTTTGAGTAATTTAGTGGTCAAGCTAAGCTGATAATACCCTAAATATTACACTATAAAATAGTCCAGGGGGATCATAGGACCTCCGCAAAGTTAGAGTGTGTAACAACAATTCCGACCATAGTTTATATGTGTTTTGAGACATTTTCCCAGAAATTAATTACATTCCACTATAATCTTTGGAACCTGACTACTAGTCCTGCATTACACTCGTCTTCTACTTACAATGAAGCATTATAAACATCGTAAAAAAAATTATTAAGTGTGTTATTTTTTAATAATTCAAAATTCCAAAATGATCACACAATTGAATATGATATTTATACTATCGTTGCGATATATTGCAAGCCATTTAGAAATTTATGATGATCGCTAAACTCCTAATGATCATCATTACTTGTGACAAGTCCATTCATTAGAAACTTCAGATGATTTATCAAAAAAAAATCTACTAATCTTCTGGTGGTCATAATGAGTTGTATCTATTCAATCTTCTGGCAAATCATTAACACTTTGCAGACAACTTCTGATTTTTTTTTGCATGACTTATTTAAACGAAATCAAAACTTAAATAGTGACACAAAAAACAATATATTAGAAATTTTTGATAATCAGTCAAGACAATTTATACTAAACTCCAAATGATCGTCATTCCTGACAAGTCCTTCAATTAGAAACTTCAGGCGATCTATGATCATGAAACTTTCTACTAAACTCCTGGTGGTCACAATGAGTTGTATCTATTCGATCTTCTTGCGATTCTTTAGCACTTTGCAGACAACTTCTAACTCCAAAATTATTTTTGCGCGACTTATTTAAACGAAATCAAAACTTAAATAGTGGTACAAAAACAACATATATATTTGTGCAAATCAACCCTAAGGAGTAGACTTTGGAGGGACAACTACACAAATGCCCTTTAAACGGAGTGACTTTGCATTTTTGCCCCCCATAAAAATGGTCTTACAAAAATAGCCTTCCTTGTTTTTTATGTATAGAGCAACTACCTTTTTGCCCCTCTACACCTCAAATATTTTTAAATAACTCTCAATGCTCATTTGTCTCTCAACTTTTATATATATTTCTTTTTCTCTTTTTTCTTTTCTTTTTTTTTTTATTTCTATTTTTTCTTTTTTCTTTATTTTTATTTCTATTTGTTTTTCTTTTTTTCTCAACCTTTATTTTTCTTTTATTTTTTCTTTTATTCTTTCTTCTACGTTTTTTCTTTTTTCTCAATCTTTATTTTTTTTCTTTTCTCCTCTCAATTCTACTTTTTTCTCCTTTTATTTTTTATTTTTTATTTTTTTATTTTTTTTATTTTTCTCAACCTTTATTTTTTGTTGTCTTTTTTTTCTTCGTTTTTTTCTTTTTTTCTCAATATTTATTTTTTTCTCTCAACTTCTATTTTTTTATTTTTTCTTTGGTTTTTAATTTTTCTTTTCTCTTTTTTTTAATCAATTTTTTTGACCTTTATTTTTTTTATGAGATGTTCTATAATTCTTGCTTTAGAGGCAAGACTTAGCCCAAAAACTTCCAAACAACAAATTACGCCCATGAGCAAGACTTGACACTAGTATATTGTGTCTTGATTTATGAAATGTTTTATAACACTTGCCTCAGAGCAAGACTTAGCCCAAGGACCTCTCAAAAAATACAAGTTACGCTCCATGGGCAAGAGTTCACACTACTTCATTATGTCTAAATTTATGAGATACTCTATAACTCTTGCCTTAGAGGCAAAACTTAGCTCAAGGATTTTCAAACAACAAGTTATGCCCCACGAGCAAGACTTGACACTACCTCATTGTGTCTTGATTTATGAGACATTCTATAACTCTAGCCCAAGGACTTTCAAACAACAAGTTACGCCCCATGGGCAAGAGTTGACACTATCATATTGTGCTTGATTTATGGGATGCTCTTTAACGCTTGCCTAAGAGGCAAGACTTAGCTCAAGGACTTCCAAATAACAAATTACGCCCCATGGGCAAGAGTTGACACTACCACATTGTGTCTTGATTTATGCGATGCTCTATAACTCTTGCCTTAAAGGCAAAACTTAGCTCAAAGACTTTCAAACAACAAGTTACGCCTCATTGGCAAGAGTTGACACTAGCACATTATGTCTTGATCATGAGATGCTTTATAATGTTTGCCTTAGAGGCAAGACTTAGCCCAAGGGCCTCCCAAAAAATAAGTTATGCCCCATGGGCAAGAGTTAACACTACTTCATTGTGCCTTAATTTATGAGATGCTCTATAACTCTTGCCTTAGAGGTAAGACTTAGCTCAAGAATTTTTCAAACAACAAGTTATGCTCCACGAGCAAGGCTTGACACTACCTCATTGTGTCTTGATTTATGAGATGTTCTATAACATTTGTCTTAGAGGCAAGACTTGTTCCAAAGGACTTCCAAACAACAAAGCACGCTCTTAAGTTTACTTCGATTTCAAAGAAAAAAGATCTTCTTTGTGGATTATCCAACTTTTTTTGTTCATTAGAAAAAAATAATAGAGGTTAAGAAAAAAAGAGAAGAATAAAAGAGAAAAGAAAAAAATAAAGATTAAAAAAAAAAGCGAAAAAAATAAAAGTTGAGAAAAAAAAGAAAAAAGAGAAAAAAAATAAAGTTGAGAAAAAAAGAACAAAAAAAAGTTAAGAGAAAAAAGAAAATAAAGGTTGAGAAAAAAGAAAACGAGAATTAAAAAAAATTGAGAAAAAAGAAAAAAGATAAAAAATTAAAAAGATAAAAGAAAAAAGAAAAATGAAAATTAAGAGTTGAGAGACAAATGAACATGGAGAGTTATGGTGTAGAGGGGCAAAAATGTATATGTTCTATACATAAAAAGGAAGGAAGGGTATTTTTTAAAGATTTTTCTTATGAGGGGCATAAATTGAAGACCACTTAATTTTGAGGACACTCCATGTAATTTCCTGTTTCAAATCATGACTTGAAA
Organism: Jaltomata sinuosa; assembly: GCA_003996215.1. Classification (NCBI taxonomy): domain Eukaryota; kingdom Viridiplantae; phylum Streptophyta; class Magnoliopsida; order Solanales; family Solanaceae; genus Jaltomata; species Jaltomata sinuosa. The sequence goes on along the minus strand of QJPP01000286.1, from coordinate 967,748 downwards.
TCAGATTGGTTTAAAGTTGAAATTTTATTTCAACGTGTAATTTGAATCCCAAATGTTATTTCACAATTTCATTTTTTTATATTCAAATTACAGCCAAATAAAGTTTCAATTTCAAATCATAATTTGAAAATCATGACCAAACAACCCCTAGAGTCTATGGATCAACTACATTTGAAGGACTTGTGTCTCTTATTTGTTTTGGTTTATCTATTTATTCTCAGGCTATGAGTCGATCAACCCCATAATAGATGACTCTAATATGGATAATTTTGTACACCATTCGTCTTGGCATTATTTGAAGACTTTTAAAATTTATGATCTAAAATAGTTCTTAGATATTTGTGTGGCTATAAATTATTTCATTAAGCATAAAAGAAAAATTTTAAAGTTAAATTATTTTTAATAGTAGTAATGTGATATTCTTTTTTGGGACACAATAAAAAGTACTGCTAAATTGGAACGGAGGGAGTAATAGATAAGGCTGGACATTCAATCGGTTCGGTTCGGATTGGCGAAATTCAGTTTGATTTTTTGATTTTTGATTTGATGAAAATGATAACTGAAACTGCACCAAAATAAAATTTGGTTCAGTTCGATTTTTACGATTTCAGCTCGAATATCATCAAATTAGGCCTGTTTTTGTGACAACAGAGCTGTTAAAAGTAGATCAATTTTTTAAGAAATTGGCTTTGCAAACTTTATTTTCAACGTGATTTTCTTGTGGCTTTCAGAATTCAACGTGATTTTCAACAGGCAACACCAAAACTCACCTGATATCAGATAAAACAGATCAACTATAAACATAACTTTTTCCCATCATGACTTTAGGAAGAACACGAGAAATAGCTAACACCCAAAGAAAGTTCACAAAGTTAATTATGGTGGGGGGTTCTGGGCTGTGTCGTCGGCCGTCCACGATGGTGAGGAGTTGTGGGTTGTGTCATCGGCCGTCGGGGAAGGTGGTTTGGTGTTGTGGGATGTGTCGGCGATTGTGAGAGACTAGAAAGTAGAGAGAGAGCATGTAGTGTGAAGTTGCTGTCACGTTTGCTATCAAATATTTCTAGGTAACAGTTTGCTAAGTTTGTGATCGTGGCTGTAGTGTGAACTGTGAAGTATTAGGGATTGTGTAATTGGGTTGGGTAATTGGGCTTATAACTTTGGGCCTGGTGGTGGTGGGCTGGCCGGCTAGTGTGTATTGTTTATAATGTATTGTTTAAATTTGATTTTTCGGTTAACCGAAATAATTTATTAAGAAATCGAAAATCGAATCGAATTATCGAAATTTTAAATTATGAAACTGACCGAACAAATCGAATAACTGAAATCGCAATTAAAAAAAATTCAGTTTGGTCGGTTTTTTTGGTTTGAACCGAAGTATGCCAGCCCTAGTAATAGATACTCCCTCCGTTCAACAATACTTGTCCACTATTGACTTTGCACATTTCTTAAGAAACTATAAATAGAATGGTAATTTTACCATATCACCTTTTGAATATAATAAATATAATGTCTTGAAAAATGTAATAGGAAAATGACTATTATTAATGATAAGGGTAAATTTGGAATAAAGTGTAAAATTATCTCTTAATTTTATAAATTAGACAAATATTGTTGGACATCTATTTTTAGTATAGTGGACAAGTAAAGATATACGGGGAAGTATGTGATGAGAAAGATGAGTCCACCCAGCTACTTTTTAGTTAGCTGTCTTAACAGTGCAATTTTCTACTATATATAAGCGGTTAAGGGGTACGAACACAACAAAAGCAAGTTATACAAAATGTAATGTGGATTGTACTATAAACGTCAGCCTTTCTCATTGGTCCCAAACAAGGATATTTTAGGCATTATAAGATTTTTGTGCTTTAATAGTGTTGTGTTTCATTGCTTTATGCCTATACTTTTTTTTCGGTTGGACGAAAAGGTCAGTCTGTTTTGGTTTAATTACCTTGTCAAAACAAAAGGGTATAACTTTTCTGAAACTTTGGGACCCTTTTAAGTTTTGCCCTTTAGTTGTAAACTCACCTTTTAGTTTTATTTACCTTAGATGCCATTGGTATTTGGGTAAATATTGTAAGAACTTTGAGCACTTATTGATGTTCCAAAAGTAGGTAGCTGCTTCTTTTGTCTTCTTTTGTTCTGCCACTTAAAATTGGTTTTTTTTTTGGTAAAGTGGATATATTATATTGCATCAGCCACTTAAAATTGGTTACTTATTATGCACAACAATATTTATTTCTAGATTATAAATTTAAAAATCATTTACTAATTAACATCAGTTAAAAAAAATGGATTTAACATATTTCTTTTTTCCTTCTACCCATTTCTACAAAACTTTCAACAAAGAAAACCAACAAAAAAATTATTTTAACAAACCATATTCCATGTTTAGTTCTTCAAATGAATCAAAGCAACTGATTTCTTCTTTAGAGTTTTTTTAAAGTAAAAAACAAAACTGATTAAAATTGTTAAATGTAAACGTGAGTTCTATAATTGTTTTCCATTTTATTTTACCTTTTTAGATTTGACACGGAGTTTAATAAAGTAAAGAATATTTTAGAATCGTGTGATCTTAAATTAAAGATTTATCAAATGTATCAAATTGTCCTTTAATCTTGTGGCCTTAAACATACGATGTGAAAATTTAGAGTTAAAAAGTTGCTACAAAGAAAAAACAATAATCTTTTTCTAAAGTCTAAATGGACTAAAAGGAAAAATAGACCAAACAAATTGAAAGAAAAGAAATACTATGTCATAACACAATTACTATATGGTTATTAACGTAAATTTGTGATATTAAATACGTCGTTTAAATTAAATTACTTTTAAGATTAAAAAAATTTGAAAAAAATTAAATAAATTAAACAATTAATATACAATTTAACGTAAATTGTCGGGCCCGTCCTGGCACGGGCCAATGACCTCTAGTACTTTTTATATGTGCCTCTAAAGTCAGCAATATTTAATTTGTTCAGGTGGTGCGAATCATTTGAAATGGACTCACTTATTCACAAAAGGGTATTATCATGAACAATAATTCGTGACATTTTCAAGATAAATCACCGGCCATGTCCTTTCCTATATTCTTTTGGGGTTGCCAAGAATCTTTCATTAGCTACGAACTTTTAAATTTTAAAAATATTAGTAATTTTTTTAATGAAATATCTCTACATTTGTATCATTCATAGTTAGATGCATGATTTAGCATGAAAGAAGAAAAAGTAGAAATAGCGGGTGATGAGTACCTGGGGCCACCAAGGACACCAGCATTGGCGGTGAGCTGGTTGATGAGAAGGGCGGATTTGGGATCGACGCTGTAGGCTTTGGCATATTGGTTGCTAAGGCCTTGCCCTGAAGGCACGAAAAATGCGCCATTAGCCATAGTGTCACCGTCCGTCCTCCAGTTCCACTCATCCCACTGCCCATTGTCCGTGTCCTCCCGCTTTGTCACCTGTTCAATTTCATCTCCAATGTTATATCCACTTTCTTCCTAATACTCCCAAAATCCACCCCCTAATTTCCATTGAAAAATCTTCAAGCCTACAATTCTACTCTTCTCTACTTAAATATCAAACTTTTAATTTACAACAAAATTCAAATGACAAAGCATACGTTCTTACGAGAGTTTCATAAGAGATTAGTATCACAAATAAGCTCTAGAACAGAATAAAATCTCGGTGCTTGAAATATTACGTTATATTAAATACATTCACGTTTGCGCTTTTATTCCCTGAATTTACCTTTAGAAGTTTTTATCCAGGAATAATTATTACTTAGCTCTTAAAGTTTGATTGTCAATTATAGTTTCAAGTTTGAACTTTAATGGAGTACCAATCATAGCATATTCGGGTTTCCGAGTTGGTGATTAAATATATACTTTATTTAACATCAGGAGAATCAAATTAATTGAGGTACCAAATGAGACAATTATCACTAACTGATATTCCACTTGTTTCTAAATAAGTGGTATTTTTAGTTTAAATAAGTAGTATTTTTAGTTTGAACACATTTCTTAATAAATTATTCATTCTTAAGAAACAAATAGTGTTTTTACTAACTTACCTACTTTGAAAAAAATGTAACTTGATTATGTAAAATTCTCTTTATTTAAAAAAAGATAAAATTAAAAAAATATCATTAACGTCTTATTAATTATCTAAAATACCACTTATAAAAAGAATAAAACATCACTTCTTTAAGAATAGAGGAAATCCAATCATCTGCAATTCATTATTCAAATTTCAAGGTGCTCATCAATCTTGCTGAAAAAACAAAAGAGATCTGTTCGAGATAGTTTATTACGGAGTATATGATTCCAAGAAAGCAACACTGACTATAAACATTTGGTTCGGAACAAGTTATCTTTAACATGTATATGAAATAACTTATCTCATCATTATAATATAAATGGTGGGATAAATAATCCCGAAACTAACTAATACCTTCAACCAAACGCAGGATAAATAATCCTGCATTTTATCTCGAGACTATTATACCTTATACATCACATATTAGTTGACCACTTTTCCTTTTACATGTATGTTAAAAAATCATAAATAAGAAGGTATTTTTACTAATTTACCTCTTAAGAAATTCTTTTGAAACTTTACAAACAAGTGTTCATACTTTCAAAGAAAATTTATTGCAAGGGTAATATGAGAAAAATAAAATTAATTTTCTCTTTTATTTTAATAAGGAGGACAACTAATATGAGACGAAGGGAGTACTTAGTAATACATAAATAAAGACAATAAAACTAGAAAAATAACTCTTTTCCAAAAGAAGGAATTAGTAATTTACCTCCTTCAAATTTGGGTCATCAGGAGCAGTATAGCGATTGCCTTGACTGTTAATGGTAGGATTAGCACTTCCACCAATTGCATACATTTGCCAGTGAGTGAAATCGTTATTCACCACATGTACATATCCTCTTCTAATTCTTGGCATTCTTTGTACTAATCCTTCTCCGAAATGATTAAACGCTATTGTCACCTGAACTTGTCAACATTAGTTACTAAAACCCCTCTAAAGAAAACATCATATATTTACAAAAATACAGTAAAATAAAATCTCTAACCTGCATTCCTGAATCAGGCAAGTATTTATCATCATGTCCCAAGAGCATAACATCATCATGATGACTAAAGTAGTTGTTCGATATGGTAATAGCAGTGGACCCCATGATGGTATCAATCAAGCCGTCGGTACAATGAGATAACGCACAGTGATCAATCCAGATATTATGAGATCCAAAGATGGATATCCCATCACCGTCGGATTTGCCTCTCCACCCAACATGCGTAGGGCTCGACCGTATGTTAGTATTTCCCGAAGGGACACAATTGTAAATATGGAGATTGTGTATAATCACATTGCTAACATACTGTAATGTAATACAGCCACTGCCGGTGATGTGAACATTTGCCCCGCGCCCATCGATGGTCTTGTAGTTGTTGACAATAAGCTCGTGCTTTAGCTTTATCACCATGTCTGCTGCGAAGACGATCCACAGTGGTTCCTCTTGAACCACGGCGTGCCGGAGAGTGCCCGGAGATGGGTTCACCGTGTCTTTGTCGGAGGAGTCGCTGACTATGTAGATCTGACCACCTTTTCCACCCATTGCACCCTGACCGAAACCAATGGCGCAGTCTGCTAGCCTTTGCCGGTTTTTGGCCCAGTTTGGGTCGCACAGCCAGCAATCGTCTATTGGGTTTCCTGTCAACTGACATTTGTTATCTCTTACCGTTGTCTCCAGCATTTGTCTGGACTCATTGACCCTCCTGTAACAGAGAATGGAGAAAACAAGCTAAGAGATCTCTGTCAAAATCAGGCAGATGTATAACATGAAATTAAAGAGAGAGTTTTGTTGGAAAACCCAAGTGAGAACTAAAAACAGTAACGAGCACAACCCAGATGAGGAAAAGAGAGAAATAATGCACATATTTACTTACCTCTGTACTTGGTGAACCACAGATTCAGGGTAAGGGTGTTGGTGAGGAAGTGTAAGATTGAGGTGGGCAGTAATTAGAGGGGAGAAGGAGGCAATAAGGTAGAATAAGAGAATGCCAGTGGCAGGAGGCATCCTTAGAGGAGCAATAGTGATGATGAGTTGTAATTCTGTTGCCCTTGTAAAACAAACTCTGGGAAGTGATGTCTTGTTCTTTATGCTTAGTTAAGGAATACCTTGTGTAAAACTAATAATACAACTAAGAGCCCGTTTGGATTGACTTATTTTAAGTGTTTTTTAAGTTAAAATAATTTTTAAATTGTTTTATAGTATTTGGGTAATTAAAAAAGTGCTTCTGGACACTTAATTTTAAACTAAAATAGTAAAAAAAAACTAAAAGCTAAAAACTGAAATTTTCAATTTAAAAAAAACAGCTTAAAATAACCTTATCCAAACAGATTCTAACACAAGAATAGATATAATAATGTGGTCTCAGTAATTAGTGTGTATTAGGGTTTTGGACATATTCATGGAGGTTAGTACTACTAATATATGATCTGTTAATTTGAATAAATGTTGATATTGGGGGTGATGGCTGTTATTATGTTCACACTCCACTATTGAAGAGACCAGGGCTAGAAGATGAGGAGCAGTTGTTTTTCTTCTCCTATACTAGCTAGCTCCCTCAGTCTCTATTTAGGGGTGTTCAAAGGAAAATGGATAAATCTCTTTAAGAGTCTGTTTGGATAAGATTAAAATAATTTTTTTTATTTTTATTTAAGTCTTTTTAGGTGTTTGGTAAACAAAAAATAAATTAAAAAAGCTAAAAATGATAAGTTGGAATTTTAGCTTAATTTTTTTTTTAACTTTGACCAATATATTTACATTTTTATTCCTTATATTTCTCCATAATTCCAACACTACCTTTTAGGCTTCGTGATATGATTGCTAATGAAATTTGTAATGTTGATGCTTGTAATTATATTATGAATATTTTTTACTTTTTGGTATTTGAATCTATTTAAAATATATTTAAGGTGCATTTTCTTAGTTATTTTATAAAAATATGATACAAATTTGATCACCAAAGACTACATGACGCTTGCATATCTCCTTAACATATTTATAATTTTCAATCTTTTGTTCACAAATTCAAAATGAAGATGTAAGGATTAATGTTCAAATGAATTACAGGTCCACTGTAGATTAATAATGTGACCAAAATGTCCTAATTTTTTTATATAATACTATATTTATATTAAAAAAAATGTCCTAAAATTATTATTTTTTACATTTAAAAAAAAACTTATATTTATAAATTTATCTCACATAATCACTTTACATTGAAAGTACAATTAAACATAAGTTATATTGAATTATTAAAATCAAAATCTTATAATTCAACTTATTTTTAGTGTTAACAACTTTAAGTACATTTCGATCATTTTGACAATAAAAAAGTGCTTAACAACACTTGTTTACCAAATATATCAACAAATTTTTTTTCAATCTTTACACTTTCTATCCAAACACTTATCTGCTTATTTATAAGCCCTTATTTTCAGCCTTTAAGCACATCTGCTTAAAAGCTACTTTTTTTTAATCCTATCCAAATGGGCTCTAAATCAACAAATCGAATCAATTGTTTTAAAGAAAACAAACTTGTAATTTGGTTTAATTTAATTTGATGTTAATAAAAAAATCGATTATAATTGCTTTACTTTTGTTTTTATTTTTTTTTTTAAAAAAAAATATATATATATATATATATATATTTATAATATTATATAATTTGTAATTATTTCTTAAATTTTCTCATAACTTCTATTTCAGAACATATTATTTTTTGTTTCGAACTTGCAATTTTAAATGGTCTAATAAGTTTATTAGAATTATAACTCATAGATATTCAATAACTCAAATAAAGCTCAAATATAACTATGTCCGTTTTTCTTATCTTTTATGCACAATAATTATTTTATAGGATTTCATTATCTTGATCATTGATGATTCTATATTTTAGCATAATGTCTTGAATTATCTCACATTTTGTGTTATTTCATTGAAAACACTATATAATTATAGTATCTTATCAACAAAAAAAACCTTGAAAGCACTGGTTACATATTTTGTGTTATGAAGACCTTTCAGAAAAAATTTAAAAAATGAATCAAATCGAGATTGAAAAAACTTGATTTGATTTTAAATAATCTAACCCATGATGGGTTTCATGATAGTACAAGGCCTTTTATGGTCCATATGTTAATGTATAGTGTAAGGCTTCAAGGCCTACGTTTTAAAGCGAAGTATTGGATCATATAAGATGATTTACAACAGTGAGATTAAGATATGATCCATACTTTTTGACGTGCATTGAAGCACCTCTTTAAACAGTGAACTTGTCCAAGAACGTGACCATCCACGATGAGATTTACGGTCATAAAAGTGGTTCTACGATCATGGATTTACCCTTGGTTGAGGAGTGAGTGATGTTGAGCTTTTGGATAAAAATCCACCACCTAGTATGGGTGTATTAATGACTGTAAATGGCCATCCATAGCTACTTTCACCGTCGTCAAAGTTTTACGATCATAAGTCAATCCGTAAAGTTGAGGCGGTGGAAAGTTTATATATATTTAAAACTGGATCCAAAGCTCATTTTTACTCTTTTCTTCACCTAAGACCCCTAAAAACTCTATAAGGAGATTTCATTTACTTCCAAGATCCTTGGTAAGAATCCTTCATAGTCTAGGCTCGACTTTTTCCTGTTATCGATGTGTTGCTAATGAAAGCTTCATCTTCGCTTCTAATTTCGAGCTGAAATTTTTTCCAGAGATATTTGGCAAAGGAAATCATAAGGGTTTAACTCGGAAGGTAAGTTTTTAACTCCTCGTTATCTATGAGCTTATAAGAGTGTTTTTACGCCGTTTGATAAAAAAAACTCATGGGATGGTGTTTAAAAGCCATGAGTTCAAGTTTATATATTTATTTGAGCTGAGAAAGGAGCTGTGTTATCACGCCCCAAGGTTATTCCCTGGACGTAACACGGTGCTTAGTGTCATAAGTGACCCCAAGCTAACCCATGGTCTGACATGTCTAGATAATTTCTGATAAATTTAAGCTGTGCGGAAAACTTAACTTATTCATAATATAAGAGTTGGAGAAGAAATCCAAACATGACTGTATATATATAAATATCTGAAAATGTGAAAAGTCTGAAAGTATACTGAAATACTCAAGAGCTGATTCTAGTCTATGTCTGAAAGCTTCTAACTGAAGTGAGTTGCTGGGACAAGCCCCCAGCTAACTATAAAAGTCTGAAACTAGAATATAATGCTGAAGGAATAAAGATAAATTATCGTCCTCGGGCTATGAGGACTCACCACTGATGCTGCTGAGTGGGGACTGGGGAATGGTACTAAGCGTGGTCTGGATGCTGCGCCTGAACCTACATCATAAAATGACGTAGCACAAAAGTATGCGTCAGTTCTTCAGACGTACTGAGCATGTATGATATATAACCAAAGCTATAAAACATGAATACTGACATAGGAGTGTATACTGAAACATGAACTGAAGAGTATCTGAATGCAGTGACCAAGTAACTGAACATGAGTATCGTAACATGCTAAGCTGAATTGAATAACTCAATACAAGGTTAATGCAATGTTGAGTCTAACTATGAGAGCTGCTATCAATCGACATATCCCAAGCTGAGCTGGCTATGAGGCCAACTTGTAACCATAGATGGAAGGGTGTTCATAACTTTCCAAGGGTACAAATTATTCTGACGTGGATCCACTAAACTGATGTCCACAAGGGACAAGGGTGACCAGCCTAAGGTGACAGCTGACCCCTTTTCATACCTATGATGCCGCCGTAGTTCTGGAACTTAAGGACTGCTACTAATGGTCTCAGCCTAAAGCGGACAGCAGAGCCTTCATCCCTTCATCCACTCGGTACTAAGCCTACTCCCAACTGAATACATAAGCAAAGGATGCAACTTGAATGCTGGATAGCTCAAATACCGGTAATCATCTGAGAATGCAATAATAATACTGAAACTGATAGCATTTTAATTCTGAAGCATAACTGACTGAATTATCTGGATAACAAGTGTAATATGAGTACTGAAATTAACACATGCTAGGGTTATTGAACTTTGTACATATAGCTATCCTAGGTCCCCAGGAAAACATGTAAACAATATCATACAAGCAATAGAATCTGAATTGCACTGCTTACATAAGAATTAGGAACTCTAGTCTGAAGAACTAGTTGAAATCTAAAGAACTAAGCTGAGTCTAGGGACTCAATGGGTGAAAGAAACCCACCGATGAAATCCTACATGCCTGGAAAAAAATTCTACGGTTGAACCTTTGGATTTGGGGCTGAACTTGAAGAAACCCTCTTGTTTGTTCTTGAGAGAAAACACTTCTTTTCTTTTAGAATTTGCTAAGTGTCGATTTAGTTTAGGAGTTATGAGGGAAAAAGCGTAAAAACCCCTTTAATTACCCTTAAAATGACTTAGGATCGGAGTTAAATAAATTGGGAAAAGACCAAAATGCCCCCAACTTAAAATAGAAATTGCAGAAAATCCTCTGCCGGATGGGCTATTCGACGGGCGTCGAACCTGCGACGGCCATCGGCTCGAGCATTGGAATGGACCAGGCTAGGGTTGGTCCTCTGGACAGTCCCCACGATAGCTCCCATAGCCTGTCGCATCCATGACGATCGTGGTGATTGCCCGTCGGGACTAAAGAGGCTAGGATGGGCACTGGTGGTTTCCCATGGGTGGCCTGTCAGACCTCAAAGCCTGTGGGGACCCCCGTATGGATGAGTTATGCTGGCAGGGCCTCTGGGCTCTTCCCAAGGGGACCCTGATGGGCCGTCATGTCCACGACGCCCATGGGGCTTGCTTGGAGATGATTTTTTTTTTCTGAGTTTCTTTCTGGGTTGTGGGTTTTGAATGCTGGTCTGAATTTTTGGGTATTACAATATCCCCCCATTGGGATCATTCATCCTCGAATGAAGACTAACTAAGCTGAGTTTGGAGGGAAAGAGCTGCAATCCCTACCAACTGAATACTAGAGGCTGATATCTGACTGAGTCTAGTTCTAAGGACATGAAAGCATGCTCAAAATACTGGAATAGCTAGGAAAACATGATACTGAGACTGACATGCATATGAGGATACTGAGGGACTGGAGAGGAATTATTACCTCAAGTTGAAACTGAGTCGAAAGGAAAGAGGTGAGGATACTTGGCCATCATGGCTTCTTCTACTTCCCAAGTAGCTCCCTCAACTGACTGGTTCCTCCACAAATCTTTCACCGAAGTAACTTTCTTATTTCTCAACCTACGAACCTGATGGTCAAGAATTTCAACTGGAACCTCCTCATAGGTGAGGCTATCCTTCACAGCCACACTCTCTAAGGGCACAATCAATGTTAGATCACCAACACACTTCTTCAACAATAATATATGGAAAATTGGATGAACCGCTGCTAATTCCACTGGCAACTCTAACTCATAAGCCACATTACCAATCCTCTTCAGAATCTTGTAAGGGCCTACATATCAGGGACTGAGCTTCCCTTTCTTGCCAAATCTCATCACACCCTTCATGGGTGACACTTTCAGGAAGACCCAATCATTAATCTTAAATTCTAAGTCCCTTCTCCTCACATCTGCGTAGGACTTCTGATGACTTTGAGCTGTCTTTAACCTTTCTCTAATCAGCTGAACTTTCTCCATGGCCTCATGAACCGAATTTGGTCCAATCAAGGCTGCTTCACCTATTTCAAACCAACCAACCGGTGACCTATATCTACGCCCATAAAGTGACTCATATGGGGCCATCTGAATACTGGAGTGGAAACTTTTATTATAGGCAAACTTAATGAGAGGTAGGTGATCTTCTCAACTACCCTTGAAATTGATCACACAAGCCCTCAACATGTCCTCTAAGGTCTGAATGGTATGCTCTGCCTGACCATCCATCTGCGGATGAAATATTGTGCAGAGATTTACCTGAGTACCAAGCCCTTCCTGAAAAGACTTCCAGAAATGATATGTAAACTGAGAACCCCTATCTGAGATGATAGTCAAGGGAACCCCATGCAACCTGACTATCTTGCTGACGTAGAGTGTAGCATACTCCTCTGCTCAATCTGTAGTTTTAACTGCTAGGAAATGGGCTGACTTGGTCATCCTGTCCATAATTAACCAAATAGAGTCGTGCTGTCTGCGAGTATGAGGTAAACCTGTATTGAAATCCATGTTGATCACTTCCCACTTCCAAGTAAGAATGCTAATATCTTGAGTCACACCTCCTGATTTCTGATGTTCTACCTTAACCTGCTGACAATTGGGACACTTTGCTACAAAATCTGCAATGTCCCTCTTCATGCCGTTCCGTCAATAAACTTCCTATAGATCACGGTACATCTTAGTGGCACTGGGATGAATGGAATATCTGGAACTATGGGCTTCTATAAGGATCTGATATCTCAACTCATCCACATTAGGAACACATAAATGACCCTGATAACGAAGCACACCATCTCCCCATCGGTAGAAAACCTATTGCTGATGAACTGCACCTTTCAACTGAAGCAATATGGGATTATTGTCTTGTTTCTCTTTCTCTTCCGCTACCAAAGAAGATTCTGACCCATTCTGGACTATCACACCACCATCTGTTGTATCCATAAGGCAAACTCCTAGGCGAGCAAGCCTATGAACATCCTTGACTAACTCTTTCTTTTCTTCCTCAATATGGGACACACTAACAATGGACAGTTTGTTGAGGGCATCAGCCACTACATTGGCCTTACCTGGATGGTAGAGCACATTCATATCATAATCCTTGAGGAACACAAGCCATCTTCTCTGATAAAGATTCAACTCTTTCTGGGTGAAAACATACTGAAGGCTCTTATGGTCTGTGAACACATTTACATGAAAACCATATACGTAGTGTCTCCAGATCATTAGGGAAAATATAATTGCTGCAAGTTCAAGGTCATTAGTCGGATAATTTTTCTCATGAATATTAAGCTATCTGGATGCATAAGTTATAACCTTACCACGCTGTATCTAATCATAACCCAAACCAACTCTAGACCCATCAGAATACACCATGAAATCGTCCATACCCTCTGGAAGAGTTAGAATGGGAGCTGTAGTGAACCTGGTCTTCAACTCTAGGAAACTCTTCTCACAATCATCTGACCATTGAAACTTAACCTTTTTCTAGGTTAACTTGGTCAATGGGGAAGCTATGGAGGAAAATCCTTCAATAAACCTCCGATAATACCCAGCCAAACCCAAGAAACTTTTGATGTCTGTCAGAGAGATGGGTTTGGGCTAGTTCTTTACTGCCTCAATCTTTTGAGAATCAACTCGGATGCCCTCACTAGAAACCACATGACCAAGAAAAGCAACTGACTGCAGCCAGAATTCACACTTACGGAACTTGGCAAACAACTTGCAATCTTTGAGAGTCTATAACACCACTCTCAAATGGTTCGCATGCTCTTCCTTGCTACGAGAATATATGAGTATATCATCGATGAAGACAATGAAAAATAAGTCTATGTATTGCTTGAACACTTTTTTCATCAAATCCATGAAAGCTGCAGGAGTATTCGTTAATCCAAATGACATAACTACGAATTCATAATGACCATACCGAGTTTTAAAGGCTGTCTTCGAAATGTTACAATTTTTGACTCTGAGATGATGATAGCCTGATCTGAGGTCTATCTAAGAGAAGCAACTAGTACTCTGAAGCTGGTCAAACAAATCATCAATCCTAGGAATGGGATACTTATTTTACATTATGATCTTGTTCAATTGACGGTAGTCGATGCACATCCTGAGAGAATCATCTTTCTTACGCATGAACAATATACTAGAGCACCCCATGCAGAGATGTTGGGTGTGATGAAGCCCTTATCTAAAAGGTCTTTCAACTGTTCTTTCAATTCCTTTAGCTCAGCTAAAGACATTCTGTAAGGAGGAATCGAAATAGGCTGGGTATCTGGAAGGAGATCTATTCTGAAGTCAATTTCCCTTTCGGGAGGAACTCTAAGAAGATATTCTGGAAATACTTTTGGGAATTCATTCACTAAGGGACTGACTCAAGAGTTGGGCTCTCGAATTTTGAATCCTTAACACTAACAAAATGGTAGATATACCCTTTCAAAATCATTTTTCTGGCCTTAAGGTAAGAGATGAATCGACCTATAGGCACTGTGGTATTTCCCTTCCACTCTAAGACTGGCTCATTTGGAAACTGGAAATGAACGATCCTAGTTTTACAATCAACTAAGGCATAATAGGAGTGTAACCAATCCATGCCTAAAATGATATCAAAATCAATCAGTTCTAACTCTACAAGATCGGTTTAGGTGACTTTCTGGGAAACTGTGACAGGACAATTTCTGTATACCTGTCTAACTATAATTGAATCACCAACTAGGGTAGAGACTGAGAAGGGTTCTTGGAGGACTTCTGGACTGACACCGAATTCTACTGCTATATAAAAAGTCACAAAGGAAAGTGTAGCTCCGGGATCTAACAATGCATAAACATCAGTATTAAAAACTCATAACGCACTCGTGACCTCACCGGGAGAATCCTTTTGGTCCTGTCGAGCCTATAGAGCATAAAGCCTATTTTGGCACTGACCACTACCTGTATTAGAAGAGGCACTCTGCTGAGTTGGGTGACCTATCGGAGTTTCTATAGAACTAGACTGATTCTATGGGCGAGTATCCTTGCCCTTTTTAGAAGCTGCTGGATAATCCTTCATTCTTTGACCTGCCTTGCCACACCCAAAACAATTCCCACTACCTGCCATACACTTACCCTGGTGGTTCTTACAACACTTCTTGCAAGTTGGATGGGTGCTCCCTCTAGTGACACTACCTTGGGACCTAGAGCCTGGTGCCCTATCCCATCGGTCCTGTTTGAACTTAGGCACTGGGGCACCAGCAGAAGATGGGGCTGGAGCTGAAGATTTCTGGTGGAATTGAGAGCGGTTACCACCCTCTGACCTCTGCTGAGAGTAACTAAAGTCACCTGTTCTAGCTCTCTTACTGTCTCCTCTTTTCTTGATCTTTTCCTCTTCGATCTGTTGAGCGTAAGCAACCAACCTGGAGATATCCATCTCCTTTACCAGCATAGCAGTCTTGTACTCCTTAACCACATCATCAGATACCTCTAACATAAACTTACTCATGCGGGCTCTGGAGTCAGCTACCATTGCCGGAGTATACTTAGACAACTGGGTAAATTTGAGTGCATACTCCTGCACACTCATATCATTCTGCTTCAGATTGATGAACTCTTGGACCTTGGCTTCCCTGAGCTTAAGTGGGAAAAACCTGTCAAGAAATAAGTCTTGAAGTGGTTCCAAGTTATCGGACCTGCATTAGCACAACAAGATTCCTTCCATTGCTGGTACCAAGTGTAAGCCACTCCTTTCAGCTGGTAAACGGCTAAGTCTGCACTCTCGACCTTAGTGACACCTATAATCTCTGTCACTTTTTGAATGTCGTTAAGAAACTCCTGTAGATCCTTTTCTTACTTGGACCCATGAAACTCTGAAGGGTTCATCCGAGTGAAGTCTCGAATTCTAGCTGCAACAGTGTTGGTCTGAGGTGGAGCTGGTGCCACCACCTGCTAGTTGACCTGAGCAGTCATGGCCTGAGCAAGCACTTGAACTACAGCCCTGAATTCAGCATAGGTAACTTGCTCATTCAGAGGGTCTACCAGAGCTGTTGGTGCCGGCTGATTCCTTGCGTTGGCTCTTTTGGGGGTATTTTTATGAAACATGTAGAGCACAAGTTAGAAGGAGATTAAATAGAGTTCATACTCTATAGTACGAGATGGAAGAATGGAAATTTTTCCTAATGACATCTCATAGCTTCTACCCCATAAGTGTGCGTGCTTCAAACCCATGAAGAAGACTCTACTTGACGCGACTTTTAGACACCCTAGGACACTTGAACCTTATGCTCTAATACCAAGTTTTTCATTCTCCGAGGCTACCCCCTGGATGTAACATGGTGCTTAGTATCACAAGTGACCCCAAGCTAACCTATGGTTTGGCATGTCTAGATTATTTTTGATAAATTTAAGTTGTGCAAAAAACTTAACTGATTCATAATATAAGAGTTGGAAAAGAAATCCAAACATGATTGAATATATATAAATATCTGAAAATTTGATAAGTCTGAAAGTAAACTGAAATACTCAAGAGTTGATTCTAGTCTATGTCTAAAAGCCTCTAACTGAAGTGAGTTGCTGGGACAAGCCCCCAGCTAACTCTAAAAGTCTGAAACTAGAATATAATGCTAAAAGAATAAAGACAAACTATCTTCCTCGGGCTATGAGGACTCACCACTGATGCTACTGAGTGGGGACTGGGGAATCATACTAAGCGTGGTATGGATGCTGAATTCTTGAACCTACATCATAAAATGATGTAGCACAAAAGTATGCGTCAGTTCTTCGGACGTACTAAGCATGCAGGATATATAACCAAAGCTGTAAAACATGAATACTGACATATGAGTATATACTGAAACATGAACTGAAGAGTATCTGAATGCAGTGACCAAGTAACTGAACATGAGTATACTAACATGCTAAGCTGAACTGAATATCTTAATACAAGGTCAATGCAATGCTAAGTCTAACTGTGGGAGCTACTATCAATCGACATACCCCAAGCTGAGCTAGCTGTGGGGACAACCTGTAACCCTAGATGGAAGGGTGTTCATACCTTGCCAAGGGTACAAACTATTCTGATGTAGATCCACTAAACTGATGTCCACAAGGGACAAGGGTGACCAGCCTAAAGCTGAAAGTTGAACCTTATTCATACCTACGGTGGCGCCGTAGTTCTGGGACTTAGGGACTGCTACTAAAGGTGTCAGCCTAAAGCTGACAGCATAGCCTTCATCCCTTCATCCACTCGGTACTAAGCCTACTCCCAACTGAATACATAAGCAAAGGATGCAACTGGAATGTTGGATAACTCAAATACTGGTAATCATCTGAGAATGCAATAATAATACTGAAACTGATAGCATTCTAATTTTGAAGCATAACTGACTGAATTATCTGGCTAACAAGTGTAATTTATGAGTACTAAAATTAACACATGGTAGGGTTACTGAACTCTATACTTATATCTATCCTATGTCCCCAAGAAAATATGTAAACTATATCATACAAGCAATAAAATCTGAATTGCACTGCTTACATAAGAATTAGGAACCCTAGGTCTGAAGAACTAGTTGAAATTTTAAGAACTAAGCTGAGTCTAGGGACTCAATGTGTGAAAGGAACACGCTGATGAAATCCCACACACCTAAAAGAAGATTCTATGGTTGAACCTTTGGATTTGAGGTAGAACTTGAAGAAAACCCTCATGCTTGTTCTTGAGAGAAAATGCTTCTTTTCTTTTAGAATTTGATAAGTGTTGATTTAGTTTAGGAGTTATGAGGGAAAAAGCATAAAACCCCTTTAATTACCCCTAAAATGACTTAGGATCAGAGTTAAATGAATTGGGAAAAGACCGGAATGCCCCCAATTAAAACAAAAAATGCAGAAAATCCTCCACCGGACAGGCTACCCGAAGGGCATCAGACCTGCGATGGCTCGTTGGCCCAGGCGTCGGAATGGACCAGGCTGGGGTTGGTCCTCTACATAGTCCCTACAATGTCTCCCATGGCCCATCGCATCTACGATGACTTTGGTGATTGCCCGTCGGGACTAAGGAGGCTGGTATGCTCACTAGTGGTTTCCCATGGGCTGCCCCACACACCATTGAACCTCCAAAGCCTGGGGGACCCTCATTTTGCTGAGTTATGCTGGAAGGGCCTATGGGATCTTCCCATGGGGACCGCGATAAGCCATCGTGTCCATGACACCCGTGGGGCTTGCTTGGAGATGATTTTTTTCTGAGTTTTTTTCTGGGTTCTGGGTTTTGTATGCTGGTCTGAATTCTGGGGTGTTACATGTTTATTGTGAAGTAAGGCATGGAGAGTAATCTTGACTTCATTGTAAGGTCAAGTGATCATTTGGGAATCGGGGGAAAGAAAGAGTGTAGTGATACACTGCTTATTTATCATATTTGCCGAGCTTGTCACCCGTGAGTTATTATGGTATTTTTGGTTAAGATGTGCTTCTTGGTTAGATGCTTATACTGCTCTTATATGATTATGTGATATATATAAAGTTATCATAAAGGACGTAGATGGTACATTGTAAGTGATCAAGTCAAAAAGTAAGGTATGTGAAGCTAAAACCCTCGTTCATCTTTAAAGCACGATCCAGAGTCATATATTTCTGTTATATAGGTCGATACAACTTATATAATACATGGAAACAGAGTATTCTTCTACTATAGATTACTCCTATGCTTATGTGCCAAAGTCTATATATGTTCTTAGTATTCCTATTCAAGTCAATGTTCATAAAGTTTACGTGATCATACTTGTCTTCATTTGAACCTCTTAAAAGTTACATGGTATATATGTCATATGTTTAAAGGGAGGATAATTGGTATTTACATGACTACACTTGCATAGATCACATAGTGATATTACTTTTAAGCAAAAGCAATACTTGATAAATAAGAATACATGTTTATTTGACTCTTGAGCTACATAAAGCTCCTCATTTGTTTATGTGAAAGATATATATACGACTCATGGTGTTATAGGCCTTTTTAGGCAATAAGTGATTAAAACCTACTCTAAAGTGATGGGTGGGTATTCATAGGTCCACATGACGTACGTGCAATGCGAGTTTTAGGCACAAAATTGAGACAAACTGCCCTTTTATGGCATATGTGATAGTCAGCTGGAATGTCATGCATTGGTTTCCATGACTAAGCTAATATATTACATACAAGCCTACCGACAGACATTAACAAGCCTACCTACTTATCATATATACAACAGATCGTGATATACAATTATTTGAGATATACAAAGTTATGTTATTTGGCAACACATACCGTACATGTGTCATAGATTGCCTTTGGAGGTCATCATAGTGATTACTTTTATACTTGTACTACAGATAGAGGAAAGATATCACCTAGAAAAATTTCTAGGTATTATATGCTTAAATGGATAACATATAAAATGTTATATTGTAATGACCCTTCAGGTCATTTTCTCTATTTCGTGCATTTTCAGTGTTCTGAGCTTTTCCACAGCTGCTACAGATTATTTATAACTTTCCAGAACTGATGGTTTGGTTCCCGGGCAGTGCTTTTATGTTTTAGGAGGGTTTTCCTGTCTTGAAACTCTTAAAGTTGAAAGAGTTAACTCTGGTCAACATTCGAGGTAAACAAGCTCGGATGAAAATTCTGTCATCGTTGTTATCTCCAAAACATAGGCTTTGGGCTAGTGGGGACCTTTTGTTTAGGTCCTGAGGCTTCTGAACTCATTTTGGGCACTTGGTGGTTTTTAGGTAAAACTGACAAAGTTTTGACTTTGGTTATTATTTCATCAAGATGACCTCCGTTGGCTATTTTGATAATTTCATTTAGTTTAGAATGTCATTTTCAGTTGGGTAGCATATTTGATTTGTGTTCATGGGGTTCAAAATGAATCCTGAGGGTCCATCAATTAATTTTTTGCGTTGTTAAAATTGCTGGATTTTGCTGTTGCTGGTGCAGGTCACCCTACCCTTCGCGTTTGCAAGGGGTAGGCTGCATTCGTGATCCCGTGTCTGTGGTGAGTGACCCACATTCGCAGAGAAGGGTCAATAAGACCTAAACCAGCTTTCTCTTCGTGTTAGTAGGAGAAGGGCCATATTTGCGATGCTCGCATGCGCGATGAGGTCCCCGCCTTCGTGGGAAGGACCCCTGGCACTTATTTAATATTTTTAGTTTTGTTTTCATCACCTTTCAAATGAATTTTTCCTCCATAGTTGAGCTTAGGAGCTGGGTTTGAAGTGTTTGTGCACCCAAACTGTTCCCGGTAAGTTCATCTTGCTCCCTCGCTCATTTTCCATTATTTCTTTTGTGAATATCCCTCTCCGTTTCTGTAGAATTTCCTTATTAATTCTTGAATCAGTCCTCTTTGATCAAGTAACCTTTGGGGCTATTTTGGGCCCTGAAACGTGTAACACCTCAGAAATCGAACCAACTATCTAAGTCTGAAACTCAAAAAATATCCATATTTCCAGGATTGACGGGTCCAAACAATGGGTCATGGAATGGATTCGTGGTTTAAGTCTGCAGGGTTATCCTTTTGTCTGAGAAGCACGAGTTGGTTCTACGAACCATAGTTCATTCCATGGGTCGTAATATCCCCTCGTGGAAGCTATGAGATATCTTAGAAAACTTCACTTCTTTCATGATCATATCATGTGATAGAGCTTAAGTCTAATATTCCTCTAATCCTTACCTTGTACGTTTCATATTATGCCTCGACGTGCTATGCCTCACTGAGCCGCTCGGAATGCTGCTCCTCCAGTTCTGTCCCCCGAGGTCACGCATAAGGAGTTTAGGAATGCCATCCATTTTCTAGCCCAGACCTTAGCCGCTCAGGCCAATCAACAGGATCCTACCCCCATCCACCCTCAAGGTGGGGAAGCAGCCCGAGTTCATGATTTTGTCCGTATAAACCCGTCGGAGTTTTGAGGTTCGAAGGTGAATGAGGATCCACTAAATTTTATTGATGAAGTGAAGAAAATCTTTGAGGTGATGCAAGTAGATGGGGTTGGTTGTGTTGAGTTGGCATCCTATCAACTCAAGGATGTGGCTCATAGCTGGTTCATGCAATGGAAGGAAGCTAGAGCTAGGGACGAGGCCCCTTTGACTTGGGAGTGTTTTGAGAGAGCCTTTCTTGACCGGTTATTTCCCCTAAAGTTGAGGCAGGCAAAGACTGAGGAGTTTGTGAACTTGGGACAGGGATTTATGACTGTTCAGGACTACAGTTTGAAGTTCACTCAGTTGTCTAGGTATGCCCCCTCTATGGTAGCGGACCCGCATAATCAGATGAGCAAGTTTATCTATGGGGTTTCCGATTTGGTGAAAATGGAGTGTAGTTCTGCTATGGTGTTGAGTGATATGAATATTTTCAGACTCATGACCCATGCTCACTAGATTGAGGGATACATGCTTAGGGAGATGGCTAGGGAGAACAAGAGGGCTAGATCCGAGGGATCAGGTTTTGGTCATCAGAGGTACGGTGGCGGACATCGCTCCTCATTACTGAAGAAGTCATCAGGACACGTTCATTCTTCTGCTAGTGCTCCTACCCAGGCCCAGATGCCCTGTCATGATCAGACTGGTAGAGGTTCTGGTTTATATTCACAGTCTTAGGGGAGTGTTGCTAAGGGATCTTCCCACCCTATTTGCAGAAAGTGTGGGAAGACTCACTCGGGAGAGTGTCGTTTGGGCATAGGTGCATTCCTTAAGTGTGGATAGGTTGAACATATGGTTAGAGACTGCCCTTCAGCTAAGAAGGGGCAGGGAGGTAGTAGGGCTCAGTCTGCTCCAGCAGCCCAGGAGGTCGACCAGCCCAGCAGGGCACAACTTCTAGTTCTGGTGGTCAGTGCCAGAACCACCTTTATGCTATGTCCTCTCATCAAGACCAGGAGGGTTCCCCAGATGTTGTTACTGTTATGTTTAAAGTATTCTCTTTTGATTTGTATGCGTTGTTGGACCCTAGTGCCTCCTTATCTTTTGTGCCCCCTTATGTAGCATGCAAATTTGAAGTATGTCCTAAATTACTTTTAGAACCCTTTTGTGTTTCTACTCCTGTTGGTGAGTTAGTCTTAAGCCAAAAGAATCTACTGAAATTGCCTTATCTCAGTCCTTCATAGAGTCACTTCAGCGAATTTAGTAGAGTTGGAGATGACAGATTTTGATATTATTCTTGGTATGGATTGGCTACATGCTTGTTATGTTTCTATTAATTGTCGTATTTGGGTTGTCAGTTTCAAGTTTCCAAATGAACCCGTCTTAGAATGACAAGGTAGTCCCCCATCCTCGAAAGGTTATTTCATATCTTATCTTAAGGCTAGGAAGATGATTTCAAAAGGGTATGTTTATCATGTAGTTCTGGTTATGGACACGGAGTCCAAAATCCCATCCCTTCAGTCTATTCCCGTTGTGAATGAATTCCCAGAAGTGTTCCCCAAGGATTTACCTGGAGGCCCCCCCGAGCGAGAAATTGACTTTGAGATAGATCATCTTCCAGATACGAATCCTATCTCTATCCCTCCCTATAGAATGGCCCCTGCAGAACTTAAGGAGTTAAAGGATCAGTTGAAGGATCTTCTTGATAAGGGTTTCATAAGGTCTAGCATTTCTCCATGGGGTGCTCCCGTCTTATTCATGCAAAAGAAAGATGGTTCCCTCAGAATGTGTATTGACTATCGTCAGTTGAACAAGGTCACAATCAAGAATAAGTATCCTATTCCTAGGATTAATGACTTGTTCGATCAGCCTCAGGGTGCTAGTTTCTTCTCCAAGATTGACCTTAAATCTGGTTATGATTAGCTTCGTGTTAGAGAGTGTCATATTCCAAGGACAGCCTTCAGGACTCGGTATGGTCATTATGAAGTTATTGTGATGTCGTTTGGTCTAACAAATGCTCCTGCAGCTTTTATGGATTTGATGAACCGCGTGTTCAAGAACAATCTAGATATGTTTATGATTGTTTTCATTGATGATATCCTTATCTACTCTCGGAGTGAGGAGGAGCATGCATACCATTTGAGAGTTGTATTGCAAACTCTTAAGGACCAGCTGTTATTTGCTAAGTTTAGCAAGTGTGAGTTTTGGATGCAGTCTTTGCTTTTCTGGGTCATATTGTGACTAAAGATGGTATTCGGGTTGATTCTCAAAAGATAGAGGCAGTAAAGAACTAGCCTAGACCCACTTCCCTATATGATATTAGAAGCTTTTGGGTTTTGCTGGTTACTACAGGAGGTTTGTGGAAGGATTTTCTTCCATTGCTTCCCCTTTGACCCGATTGACTCAGAAGAAGGTAAAGTTCCAGTGGTCTGATCTATGTGAGAAGAACTTTTAGGAATTGAAGACTAGATTGAGCACAACTTCAGTGTTAGATCTACCCGAGGGCCTAGATGATTTTGTTGTGTATTGTGATGCTTGTAGGATTAGTTTGGGTTGTGTTTTGATGCAAAGTGGTAAGCTGATTGCTTATGCCTCTAGACAGCTTAAGACTCATGAGAAGAACTACCCTACTCATGAACTTGAGTTAGCAGTTGTGGTCTTTGCTTTGAAGATTTGGAGACATTATTTGTATGGGGTGCATGTGGATGTATTCACCGATCATAAGAGTCTTCAGTATGTGTTCACTCAGAAGGAATTGAATTTGAGACAAAGGAGATGGCCTGAGCTCCTTAAGGATTATGACATGTGTGTGCTTTACCATTCGGGTAAGGCCAATGTTGTGGCGGATGCACTTAGTAGATTATCGATGGGTAGTGTGTCTTCAGTCGAAGAAGGAAAGAAGGAACTGGTTAAGGAGGTTCATAGGCTAGCTCGATTAGGAGTTCGCCTTATGGACTCTACAGAAGGTGGTGTTATTGTTAAGAATGGTTCTAAATCATCCTTGGTAGCAGAAGTGAAAGAAAAGCAAGACAGTGATCCCATTTTACTTCAGCTTGAGGGTGCAGTCCATCAGCAAAGGGTTGAGGTTTTCTCCCAAGGGGGAGATGGTGTACTTTATTATCAGGGTCGATTGTGTGTGCCAGATATAGATAGGTTGTGCCAGCAGATTTCGACTGAGGCTCACAGTTCCAGGAATTCCATTCTCCCCGGTGCCACCAAGATGTACCGTGATCTATGAGAACTCTATTGGTGGAATGGTATGAAGAGGGACAGCTAGTTTTGTGGCTAAGTGTCCCAACTGTCAGCAAGTGAAGGTAGAGCACCAGCAATCGAGTGGCATGATTCAGGATATTAACCTTCCCACTTGGAAATAGGAAGCGATCAATATGGACTTCATTACAGGTTTGCCTCTCACTCGAAGGCAACATGATTCAATTTGGGTGATTATCGACCGGATGACTAATTCATCCCATTTCTTGGCTGTTAAGACTACGGATTCAGCAGACGATTATGCCAGACTCTACATCTGGGAGATAGTTCATTTGCATGGTTTTCCTTTGTCCATCATTTCAGATAGGGGTACTCAGTTTACTTCTCAATTTTGGAGATCGTTTCAGAGAGGTCTTGGTACTCAGGTGAATCTTAGCATAAATTTTCACCCTCAGACAGACGGCCAGGCAGAACATACTATTCAGACTTTGGAGGATATGTTGAGAGCTTGCGTGATTGATTTCAAAGGTAATTGGGATGATCACTTACCTCTTATCGAGTTTTATTACAACAACAACTTTCGCTCTGGCATCCAGATGGCTCCTTATGAACCACTTTATGGTCAGAGATGTTAATCTCCTATTGGTTGGTTTGAGGTAGGTAAGTCAGCTTTGATTGGCCTAGATTCGGTGCATGAGACCATGGAGAAAGTTTAGCTTATTAGGGAGAGGTTGAAGACCGCTCAGAGTCGACAGTAATCATATGCGAATGTGAGGAGAAGGGAATTAGAATTTGAAGTTGATGATTGGGTTTTTCTAAAGGTGTCATCCATGAAAGGTGTGATGAGATTTGACAAGAAAGGGAAGCTTAGTCCCCCTTTTGTAGGTCCTTATCGGATTCTGAGAAAGGTTGGTAAGGTTTCTTATGAGTTGGATTTGCCTTTAGAATTGGAAGTAGTTCATCCAGTTTTCCATGTTTCCTTATTGAAGAATTGTGTTGGTGATCCGAACTTGATTGTTCCTTTGGAGGATGTAGGTGTGAAGGATAGTCTCACCTATGAGGAGGTCCCCATAGAAATCCTTGATCGTCAGATTCGGAAGTTGAGAAACAAAGAAGTCGCTTCGGTAAAAGTTCTTTGGAGAAATCAGCTTGTTGAAGGAGCTACTTGGGAAGCGAAATCAGCCATGAAAGCCAAGTACCCTCATCTCTTTCCTTCCGATTCTATTCCAGCTTGAGGTAATAGTTTCATCCTTAGTATGTTCCTCCGATCATATTACATCAGTTACTCTCATCATCCTAGCGTGCATTCATGTTTTCGAAGTTGATTTAACCATGTTTTATGTTGAAAAGTTTAGTTTTCATGTTTATTCCTTGAATCCCATGTTTTTTGCTTGTTGGGCTATTTTTATCTTCATTTTTCCCTTGTTTAGTCTTCATTCGAGGATGAATGAACTCAAGAGGGAGATATTGTAGCACCTCGGAAATCAAACTAGCTATCTAAGTCTGAAACTCAAAAAAATTCCATGTTTCCAGGATTGATGGGTCCAAACCATGGACCGTGGTTTGAACCACAGGTCATGGAATGGATCCGTGGTTTAAGTCTGCAGGGTTAGACTCTGGTCGTAGAACCACGAGTGGGTTCTACGGATCGTAGTTCATTCCACAGGTCATAATATCCCTTCGTGGAATCTGACCTGTGGGCTGACTATTGTCCCAGGAACCACGAGTCCAGTCTAGGGTCCATGATTGGAATTACGGGTCTGTCCTTTTAACTCGTGGAACCTGATCAGAGACATGAAAGTCTTTAGGAATGACGACTTGATCCTACAATCCGTCATTCATTCTACGGGTCCATCTTGTTGACCCATAGATTGCCTTCTGCAGCCTGTTTACTTGACCAGGAACCACGAGTGGGAACCACGGGTCGTGGTTCAAACGATGACTCGTAGAATCGACCCGTGATTCCTGAAGCCGACCCATTTCCCAGCTTTTTCTTAATTATGTTCCGGGGGTATTTTTGTCTTTACCCACCCTTTTAACTCCTAAATAATATCATTTTGACTATTTCAAGAAGGGTTTTCACCCTCATTAGCCTAAGTCCCTCCTCATTACCTCATTCATCTCCCAAAGAGGAAAAGAACTCTCTCAAGCTCAAGGTCTCAAGCTCCAAGTCCAAATCTCCTAATCTTTTCAATTTTAAGTGGGTTAACTCCAATCAAGGTATGTGGGTATTCAACAATGGGTTCCTTTCACCCTTGTGCCCAAAACCCTAAATTTCAAATTGTGATTTCATGAACTTTCAAATTAGGGTTTTTACCCAATTCTTATGGGTTTTGCTATAAATTATCTTCTCATGATTTTATTATGAATTTACATTAAATTGCATGGGTTTTTACATATGAACTCCTATTTCATGAATTGAAGGTTAATTATGGTGAATCCTACATGCATGAAGTGATTTAAGAAAATTGGGAAAAATGATGGCATGATTTCATGAATTTCAAGCAAGTGGATGCCTAGTTCCTATGTCTTATGAAAGTATAAGTTAATGTGAAATTGAACTAAGGCCATGCAAGTTTTCAAGTTATGAATTATTATGCAATGCAAGACACCCGATGTGCCATCAATGCTCATGAATCATTTTCTAAACCAAGATTCATGAGTAGTATGAAGATTCGGGGTATGAACATGTTTATGAACAAGCTTGACATATAAATACACATGAATGTGAGCCTTATGTTATATGCTTGGGAGTAGTATTTAGCATCGAGCGATAAGGATTCTAGATAACCCAAGTCCAAAACTACGTTTCCACCGTAGGTTGCCCTCCGTGGCTTATGACAGGATTTTTATGAACTTGGTTCTAACTTTGGCCGGTTAGGATAATATTTTTCAGTATGGGTGAATGACACCGGACCCCATGTAGCTCAGCATGGTTTATGTCGGTTAAGAGAAACTCCCACATGATTATTTTCAAGCTATGAAGTTATATGATATCATACTTTAAATTTTAACCGCACTTCATGTTTTATGTCTTATATCTTGATAATCCTCTTATGTTATTTCTTTATGAAAAGGTTCACTTTAAGTATGTCTTAAGTATATTTTTTTATCATGATCATACATCTCTCACGTATTTGGTACATTCCATAGAACTGACGCATATCTTGCGCTGCATCATTTGATGATGCAGATTTAGGTGTCCTTTCTCAGACCCGTGGCTAGAGCTCCCAGGCCACTCTCTGTCAGCTGTTGGTGAGTCCTCTTAGGTCGAGGACTAGTTATGTTCTTAGTCTGTGTTAGTTACTTACGTTCGTACTTTGAGTTAGCTAAGGTCTTATACTAGCAACTCCTTATGTCATGTATAGAGGCTTTTACGACATAGACGATATTCGGGTCTTCTTCGAATCATGTTCCTTTTGATTTCATCTTATGTATTGAGTTATCTATTTCGTATTATGCTTCCGCTATGCTTAACTGTTATACCTGAGTTATGCTATGACCAAGGGTTAGCTTGGGGCACTTGTGGTCTCAGGTACCATGTTACGCCCAGGGGGTAGCCTGGGAATGGGTTTAGAACTCCATTACAAACGTAATTGTGATTTTTGTTTTGGTTTACGTTAATGATCCTCGAGGGTCAATGTTTGACCCAATTTTCAACTTAGAATTTCTTATATCAATATGGGTGTCATTCTTCTCATCTTGACACCTAGATTATATTTATAATAGCGTGGAAGCATTTTCAGGCACTTCAAAAGGGAAAGGCTCTCGAGTGACGGATCACAATTGCAGTTCGACTTCCAGGTAGGTTATGACTTACTTACTTTTAGACTTTGCATCATTTAAGATATGTGTATGATAGTTTGCTATGGTTGGTGGGACTTTATGGTTTGGATACGCTCTGACTAGGTATTTTGTTCCTTATAGCTATTAAGAGGCCTTATAGTAGGATATCACTTAGAAATCCTTAACTTAGGTTGTAGCTCCTCCTTTAAGACTTGGCATAGCTTTTATAGTTTCCTTGGGATTAGAGTTGAATGACTTAGCTTAGGTTGGGTTGCTTGTGACTTGGGGTAATTACGTTAGAAAACCTTAGCATAAGATTAGAAGAGGACTTGGCAGTAGAGTAGACATTTACTATTTATTTTATATTTATATTATATTACTTTTTCCTCGTATTTTCCCTATTATCACATATTATGTATTAGTGGGCCTAAGGCTGTGGATGCTGTATTGGTTGGATTCCAGGTCAGTATATGTCATCGTTAGCTTAATTTGGTTAGTTTCTTACCTTACCTTTGTTTTAGGTCGTCTGTTATCTATTTAAGACTAGACCGTGGGATTAGTGATAGATTAGGTATCATTGGTATAGGTTGGAGTAGTAGGTTGTGGCAAGGTTTTCTGATCTAGCTTGTGTTGTTATCATGTTATTTTTGTACTTCTTATGTTGTAAGATTGTGGGCTCGAGCCCTTGGACTTAGACTGGTGGACTCCAGGTTAGTACAATCCCAATGTGAAATGTGGTTACCCTGTTGGTGTGTGTGCTTATACTTACATAATTTATGGGATGACACTTATACATTCCTGCATTCGCATACATAGTTCATGGCACGAGTGGAAGAGAAATATTAGTTTTTCGATTTTAAAAAGAGGTTTTCACCCTAGCTATGTATTTCAGATTTCTAAAGGGTTTGTTCTACTTTACTACTAGTTTCAACTTTTAATAAACTTGCATTCCTGAGGAGACCCATGTTTTGGGCAGTTTTACTGACTATTTTAAACTTGCATACCCGAGGAGACACGTGTTTTGGGTGGTTTTACTAGTACTCATGATTGCATACCCGAGGAGCACATATCTGGGTTTTACTTTTTACATACATTGATGAACTTACAGGTGGCCTGCGAGATAATTTAGGGAGCCTATGAGGCGGCCTGTAAATCTATTTCAGGGTTTGTACAACCACTGCATTGCACCTCATATTGCATATCATGGCACTCCTCTGCATCCCTCTCCTATCAGGTTGGTTGCTAGTTAGTAGTATGTGTTATTTGTATCCTCCGGGCTTATGGGGGTCCAGTTGGATTCATTGGTTGCTGTTTGTACCTTCTGGGCTCATGGGGGCTCCAATTAGGTTTACTTATTGCCATTTGTACTTCTCCAAGTCATTTACTTTATGCTTCCTGAGTCAGGTTAGTTATATTACTACTTTTTCTTCTTTTTGAGTTATTTACTTGCATTTTCTTAGTGGTTTAGCCATGATTATTAACCTACTTTTGACCCTTATCTTCTTGCCTTTAGCTTATAATGCATTTTCTTATACTCCTTTTGTGTCGTGAGGCCTATGGAGGGATTGGTAAGAGGCGTCACCATTGGGGCATCTTTTGTGGTTCTCAGTCTTAAGGTATGAGATTCTCTGGTAGAGGTCAATTTCACTTCTGTTCATCTAGCAGGCCAATTCAGGTAGCACCACGGGGATCAGGTCTGCCATTGTGAGGTTTTCATTCTGGGTATTTAGGCCATAGTGGCCATTCTAGTTCAACAGGATCTTCCTATACGACTCTATCTGGTAGAGGTTGCTATGTGTGTAGTGAGTTGGGGAATTTTCTAGGGATTGTACAAGGTCAGGGAGTTTCACCTTCTCGAGGTTCCAGTTCCACTGGCTAGGGGCGGTGCACATGGCAGTAGGGGTAGTCCCCTGATTGCTAGAATGACTTTCAGCCAGGCAGTTCAGGTGACCGTTCTGTGTTGGAAAGTACTTTGCATTAGGCAGAGCTTATCGGGGTTATTATAATTGTGGATGATTGGCCACTTTTCTAGAAAGTGGGATGATCGAGCCTTCAGCACCACAGCTCAGCCGAGTAGGACAGGTAGTGGTATGGGTACTCAGTTTGGAGATAAACGCAGTTGGTCAGATGCTTCTTCGAGTAGGTTAGAGGTTGAGGCTCCAAGTGTTGCCATTTCAGGTCTGATCTCTGTTATCGTCTATTGGCCTTGGTATTGTTTTGATCCAAGGTCTGCATGTTCTTGTATAATTATATTCTTACTTTGCTTCTCGTCTGGATGTACTATCTGAGTTTTATAGTGCTTGTGTGTGTAGCTACTATGTAGGAGAATTCTTTTAGTAGTGGATCAAGTGTATCCGCCTTGCGAAGTGTCTATCTGGGGATATGACGCGTGATAGGCCTTTTTATCTTAATTGATGGTCTCTGCATGATTTTAGGCTTAGTTTGGTTATCACCTTGTCTAGAAGCCTAGGAAGGCTTTTGCCAAGACCATCATCTTTCTTATGCCTAGAACCTTTCAGTTAATATGGAATGGTGTTGATACCTGTGTGCCACGGAAGTTGTGTCATTTCTGAGGGAGCGGTGGTTGGTAGGTTAATGGGTGTTTAGATGGTCTTACTTGTGTTTGTGGTAATAGTATCAGAATTCTTCACTTGCTGTAAGTTTCTGCGGTAAGCGAGTATTCATGGTATTTTCTACCATTTTCCCTAGTGTTTAGCATGGTTGTGTTTTGACTATGACATTGATGTTGGGTCAGGCATTCAACGTATTTCTATTATGCCATACCGGGTGACACCAGCAGAGTTGTAGGAGTAAGGGAAAACTTTAGGATCTTCTGAGAAGAGGTTCACCAGGTCTAGTGTATCTCCGTGGGGTGCTTCTGTTCGATTGGGAAAAAGAAAGATGGCTCCTCGTGTACATATGATGACTATCAATAGATAAATAAGTTAATAGTGGAGATCAAGTGTCTGATGCCGTGTTTTGATGGTTCACTTTGCCAGTTGCACGGTGCAACAGTGTTTTCTAAGATAGAGTTGGGTTTTAGACATTGCAGGCTAGCAAGTTACTTCAGACAGTTTGTAAAGGGCTTCTTTCAGTTGTGACGCCTTTGACTGGATTGATTCATAAGATTGTTTCCTTCTAGTGGTTTGACAAAAATAAGGAGATTCTCTAAATTTCAAAGCCTTGTGGGTGTCGATGTCAATTCAAACTTTTTTAGTTGAGGGGAAGAAGTTGTTGTCTATTGAGATGCTTTCATAGTTGGTGGTTTGCATGTCGATAAAACATGATAGATTGTTCGGGCCGGATGGTGATAAGTATAGAGATCATGGAAATTCGATTAACTAAGTGGAAACCTTTCACTTTGGGCACCTAGTCCTTAGCCAACGGGTTGTTTTCACAGGATGATTCGAGGTTCAGCAGATTCTAGCTTGCATAGTGTCTAGGAACTTTGTGGTAGACTTGCCACGTACCTTACAAAAAATTGATGGTATTGGTTCATCGTGGGTAGGTGGATCAAGTATATTCGCTCTTTGATGGTCCAAACTTCATGCATTTCAGAGGGGTTGGTCCTTACCTATGTTTGGGAGATTGTCTATCTGCATAGGTCCTATAATTGCTGACTGTGAGGTTTCATTTGCATTGTGTTTCCAGTGGTCGCTTCAGAAAAAATTGGGTATCCAGATTGAGCCTAGCACAAATTGCATTCACAGACTGATTGTCAGTCAGAGTGGACTATTCAAGTTCCAGAGGATATGTGTCAGGTAGGTGTTATAGATCTTTGGGGTCCAGTGAGGCCAGTTCCTAACTTGGGCAGAGTTCACAAATGTTAATGTCCACTACTGGAGTATTCAGATGATTCTATTCGAGGTATTGTATGGTGGAAGGTGCAGGCTTTTGTTGGGTTACTTGATACTTTCGAGGTTATCTTAGGTAACTGACTCACTGCCTGGTTCCATGGTAGAGTGCAGATGATTCAGAAAGGGCTTCGTATAGTTCAGTATAGGCAGAACGGTTATGCGGATCAGAGAGTTTGTGAGTAGAGTATTAAGAAGGTAACTTTTGGAGTTAGCATTATTACTGGCTTCGTTGGGTGTTCATCCTGGTTTTTCATATGTCTGTGTTATGACGGTATGTTTCTGGGTAAGTCTCGTATGCTTTGATGGGAGTCGATTCAGTAGATTTGGCTTTGGTTTTTTAGGGAGAGCCTGTTGCTATTTTGGGCACGCAGATGAGAAGTTAGAGATTTTGATGTTTTTGGTTTAAGTTCTGTGGAGGTGTCATCCAGTCGAGGGGGCTCCTTGGGAAGCCAAGCTCGATATGCAGACCTGCTATCTTCCCATTTTTGAGTCTTTGGGTGCTTTCTGTTTTCAAAACTTTCAAGGATGAAAGTTCTTTTAGTAGTGAATGTTGTAATGATCCTCCAGGTTATTTTCTCTATTTTTATTTATTTTCAGTATTCTGAGCTTTCCCACAATAGCTATATGCCATTTATAACTTGCCAGGACTGACGGTTCAGTTCTCGGGAAGTGCATTTGTGTTTTAGGAGAGTTTCTCTATATTAGAACTCTTAGAGTTAAAAGAGTTGACTTTGGTCAACATTTGGGGTAGACGGGCTTTGGTTTCCCTATCTTGGAACTCTTAAAGTTGAAAGAGTTGATTTCATCAACATTTAGGGTAAATAGGCTCGGATGAAAATTTTGTCAGTGCTGTTAGCTTTGGAATGTGGACTTTGGGTTAATGGGACCTTTGGTTAGGGTTCCAGGATTCCAAACTCATTTTGGGTACTTGGGTGATTTTTAGGCAGAATCGGTAAAGTGATGACTTCAGTCAACATTTCATCAAGACGATCTCCATTGGTCATTTTGATATTCCATTAAGTCTGGATTGCCACTTCCAGTTGGGTAGCATATTTAGTTTGTGTTCACAGGGTTTAAAATGAATCCTGAGGGTCCATCCAGTGACTTTTTGCCTTGTTGAAATTGCTAGTTTTTGTTGTTGCTAGTGCAGATCACCCTACCCTTTGTGTTTGCAAGGGGTATGCCGCGTTTGTGGTCCTGCATCTGTGGTGGGTGACTAGCATTTGCGAAGAAGGGTCAATAGGACCCGGCCAGCTTCCTCTCCACGTTCATGAGAAGAGTGCTGCATTCGCGATGCCCGCATATGCGGTGGGGTCCCCGCCTTTGCAGAGAATGACCCCTGGTACTTCTTTAATATTTCCAGCTTCATTTTCTTCACCTTTCAAATGAATGTTTCCTCCATAGTTGAACTTAGGAGCTGGGTTTGAAGTGTTTGTGCACCCAAACTATTCCTGGTAAGTTTATCTTGCTCTCCCGCTCATTTTCCATTGTTTCTTTTGTGAATATCCCTCTACATTTTTGTAGATTATCCTTATTAATCCTTGAATTAGTCCTTTATGATCAAGTAACTTTTGAGGTTGTTTTGGGCCCCTAAATGTGTCTCATTTGTGCTCAAATTTTAGGCATGGGTTTAGGACCCCATTAGGAATGTAATTGTGATTTTTGTTTTGGTTTTCATTAGCAGGCTCTGAGGGTCAATTTTCGATCCAATTTCTGGCCCAAAATTTCTTATCTCAATATGGGTGTCATTCTTCTCATCTTGATACCTAGATTATATTTATGATAGCGTGGCAGTATTTTTAGGAACTTCAAAAGGGAAAGGCTCCCGAGTGACGGATCGCGATTGTAGTTTGGCTTCCAGATAGGATACAACTTCTTACTTTTAGACTTTGCTCATTTAAATATGTGTATGATAGTTTTCTATGGTTGGTGGGACTTTGTGGTTTGGATACTCTCTGACTAGGTGTTTTGATCCTTATTGTTGTTTAGAGGCCTTAGAGTAGGATAGCGCTTGAAATCCTTAACTTAGGTTGTAGCTCCTCCTTTAAGACTTGGCGTAGTTTTTATAGTTTCCTTGGGTTTAGAGTTGAATGCCTTAGCTTAGGTTTGGTTTGCTTGTGGCTTGGGGTAATTAGGTTAGAAAACTTTAGCATTGGATTAGGAAAGGACTTTGCGGTAGAGTAGATGTTTACTATTTATTTTATATTTATATTGTATCGCTTTTTCCTCATATTTTCCCTTTTATCGCATATTTTGTAGTAGTGGGCCCAAGACTATGGATGTTGGATTGGCTGGATTCCAGGTCAGTATGCTTCGTCCTTAACTTAATTCATTTAGTTGCTTACCTTACCTTTGTTTTAGGTAGTCTGTTATCTATTTAAGACTAGACCATGGGATTAGTGATAGATTAGGTATCGTCGATATAGGTTTGAGTAGTAGGTTGCGACAAAATAGTTTTCCTCATCTAGTTCTTGTTATTATCGTGTTATTTATGTACTTCTTATGTTGTGAGACTATGGGCCTGAGGCCTTGGACTTAGACTGGTGAACTCCATGTTAGTATGATCTCAATGTGGAATGTGGTTACCCT
Source organism: Jaltomata sinuosa (assembly GCA_003996215.1). Classification (NCBI taxonomy): domain Eukaryota; kingdom Viridiplantae; phylum Streptophyta; class Magnoliopsida; order Solanales; family Solanaceae; genus Jaltomata; species Jaltomata sinuosa. The sequence continues at coordinate 933,736 of QJPP01000286.1, read as the reverse complement.
GTTGGTGTGTGTGCTTATACTTACATGATTTCTGGGATGACACCTATGCATTCCTACATTCGCGTACATAGTTCATGGCATGAGTGGAAGAAAAATATTGGTTTTCCAGTTTTGAAAAGAAGTTTTTCACCCTGGATTTGTATTTCAGATTTCTAAAGGGTTTGTTCTATTTTACTACTAGTTTTGACTTTTAATAAACTTGCATGCCCAAGGTGACCCGTGTTCCGAGCAGTTTTACTGACTATTTTAAAATTGCATGCCCGAGGAGACACGTGTTCCAGGTGGTTTTACTAGTACTCATTATTGTATGCCCAGAAGCACATATCCAGGTTTTACTTTTTGCATACCTTGATAAACCAATGGGTGGCCTGCGAGATTATTCGAGGAGCCTACGAGGCGGCCTGTGAATATATTTGGGGATTCTTACTTTTACGATATTGGCCATATAATACATTGCACCATCTCATATTGCATATCATGGCACTCCTCTGCATCCCTCTCTCATCAGGTTGGCTCCTAGTTAGTATTGTGTGTTGTTTGTATTGTCCGGGCTTGTGGGTGTCCAATTGGATTCATTGATGGTGTTTGTACCTTTTGGGCTTATGGGGGGTACAGTTAGGTTTAATAATTGTCGTTCGTACTTCTCCAAGTCATTTAACTTATGTTTCCCAAGTTAGGTTAGTTATATTGCTCCTTTACGCTTCCTTTTAAGTTATTTACTTGCAATTTCTTAGCGGTTTAGCCACGAACTTTTAACCTACTTTTGACCCTCATCTTCTTGCCTTTAGCCTATATTGCATTCTATTGTACTTATATTCTATTTGAGCTCAGCCGGCCTATGATGCCTACTAGGTATCGTGTAGTTTTTGTACTCATGCTACACTTCTGCATCTTAGTGTGAGTTATCACCGCTGATGCCATCCTTGTGCAGAGTTGCTGACCAAAGCTCTTTGCAACCGGAGGTGATCCTTCTCCTTCTGTTTTGGACTAGTCTTATTTTGCACTTTGGAGATGGTTCTATATATATATTGTACTGATTGATACCAGGTCTTGGAGGAGTATTGTATATTTTGTTCTCTTCCTTCGCTATTTTTATATGCTTATTCTTTTGCTTGTTCGCATTAATTAAATGTTGATTTTTTGCTTCTATCCCATTCTCTTATTAGCCCGTTACTTATCATTCTGGGCTAAGGGTTTGACTTACCTACTGGTGGATTATGGTAGGTGTCATCATGGCCTGAAAAATCGGGCCGTGTCATATATAAGAGCCATAGAGATTGGTCACAGATTAGAACTTTATATCGTAATTCTGAAATTCATATGCTCATGACTGCTCATATTTCATATCTAATTCATTTGAGCATTTTAACTTATATACTTGTTATTTTATCTACTTTACATACTAATACATATTGTATATGTATTGACGTTCCTACTTTATGAGCTGCATTTCTACAAATGTAGGGTCAGATTCATAAGACAACAAACATCCATATTAGGCCAATTGTCATTCTCAGTTGATCTTTTGATGAGTTTCATCTCTATCTAGAGCTATCAGATGTCTAGAACATATCTCTTGGATATGTATATGTTAGATTTGGGTATATCAGGATGTTGTCCCAATCAGTTGACAGTTGTACAGTTACAAGCTCTTTATAGGCTTCATAAATATGTTAAAGATGTTATATTGTATAGCTTTTTCCAAGTGATCTCTATAATATATATGTATTGACTGTAGTATCTATTCTCTTGCTTATGAGTATACATCTTTTCCATATATTATAGCTTATTTGTTTAGCAGGTGCTCATACATATCCTTGTTTGCTCCTATCGGTCTGGGGGCATGACATGTTTGTATATTTGGTTTGTGTTTGCGATGTTTCGAATAAATTTGAGGGTTGATTCCGAGTTTGATGTAGTTGCACCTGTGCTCTTTAGCTACTTCTGCAATGTCAAATTAGAATATAATGGTCCACTGCTACGAACTTGGATAGATCTCGGTGGTTTGCTTTTATGAAGCTTGGTCGCATCTACAACTCTGTTCCTACATGGTTTTGTTTACTTCGACAATGGGTGCATTGTGCACCAGATATTGCTTCCGCGAGGAAAACCCGCATCGATGATGTCGCGCTTGTGAGGTCTTTCTACTTCGCGAAGTCGAGGCATTTAAGTGACCTTCACATGTGCATTTCTTCATCCACTTTTGCGAGATCACATCTATGAGGAAAAGTCCACTTTTGCGGAAAGGTCTAGGCAGAACAATGATAAATTCCCTATTTCGAACTTAAATATTATATTTTGATTTTTGGAGCTTGGGAGCTAGATTTTTTGCAATTTCAAGAGAGATTTGCAATATCTTAAAAATTGGACTTGTAATTCATCCTTGGTTTGCCGAAAGTCTTGGTAGATGATTTGTATTAGTGTTTTTAAAATTGCACGATTCAAATTGAGGCATGGATCGTGTTTTAAGGACTTACGTTTTGAAAGATTAAATGCAAAATCCTAGCATGATTTATGTTTCTAGCCCTTTGTCTTAATTTATTCTCCTTTTCTTTTACTAAACATGTTGATATTATGAATGTGACATGTAAAGAAACAAGTGAACAAAGTTTGAATGACAAACAAGACTCTGAAGAATACAAAGAAGGATCATAGTCCAAGGATCTGACCAAGGAACTTGAACATTTTGAGAATATATGGAGGCATATTTTGAGTACCTGCCTCCACTTCAACGTTTGTGGCTAAGGTAGTAGGGTCAATAGGTTGATGCCCTCCTGATGCTGCATCAAAAGTGCCAATGCTGCATCAGAAGTGCCAGTGTTAGACCTGTTAGTAGTACCAGCGCGTGTCAACACAATTTTTTGTGAGGCATGAATAAAAAACATATTAGAATGATCCTAAAGAGGATTTCATTATCTACAACATAATCTAGAATCAAGAAGAATGAGAAAATCCAATAAATATCCAGGGAGTCCTTCAGTCGTGCAGTTGATCAGGATATAAAAGGAAGACTCCACTAGATATAGCTCTGTAGACATATCCTATGACGCTTTTAAACCTATAGTTGTGATACAAAGATTATCACACCTCAATCACGACCATGATGTAACAAGCATCTGATGATATGAAATCACATCAAAAGTAGCTTACAAATATGATAGTTAACACAGTTTCCCCATCATTATTAGTTAATCCTATTATGCTTGTATAAATTAGGATAATTTAAATTAAATAAATAAAGACTAAATATAAATGATAAAAATATGTGTGTAGCAACTAAACATAGCAATGCACCCCAATAAGCCAAGCAATGACTCAAATGGTACCCATGACACAATATCTATTTATGAAACCTCTACAAAAGAATAACTAACTTGAGATGCAACTCAAAAATCTAAGAAAGCAATGAAAGACTATGGAGTCCCACAAGCAAGAATGTGGGCTAACCAACAGCTTTTCTGAATAGCAAGTCCCTTTTAAGTATTGCGATCTTCTGGAACCTGCTCCTCTCCTATAAAAACAACAATGGTCTTCCTGTGTACTGAGTACTCAACAAATGTCTTGGGGTAAGAGTGTGCACGTTACAAAATAATCATCATAATAATAATAATAAAGATAAATCAGTTATAATATAATAGTTCAAATCCAGTAACATAAAGTCACATAACTCAAAGAAGTCGCCAATTCCCGTTCATTATGTTTGAAAGTAGTGCGTTGGATAATTCAACAAAAGAGATTGTCAATAAACCAACAAAGGGTAAACCAAATGAATAGAAATGAAGGGAAAACCATTTTAAGGTCCCTTATCCACTCAAAGGCAATAAAGGGAAACCATGTAAGGTCCTTAGTCCACCCAAAGGCAATGAAGGGAAACTATATGAGGTCCCTTGTCTTCAGGAAATGAAGAAAAATCATTTAAGGTTCCTTGTTTGTCCAATGGCAATGAACAAAAACCATACGATGTCCCATGTCCACCCAAAATCAATGAAGGAAAACCATATGAGGTCCATTGTTTGCTCGAAGGCAAACCATTTAAAGTTCTTTATCTGCCTTGAGACCAAACACAATCAATTGATGTCATAAATACTAACTAAAATATTTCAAATTCATCTTCTCATTAATGCATGTATATCAAATCATACTCATATTAGAAACCATGTTTAAATCCATTAAATCATGTTTCAAGTCAATAGCTTGTTCATACAACAAAAAGCATGTTGAAAGTCATTTCTTTAAATTCAACTCAACAAATCCCATTAATAGGGAGAACACGTTCCATACATATATCATATATGAGAAATATCAGCTTGTTCCACATGTGCATAAAGTCCTATTAAAAACCTCTTTGTAGTCAAAAGTATGTTTGAAAAGAGACATACCTCAAATCTTGCTAAACACCTTAAAATGATTAATAGCATTCAATGATAACTCCGATGAGGAATCTCTAAGATATCCTCATTCAATGATCTCAAATCAAACTCTTATAATCTATGAATTAGGATGAGGATTTGTACATTAGTTCACAATAAAATTGATGTGATAATCAGGGGGATTGAGTAGAAACTAACCTTAGGTATTTGAGAGAAGTTTTAGGGTATTTTCTCTCCCAAAAAGTCAGCCAAAACATAGGGGAAAAAATCTCGAGATAAGGTCATATTTATAGAGCATAATCCAAAGCTGACTGAGAAAGCAGGACCATGCACCATAAAGGACCTAGCTTCGCGCTGCATGGTCCATTGTGAGGACCTTTCATGCAATAAGCCTCACACCACGTGGTCCATCACAAGATCATCCTGTGCGATGGGACTTGCATCGTGCTCCACTATTCCTCTAATACTTCAATGAATTTCTAAATACTTGATTTTTGGTAGAGCGCTTATAACTTGTCATATAGAGTTCAGACTGGCGCATGGTTCAAAAATTCAGACCCAAACTCAATTCCCCCCCTTCTTCAATTAGGATAGGTATCTCAAGTCATACATAGAATTATTCATAGTCCTGGTTTGAATCACACATAATTATCTAGTTCAAACATAACCCAAAATTGTGTTACATTATCTCCCCCTTGGAGACATTTTCCCCTGAATGCGGATCGTGGCCTAAGGTTCGATTAACCTCCAAAATATTTTCCACAAATATATTAAACTAATAGCCCAAAATAGTGACAAGGTCTCCACAAGGACACTCACAACTACAATGCTTGAGTCTTAATATGAAGTAAAAGATTCATACTACTAGAAAATGTTGCAAAAATATGATAGCCAAAAGGCTTAACACATACTTGAAATAGGAAACAAGTGAGGATATCTAATTTTCGTATATTTCTTTGCTTCCCAAGTCACTTCCTTATTATTATAATTACTCCACAAGACCTTAACTGATAATACATCCTTAGTTATCAACCTTCTAACCCGTCGATCTAGGATTTGTACAGGTTCCTCTTCATAAGATGATCCCTCTTTAACCTTAATTTCCTCATGAGATAAGATATGAGAAGGATCAGGTCTATACAATCGCAATATGGATGTCACACCCCGAGCCTACACTTTCGACGTAGCCGGCACTCAGAGCCACAAGTAGCCCAAGAAAACCCTTGGCTTGGCTTACTACTATACAAGTTACTCAATCATATCATATGTAGAAGCTATAAACGGAGTGGACATGCATACTTTATAGATAAAAATCCTCAAATTATATGAATGCAAAATAAACTGAAATGATGTACTATCTTAAGCACACAATACTACAACTCACTATCTAGTATATGAAGCCTCTAATACTGTAATAGATGATTCACCAGGACAAGACCAATGGCTACCTACAAGATTGCTGACAACCCTAACATATACTAATTTGCAAAATAAGTTGGAGTCCCCCGAAAGCAAGGAGGGATCACCAAAGCTGGATGAATAGGCTCCTACGGGTGCGTTTGCTGCTGGTATCGAACACCTGATATGAATTATGTAAATATGTAGTGCCAAGTAGCGTCAGTACGTGGGAATGTACAGTATGTAAATAAGCTGAATGAAATAATAAGCTAGAATTGAAATACTGGTTGAAAGAGTAAATAATGAATGCAAACATCATCTGACAGGTAAAGCATGCAATAATTTCCAACAATAACGCTATAAAATGCATCAAAACAACTTTAGTTTATTTAGGGAGTTTCTCTAACTAACAACCATCACATGAGCCTCATGATGATACAAGATCTTGCCCACGTTGCTAGAGCCACTCTATACCCTGCCAGGGTAAAGGACAAAACTTTCTTAGCCTCTTTAGGGCTATTGAGGAATTGTCCGGCTTGCAGGGTGAACCAATCCTACGCTGGCTATTTAGTTTTGGAGTTTGGTTTACTTTAACCCTTACCTCTCTCGGTGCTTAATACTACTCCCAAAATAATGCATTAATGCTCAATAATATCATTTATGATGTCCCTCTTTAGGGGAAAACTATAAAATCCTTCTTTGAGTCAAAGCTCAATAATAATTCTTCAACTTATCTTTGATTTCTAAAAATCACTCTACTTGACTTAAAACTAGCTTCACTTTTTTTTGAAATCATGCTTTTGGAACTGAAATATGTTTACTTGAACCTTTTCTTGAAGATACTGTCACGACCCGAAATTGGGTCATGATGGCGCCTACTAAAACCCCCTAATAAGCAAGCAAACCCAAGAGATGTGAAAGTACAGTAAAATATTTAAATAAGGATAAGCGGAGGAGACAACATAATAATATATGGGCCAACAATATAGATATATACCTATAGTACTAAATATACAAAAATGTCCCTAAAGTGATCGAAAAAGATGAAACACATATACAAGAACCAACCCTGGACCTGGTGTCACCGATACAAAAGCATCTAAAGTATAGAATAAAGCTATACAACATACACTATCTATTCAGAATACAAAATATAGACAAAAGAGTAGAAGGAAAGCAGTAAAGATCTCCAAACGTCGGGAGCTCACCACGATTCGAATAGTAGCTGGCCATAAGTGAGTAGATGGTCACTGAGGGTAGTTCATACTAGATGCTGCATCAGAAAAAGATATAAAAGTGTAGTATGAGTACCGAAATATGGGGTACTCAGTAGGCATCATAGATTGATCGAGCTCAGAAAGATAATGTATAATATAAGAAACAGAAAGTAAACTAACTATAGGAATCCTCCTAAATCTAGTTATAATGAGAAAACTGATAACAGAACAATCCAAGCTAATAGTACAAATATAACAATAAGGAAAAAAGACACTTAAAGCATAAACAACCAACGTAAAATATGGTGCAGCATGAGAAGGATGAGACGCAATATGAGTTTGGAATCTTACATCAGACATGCAATAATTAAACATGAGTCCAGAATCTTACATCGGACATGCAGTAAGCAAATATAAGTTCAAAATCTTACATTGGACATGCAATAAGTAAATATGAGTCCAAAATCTTATATTAAACATGCAATAAGTAAAAAAAAGCCCTCCACGCCGCTCAAATAAGTAAAAAGGGAGGTATTTAGTTTTTAAGTACAAAATCAGTAGATATGTAGTACAAATCCTTTTTAGAATTTTGAAATACGTAGTACGGGTGAAAACCTCTTTCAAATTCAAAAACAAACCAAAATTTCTTCTTTAGGAACCCCATTATATTCCAAGTTCATAAACACATAAATGAATATATGCAATGCAAAAACCAAGTAAATGCAGGAATATATACACCAAACATAGGGCAAGGACGCCCTCCAAATAAGGTACTCATCTGGAACTCCATCCAACCCAAAGTTATGGCATCGGGTCTATAGTTACACAATATCGGTAATTAAAAATGGAAAAACAAAACTATAACACGAAAATAAGCCTAGCACCTACTCTACCTCTAAAACCTCCTTAAAATAATCTAGGGGTTCTAGGATAGCCACAACAAAGCTATAAGCTCCTACGCTAAGGATAAGTATGATAAACCTATTCTATGGTCCTGAAAAATTGCCAATTTATGCATAAAATAGGATTTAAGCCTAGTTCTACCTAAAACTTACCCTAACCTTTAAGTAACTTATAAAATACAATACCTAACTGATATGCCATGGTTTTACAATACTTCCGATGCTTAAAACTTGGAATTAGAGTGTGTTCTTTAGTAATTTTTAGTAGATTTGATGTGTTTTTGAGTGTTGTGCAGGAAAATGGAGTTCGGAAGCTAAGTGCAAGAAAAAGAAGGCAAAATGCCCAGAAAATGAGTTTCACGAGCCATCATTTGATCCATGGACCATAGAACATGCTCGTGGAGTTGACTACTGCAAAGGTGCATGGAGCCTAATTTCCACGACAGGTTTCCACGAGCCGTGGACCTGTCCACGAGCTATGGTTCCTGATCATGGACTAGATCAGATGATGAGAGAAAAGCCTAAGTTCCACGAGGCCAGTTCACGAGCCGTGGACCAATCCATGTGCCATGGAATGACTTCGTGGAATTGAACCTGCAAAATGACAAAAAGCCTGAGTTTCACGATGGTTTTCCATGAGCCATAGAAGGATCCCCGGACCGTGGATTGTGTCCGTGGAAGCTGCCAAACCCAGTTCTCCTAGTTTAATTAGGATATAATTTGTAATGTCTATAAATACCTTTTATAGGTTTTCTTTTACGTTTTATGCTCTATTATTTTTTAGAGGCAACTTGGAAAACATTGAGTACTACTTTGTTATTGATTTTGGGAGATTATTTTCATCCATTGGCTCTTGATTATTGATTCCTCTTTAATAATTCAAGAATCCAGATTTCTTTATTCTATCTCGTAAGTATATGATTATGAATCCTTCAACAAATTCTGATTGTTTACTTATGAACATGAGTAGCTAAATCCACAACTAGAGTTGTGCGAACCATGATGGATTAACAAAGTAGGAAAAGTACTTAGCAATTATAGGAAGGTGTTTATGCATGTATTATTATTCTCTTTGCTTTGATTGCTTTTTTCACGGTGAATAATGTTAGAACTTGCCTTATTCTTACTTGCCGAACCAATGAGGTAGCGAATGGGAAAAAGGATGTTACAATGCAGATTTGAGGCTACCAAACCTCATCTAATAGCTTGACCTTGTCCAAGAATAGCTAATTTTGGATCAAAGGTAAGGGTTAGTAATATACACCCGTAGACGGACCAAGTTGTGTAGTGAAATTCTTCTATCTAGGAGACCAACTATTTAGTTGAAATTAACTTACTGATCTTGCATGCTAAGCACTGGAATAGATTGCTAGTACAATGCCTACTGCATTATGAAATCATGGGGAATATATTCCTACTCCATTCTCTCTCTGAATCACAAAAAAATTAATACTTGCTGTTACTTATTACTTGATATTTTGCAAACATTACTTTTTACTTAAAACTCCCCATTAGGGAAATAAGATGGCTAAGAGCGAAAATACACACAGCTGACCTCGGTCCTATCGTATTCCATGTGGGATCAACCCTAACCTTGGTTAGGTTCTATATTTGACCAACAACCACTTTATACTTCCTTTTAGAGATTTAGGATTAAGAGCAATTGTGTTTATTTAACTGTTAGTTCTTATTCCCTAATTTAATTTTTCTGTTGATTTTGTTTTGTTTCGTAGGTTGCACTCTTGTGTATGCCTAGTACATGGAGTCAAGGTAATCCCCTGATTCTACTTGATCCTAAACTTTAACAAACTCTAAGAAACATGGTGAAAGATGGGATTGTCGAGACACCAAAGTAGGCCACAACCCAGATGTTAGTTGAAGAACATCAAAGGATACAAGCAACATAAGATGCTCATGATGATCATATTACTACAGATCAAGCTAATTAGAATGCTGCAGCTCAGCAAGAAAGGCAAGAGGCTGCCCATCAGGCCGCACTAAATGCCTAAGCCACAAAAGATTAGGCAGCCTGATGCAATATTAACTAAGATCCAGTTAGACAGAGAGGGAATAGGGGTCAACAACAATATCATCCCAGACATATCTCTCATTTTGATCTTGGAGATGATGACGCCAATCTTGATGACACAAGAATAACGGGTGCTATAGTGCTACCACCCTTGCCAAGTGGAGTTAAGTTCGATATTACAAGCACTATGATCCAGTTGCTGAACCTCAAGGGATTTTTTACAGGCAAATCCACTAATGACACTAATTTGCACTTGATGAATTTCATGGGAATTCACAAAGCTTACCAACTGCCAGGCATACATTAAGATGCCATCAGACTGTGGTTGTTCCCATTTTTGTTGACTAGAGAAGAAACACTTTGGCTTGCTGATCTTCCTTATAATTCAATATACACATGGAGGAAGCTGAAAAATCAGTTCTTAAAGAGTTTTTTCCCTCCATCAAAGATCCTGCACTCAAACATGAGATTTATAACTTCAGGCAATTGACCACTGAAGCACTTTATGAGACATGGCTGAGATTCAACAAGAAGCTAAAATAAGTGCCAAATCACAAAATTCCATAATGAGACTCTATTGGAGATCTTCTACAGAGCTTTGAATGCAAACAATAAGGCTCTAGCAGACACTGTCACTGGAGGCACATTCATGGAGAATACCTATGCAGCTGCATCTCAGATGCTAGATAAGGTCACAAAGGTGAACAGGACTGGGCACACAAGAGAGTCTGAAACTCCAGCCGAAACTTATGTTCTTGGGAAGTCCTTAGATCAAACCAAATTAGAGGAGCTTGGCCAAGATATGGCAGAGTTGAAAATAAGTATTGGACTTATTGCTAAGCGTGTCATAGGTATCAGAGCTGAGAAAGTAAATGCAGTTAGTTCGTAAGGTAAAGCACCTAGGCATGAAGACTTTGAATCTGATGAAGAGGCCAATTTCCTAAATGATCAGATGGTGGGTTTTTGGGCTAATGGTCAAGGGTTCAACTAGGAAACTTAGCAGGGTCAGAGAAATTAAGGTTGGAACAAAGACAGAGATAGAGACAAAGATAACAACTATAACCGGTCTGGATATAGAGACAAGAGCAGGGGTAGAGATAGATATGGTGACTAAAACAAGAAGGATGGATACAATAATGATAGAAGCGGCATGTATGTCCCTCCTGGTAACTGTGAAGGGGGATCCAATCCAAACAAAGTTGAAGAGATACTGTCCAATCTATTGCAGAAGGTTGAGTCAACAGATGTTAACTTGAAGGAAATTTGTGCTGACATCTCATGCATGAATAAAAAAATAGAGTCACATGCCATCGCCATCAAGAAAATAGAGAAGCAGTTAGGTCAAATATCTACAGCCTTAAACTAGCGTCAGAAGGGTACACTTCCTAGTAATACAGTCTAGAATCTGAAAAATAATAGGCATTGTATGTCGGTGACTACTCGAAGTGGAAAACATACTGTTGATCCTCTTTCCCCTATAGTTGTTAATGAGATAGCCGCTCCTGAAAGAGATGATACTGAGATTGTGGTTAATTCAGAAGAAAAGGGTGGTGATGATGAGAACACAAATGAGAAGAAATTTGTAGTTTCTAAAAAGAAGAAAGAGGAGATTTCTCAGGTCTTAAAACTTATGCTACGACCCCCTCCACCTTTTCCACAACAATTGATCAAAAAGGCTGAAGAAGGTAAATATCGCAAGTTCATATCTATGCTGAAACAATTTTTAGTAAATATTCTATTGGTCGAAGCATTGGAGCAGATACCTGGGTATGCAAAGTTTATGAAGGATCTGGTGACAAAGAAGAGAACTGTGAGTTTTGAGCTAGTTGATAATTTTCACCACTGTAGTGTAATAGCCTCCCGTTCTCTTGTGCAAAAAAGGAGGATCCCGGGGATTTCACTATTCCTTCCACAATTAGAGTATTCTATTTTCCAAAAGCATTGTGTGATTTGGGTGCTAGTATAAATCAAATTCCATTAGCAGTGTTCAAATAGTTGGGCTTGGGAGCCCTCAAACTGACTACAATACGACTTCTTATGGCATATCGCACAGTAAAAATGCCAGTAAGGATTCTCTATGATGTACTTGTGAAAGTTTGACACCTTTATATTTCCTGCAGACTTTGTGATTCTTGACTGTGAGGTGGATTTTGAGGTTTCCATTATTTTGGGATGACCATTCCTTGCCATTGGACGCACTTTAGTTGATCTAGAAACTGGGCAGATAAAATTCAGACTCAATGATAAGGTGGTAACTTTTAATGTCTGTCAGTCAATGAAACACCGTGATGACTTGGGCGTAGTATCGGTCATTGACGTAGTTGATGAGGAGCAACTAGTAGTGCCTGTTGAGGCGAGACTTGGTGTTGAAGCACTTGCAGTCATAATCATAAATTTCAATGGAGAAGACATTGTTGAGTATGACGATATGGTAGAAGCACTTGCCAGTATGGGGTCTTATTCCTATGCTCTAAAAAATCTTGATCTGGATCTGAAGAATTGAGTAACCCCACCAGCTAGTCCTTCTATCAGAAGTCTCCAGTCTTGGAGCTCAAAGCTCTCCCATCTCACCTTTGATATGTTTTCTTAGGAGCTAATGACACCTTATCAGTTATTATTACTGCAGACCTAGATGAAGGGCAGGTTGAGGCTCTAGTTTTTATTCTGAGAGAATTCAAAAGGTCCATTGGTTGGTCCATTGCTAACATCATTGGGATTCCACCAAGCATATACACGCACAAGATCCAGCTTGATCCGAATTGTATTACGAGTATTGAGCACTAGCGTAGGTTGAATCAACCTATGTAAGAAGTTATCAAGAAGGAGATCATTAAATGGTTGGATACGAGTGTGATTTACCCTATTGCAGACAGCAAGTGGGTGAGCCCGGTTCAGTGTGTGCCTAAAATAGATGAAATCACTGTGGTGTCAAATGCTAAGAATGAGTTGATTCTGATGAGGCTAGTCACATGCTAGCATGTATGCATGGACTATAGAAAACTGAATGTTTGGATCGAGAAAGACCATTTTTTGATTCCATTTATGGATCAGATGTTTGACCATCTTGCTGGTAGAAGATGGTATTATTTTCTTGATGGTTATTCGAGATACAATCATATATCGATTACTCTTGAAGACCAAGAGAAGACCACTTTACCGGCCTATATGGGATATTTGCATTCAAGAGGAAGCCATTCAGATTATATAATGCACCAGTGATGTTTCAGTGATGTATGATGTCAATATTCTCATATATGGTGGAGGACACTATTGAGGTGTTCATGGATGATTTTTCTATAGTAGGTGACTCTTTTGATGATTGTTTAGCTCATTTGAGTTGTGTGTTGAAGAGATGTGAAGAATGTAACTTAGTGCTGAATTGGCAGAAGTGTCACTTTATGGTCAACGAGGGTATAATGCTTGTCCATCGGATCTCCAAGCAAGGTATTGAGGTTGACAAAGCGAAGATAAAGGTGATTGAAAAATTGCCTTCTCCAGTTTCTGTGAAGGGTATCCGAAGCTTTTTGGGGCATGCTGGTTTCTATCACATGTTCATAAAAGACTTCTCTAAAATTGCACATCCCTTGTGCAAGTTGTTGGAGAAGGAGGTAAAGTTTGTGTTTGATGATGCATGCCGAAAAGCATTCGAATGCCTCAAGCAGAAGTTGATCTTTGCAGCCTTTATTGTTATGCATGTTTGGTCCCAGCCTTTTGAGGTTATGTGTGATGCTGGTAGAGTGGCGCTAAAAGCAGTCCTAGGCCAAAGGCATCAAAAGATTCTACATATGATCTACTATGCTAGAAAAGAACTTAATGCGGCTCAAAAGAACTATACTGTGATAGAACAAGAGTTGCTTGCTGTGGTCTTTGCGTTTGAAAAATTTAGATCTTATTTGCTTGGCACCAAGGTGATTGTGTACACTAACCATACAACTCTTAGGTACCTCATGGTGAAGAACGATATAAAGCCTATGTTAATTCAATGGGTACTTCTTTTGCAAGAGTTTGACTTTGAGGTCAAGGATTGGAAGGGTACAGAAAATCAGGTAGAAAATCACTTGTCTAGATTAGAGGAAGAAGCAATGATAAAATTGAAAAATGAGTTAGAGATTGATGACGACTTCCTAGAAGAGCAAGTGTTAGACGCATCCCAAGATTTGATTCCATGGTATACGGACTTTTCTAACTATTTAGCAAGTGATGTGGTACCTCCTGATTTGTCTGTTCACCAGAGGAGGAAGTTTATGTCAGATGTTAAGAAGTTCTTCTGGGAGTAGCCATTCCTGTTCCGTGTATGTGTTGATACCATGGTTCATATTTGTATGCCTGAAGCTGAGATGATGGAGATATTGGAGACGGTCATTCGTCCGCTGTTGGGGGCATCATAGTAGCGTCTGAACTACCCACAAGATCTTGCAATGCGGTTATGATTGGCCTACCCTCCACAAATATGCTCATGAGTATGCTAAATCTTGCAATCAATGTCAAAGGGAAAGTGGTATATCAAGGAAGCATGAGCTTCCTCTCACCCCTATCTTTGTGATTGAGCTGTTTGATGTGTGGGGCATTGATTTCATGGGACCATTTGTGAGCTCGAATGGGATGAAATATATATTGGTGGATGTTGACTATGTATCCAAGTGAGTGGAGGCAGTTGCCCTTCCCAATAATGAAGGCAAGAGTGTTACATCATTCTTGAGAAAGAACATCTTTTCCAGATTCGATACACCACGGGCGATTATTAGTGATGAAGGCTTTCACTTTTTCAATAGGATGTTTTGTGCTTTACTTGAGAAGTATGGAGTGAAACACAAAGTTTCAACCCCCTATCATCCACAGACTAGTGGGCAAGTTGAGGTTTCAAACCGAGAGATAAAGATGATCCTTGCAAAGAGTGTAAATGCGAATAGAATGAATTGGTCTAGGAAGCTGGATGATGCTTTGTGGGCATACCATATTGTGTACAAGACACCAATAGGAATGTCACTATATCATATTGTGTTTGGGAAGGCATGTCATCTACCGGTGGAGCTTGAGCATAAGGCCATGTGGGCACTAAAGAAGTTGAATTTGGACTGGTGTGCAGCCTCCTTTCAGCGGCTTGGTCAGCTTAATGAGTTGGATGAGTTTTTCCTCAATGCCTATGAAAGTTCAGCCTTATATAAAGAAAATATGAAGTTGTACCATGACCAAAAAATTGAGAAGAGAGATTTTACGTCGGGTGATTTGGTTCTACTGTTCAATTCTAGACTATGCTTATTTCCTGGAAAGCTAAAGTCTAAATGGATCAGATCGTTTAAAGTGGTACAAGTGTTCCCACATGGTGCCATAGAGCTTGAAAACCATGAAGGTGAGAGGTTCAAGGCTAACGGTCAACGTATAAAGGCTTATTTGGGAATTGTAGAGGAGATCAAAGATGTTGAAGTTTGGACCCTTGGTGAAGTCTGAGTAACTAAGGAACCTTCGTCGTGTTGCGATGTTAAATCAGGCACTGCATGGGAGGAAACCCATGAGGAAAACCTGATGAAGTCTAAGTAGTCAAGTGACTTGCGTAGTATCGCAACGTTAAATCAGGCGCTGCTTGAGAGGCAACCCAAGGATAATGTTTTTTGTGTGTGCAAGGACAAGTGGAGAAAAGGCACTGGAAAAGAGATATTCAAAAAAGGGAGTAACTGCTATTCCATGAGCATGGTTCACAGACCGTGGTTCAAACCACGACTCGTAGACCTTACTCGTCGAAATAAGGCCAAGTGACTAGGTGCAGAATGGAGTCTACGAACCAGTTCCACGAGCCATGGTTTAAACCACGATCCATGGTTACTGGTCATAGAAATCATACAAAATTACTATCTGTAGAACAAAATCTATGAGCCAATTCCACGGACCGTGATCCCAACCATAGGCCGTGGTTATTGGTCGTAGATCGCAGGCAAAAAATCACCTTGGCAGGACTTGTTCCACGAATCTATTCCACGAGCCATGGTTCAATCCATGACCTATGAATAGTACTTATGGAACTCAGGTAAGTTTCTTTTAAATTCTGTTGACCCAATTTAAACCCAACCCGACCCGCGATCTCTTTTTGTTTAAATCCCTTCTGAATCGAAATTTCCCCCCATTTTTACTTTGGAACCAACCCCTCCACTCTCCTCCTTCTATTCAAACACTAACACTCCTAAAATTCCTCCACCAAATCATTAATTTCTTCCCTTCATCACTCCCAAAATTCCCAAAACTATACGACTTCACTTATTCTTTCACAATAAGTGCCGAAATCCAATTCCAAGCAAATCCGGTTGCGGGTCAGTGTGGTCTTGATTGAAAGTGCAAGTATTTGCTCATAATCTTCCGAAATTCTACTAAGGTATGACTATGATCCTATCTCTGTTCGATTTTGGATTAAAGAACCAAACCTAGGGTTGCTTGATAAGTCGCTAATCTACCAAATTATTGAGCCTAAATCCATGAATTATTGCTATGTTTTGAATAGATTTAGAGATTCTTATGGCCTTTATTGATGTCTATGCAGGTACTTTTGATAAATGATGAGAAACAAGGAAATGGACCCAAAAAGAGCTCAAAAGGAGTGAAGTGTGAAGTGTTTGAAAAGCTGGAGATTCTGACCTGAGATACGGCAGCCGTGCGACACACACAAGCCGAGATACGAACCGTACCTCTTCCGCATGAAGTTGCAAAAGCCACTGAAAAATCTATTAAGAGGTGTGATCATTGTGCGACGTGCACATCCCAAGGTATGAACTATACCACCTTCACATGAAGCTCCCAAAGTTAGCTAAAGTAATTGGTCCAATCGAAGAGGGTGTGTGACACGCATATCACGACATGTGAATCGCACGTCGCGCTGCACACCACCCGAAAAGGCAATTTTGTCCTAAATTTTAGTGGCATTTTGGGAACCTATAAAAGGCTCATTTGTAAATATTCTTCTTCAGTCTTAAATATTTTAGAAAGTTTTTTGCCTTAAGAACAAGTTTTCCTCTCCAAAGATAAGAGGGTTTGAATCCATTCTCTTGGTTAACCATTTGTGCACTCAAATTGAGCTTAGAACTTGAGATTTAGCTTTAATGAAGAGGATTTTGACTTACCCAGTTGGTAGATCTCTCTCTTGTGCTATGAGTGGGTAATTTCTCTTATCTAAGGGTGTGTTGATGATGGGTGCTTGACAAATAGGTGTGGGTGTTGTTAATTCAACTTTATAATTGCTTATTTGACATGGGTCTAGTAGTTTCACCAAGTTTTAATCCTAAAATTAGTGGTTACAAATATTAATTTTCATTACTTGACTATGTGATTGCTTGAAAGAGGATTTCATGGTTTTGAATGTGAAATTGCTAGTGGGAACTTGGGACTCCATCTAGATTTAAGGATAGAAATAGCTCTTATCGAAGGAATCACCCATTTAAGGATCTAAGCTAGAGATAGTGTGACCTCCCCATGCTTAGGTTGGTTGTTTGCCGATCAAACCGATGATGCTCTAACCAAGATCATCGGATATATGGTACTGATCAAAAGATAACAATCCATACCCATGACCAACGCTACTTATGTCAATAAGCGAGAACAAATGTGAATTGATAATTACCCTATCCCATGACTAAATCCCCATCGAATACACATCCCTAGTTGCCTACTCTATTTGATACAACCGCTTTTCATTATTTACTTTTAATTGAATTGTGATTGTAGTGACAACATCCCAATTCCCCCAAACTTTTACTTTTCTTATTTAAGAACTTACTCTCACCTTGAACTCAATTCGACACAATCTTAATTTAGTTAGCTCCAAGTCCCTTGGGTACGACCCCGATATTCATTGGGAATTATAAAATTTGTTTTGCTGCATATCGCTGTGACCTCCAACTTGGGGAGCACGATTTGAGCGTTCATAAAAAATGGCACCGTTGCTGGGGACTTGAGTTGTCAGCTATTTTTGATTGTTGATTTGAAGTCACCTTGAGAGTACTTGTTTCCTTTACTTTTCTTTGTTGTTTGTGTTGTGATTAAGCAGGCTAGCCTATGAATGATGTCGATAACAATAAGAGCATTGAAGGCTTTATGGAGGCCAACGAGGTTGAGCCTGTGATGCAAGGGGTTGTAGGTTCAGTCCGCCTACCCCCCCATGATGGGAAATGTTGTCTTTTATGTGACTAGCACCATGCTTCACTTAATCCAAATGAAGGGCCTATTTAGTGGAGTAGAACATGAGAATGACAACCGGCATATTCGAAACTTCGGGGAGATTTTCCAACCATATATTATTCAAAACATCTCCCAAGAGTCCATCTGATTGCGCCTATTCCCCTTTTCCTTGACGGGGGAAGCCATGACCTGGTTGGAAGAATTGTCGGATGGGTCTATAACATCTTGGGCCGAGTTAGTTGAAGTATTCACTTCGAGATTCTTTCCTCCATCTCGCATGATGCAACTAAGAGACGAGATTACCAACTTAAGGCAACTCCCGGATGAACTCATACATGAGGCTTGGTTGCGCTTCAAGAAAAAGCTTATCTTATGTCCAAATCATGAGTTATTGGACAATTTATTGCTTCAAAGCTTTTATCGATCGTTGAACTCCTTGAACAAGGTGATGGCTGAAAACCTTGGAGGTGGCACCTTCATGGATATGCAATTTCCCGTTGCCTCGACTTTCTTAGAATGGATGACAAAAACCAACCAAGCTTGGTATACACGAGAGGTGGATTTGCCAACGTCGGGATTAACCCCATCCATCTTGGCAAATGAGATCAGAAAGAGAGGGGAAATTCCAGATGAAAAAATAGCCAAGATGATGACCCAAATCAATCTCTTGGCAAATCATGTAATTGGTGCAAATGGGGTGAATACTGTGAATGCGTCAAAAATAAAAGCTAATGATGATGAGCTCATGACTGTGGTTGATGGTAAGCTATGTTTTGCGTTAGCGGGTTCTCATCCCGGGTACTATTGCCCCAGAGAAGAAAATCAAGGTTAGATAAGAAATGATCGGGATAGGTATGGTGAGCAATACAACTATCAAAACCCTTATGTGCCCCCAAACAAAGCTGGTTCCTTCTACCTACCGACCGCAAGCAACCCTAGGCATTCCAAGTTAGAGGATATGTTGTCATTGATACTAAAAAAGTGGACACAACACACACCGAGGTACATGAGCTTAAAAGCGAAGTCTCAACACTTCATAAGACTGTGAGCTCCTATTCAACCTCCATGAAGCAACTTGAAGTCCAAATGGATCATCTTTCCATTCAAATGAACTTGGAATGAAGGCATCACTTCCTAGTAACCTCACAACTAATCATAAAAGTGATGGGCACATCATGGCAATTGTTACTAGGAGTGGAAGAACAAGTAGTAAAATAAGATAACATGTTGTGAAGCCGGTTATAAATCCAAGGGAACCAATTGTGAAAGCGGTGAAGAAGCCAAATGACAAGAAAAAAGAGGTGGTGCATGAGAATGCTGTTGAAACTCTAGAGGTAAGTGAAGAACTTGGTGCATCTAGTATCCCAGAAAATGTTGAAAGTGATGATGATAAGAAAGATGTTGAAACCTCTCCCAGAGTGATAATTGATAATGAGGTAGACCCCCTATTGTGCAAAGCATGCCGACCACAATCCCCAAGGGACCTCCTCCTCATAGGCTAAATAAGAAAAAGGAAGAACAAAAATTCAGCAAGTTTGTTGACATGTTCAGCAAGCTGTCAAGAAGGTGGTTGAAGTGGGCACGATTGAGATTTCACATAGTTGTAGTGCGGTGATGACTAGAAATATGGCTACAAAGAGATAAGATCAAGGTGCGTTCACTATACCATGTACGATTGGAATGTTTGTATTCTGGAAGGCCTTGTGCGACTTGGCAGCAAGCATCAACTTGATGCCCCTTATGATTTTCAAGAAGCTAGGATTGGGCACTCCCAAGCCTACTTCTATACAGCTACTCATGGACAATAGGTCCATTAAGCCTGTAGGAATCTTTTTTGATGTATTGGTCAAGGTGGATAAACTGATTCTTCCTGTGGATTTCATCATCTTGGATTGTGAGGTAGATGTGGAGGTAACCATTTGGGGTGACCATTGTTGGCTACAGAGAGGGCCCTTGTTGATGTAGATCTTGGAGAACTCAAATTCTGAGTGGGGGATGAAATAGTGACTTTCAATGTTTGCCAGCCCACAAGGCCTCTGGATGAGTTGAGAGTAATATCAGTGATAGAATTAGAGGGCAAGTTTGATGATGCCCTTGGAGAGTATGAAGTGGGAAAGAGACCCGTGTTTGATTAATTGCCACGAGGGAAAATGACAGAATCTCTAAGATATTGATAGAGCAATTTCCTTTTTCTAGATGGGGCCACGCCAATCGGATTGGCATGCTTTCCGATAATAATTAAAGTTGACGTACTATCATCGAGCCACGACGTAAAATCAAGCGCTTCTTGGGAGGCAACCCAAGTGTCTTTCCTTTAAGTTTCTTCACCCTTTGTTGTTTTTAGTGATTTTTAGGGAATTCATGAAGTGGAAAATGAACAAATACAAAACATGGTTGAACGGCACTGTGTGGAGGCTGTACGAACCATACAAGCAATTGTGCATGTTGCACAACTCACTGTACACCAAAATAGATTGCCTGAAGGGAATTTGAAAAGTTAGGGGAGATGTGAACTAGGCTGTGCGGACCACACGAGCCCAAGTATGCGTCGCACCTCTATCACATGGAAAACCAAATGCCCAGGCAAACCAGGAAAGAAAAAGGTCAATATGCGACACGCATGTGATCCGCACCTTGCCTTGTGCGAATCGCATGTCACGGCACATGAAAGGTAAATTTGAGTTTTAATTGTCCAAACCCATTGATCGACTCGACCCAGAGATAACTCGACTCAACTTTCTCATTCTCTTCTACTTATGTCTTCCTCCTTCACCACATTTTCTCTCCTAACTTCCCAATTTATCGCCCAAACTTCTCCCTAGGTCTCTCAAACTTCCCCAATGATCTTCTCCTTCTCTCACCCAACCATTTCCACCGCTCCACCATTGCTACCACCGTCATTTCTCTGGTGAGGTACATGTGGGTCCTCATTGTTGACATCTAAAAAGCTTCAATTTTTGCTCCTCCCTTTGTAATCTTCACTTGTGGTAAGTTTTCCGATGTTAAATACTAGTTTTTATGAAGGTTGGGAACTCACATTGTGAAGCATGCTTAATAGAATTGCCATGTTGATTTTGGTGAAGGTCTGAAAATTTTGGGTTCCCAATTTTGAGTTATATTGATGATATTGCTTAGTGTCAACTTGGTAGAATTTCGATTTTGTTAATGCATGTTGATTGATAGTAATTTTTATCCTTGAAATCTGTGTTTGGGGTGATGTCTAAGTAATCCACTTGTGATTGATGAATGATTTGGCCCGATGATAGATTGGGTAACATCGTTCTTAAGGGCAAATCGTCATTTATCATGAGGTCTTGCATGGAAATTGACTCGTGAGGCTGAATCTTGCTAATGGCATGACAATGAGTTATTGTTGAAAATTATTCTCGGGTGTATGCTTTTGTGCGGGGAGGGGATAAATTATTTCTAAACTTGTTGGTACTCATTGTTTCAAGAGAGGGCTTGATGTTCCCAATGATAGATAGGGTAACGTCCATATTAAAGGAGGTCGTTGAGTTACTTTCCTTCTTGTTGTTGTGTTAATGGAAATCTGGGGAAGTCTGAGTACCCGGAAGTTATGGTCATGATATCCTTTTCCCCTCTTGTTTATTATTAATTGGTCTGCTGCGTGGTGCCTAGTGATTAATCATACCTTGCTCTATGGATCATATGCGTAACTCACAAGAACACAAGGAACCTAAAATTCCAATTGTGCCTTTGTGTGCTTCACATATGATGCATATATATTGTCGTGCGGGTTATACAAGGAATCCCACCATGTTGAAAAGAGAAAGCCAAATACTATTCTGAGGGGTAGAGCTTGGTGCGATATGCACTTTGGTTGGTGCATCCCGCACCAGCTTTGCACCACAAAAGAAAACCACCTGTAGGAGTCTGTTAGCTCGTGCGATGGCACATGCGATGCGCACTCTCCCTTGTGCAGTCATCATGTGGTTCATACGAGCCACAACCCCCTTATTTGTTTTTTACTTCACTAAATTCCTAACTTCTTTTAGTTGTGTATATATTCGTAGTGCATACTGCTAATGCCCATCCACATGATTATGTCTTCCAATAGGCATCATCAAAAGAGGCGTGCCCTGAAGCACACTCCAAATGCAGGTGTTCCTATACAAGAGGCTGAGCACATTGAGTCAGGAGTCCGCTTTGGGCTCAAGGGAATGGAAGCCTAGTATCTTAAGTTCTGAAATCTCCCATTCTTGGAGGAAAAAGGGTTAAATGTAGAAGATTTCAAAGAGGAATTCCTGAACATGCCAAAGAAATTTCGCATAACAGCTTGGGAACACTTTGCCAATGCACCAAACCTCTACTTTCCTGAGTTGGTGGGAGAATTCTATGCCTTGTACCAGGCTCTCCTCAATGTGCTAAATCACAAACTCCCGCTAAGCAAGTTTCCATGCCACAAGTCAGTATTGGTACGAGGTAAAGAGGTGAACATTACCCCTGAAGCCATTCATTTTTCCATATGGAACGACGAGCCAATCCCTGAATTGAGGTACTTTGAACGTGTGTCAAGAAGGAATGAAGAATATGAATGGGTTGCTAGTGTGATTGCTGAAGGAAACCAATTTGGGGCCACCTCAAAGGGACATTCCATCGCTCGAATCTCAGATTCAAAGAACGCATGTGGCTTGACTTTGTGAGCACAAGATTCATCCCGACAAGTCACACCACTAAAGTAACCATATAGATGGCCATTCACCTTGCATACATCATGAGAGGCCTCCGTTTGAATGAAGGTGAGATCTTTGCTAAACATCTCAAGAGAAAAGCGCGACATAACTCCACATCCATGGCTTTCCCCGTGCTCATAACTCTTCTATGTATCTAAACTGGGTGTCCTTTGTTTCGATCATTTGACAAGGCAAACCAAGATAAGGGGATGGTTTTCTTGAACACGAAGAGGGATAAAGATTCCCACATGTCAAAATAAGGCAGCTCGGTCAAACTTCACATGCTACCACACCCAAGTCTCGAGCTAATAACATTGTGCATAATCAAGAAGGGGGTTCACCTTTGTTTCAGGGAGCTTCGAGCATGGTTCATGGGGCATCTCAAGCCACCACCTCCTCCTCAGGTAACTTGATAAAACTAGTTCAACTTACTAACAATAATGAGGAGCTCCTACAAAAGTTAGCCAAAGACTTCCGACCATAATTCAATCCGTCATCAAGTCAGCGTTGAAACCAGTAGTATCAAGTGTGAGAAATCTATGTGCTAGAGTGGACACCATGGAAGTGGAGGTTGAGGAACTCAAGCAGGTGGTCCCACATGTTGAATCAAATTGGGATCTTAATTTACCGGCCGCAAACTCCTCACCACCCCCAAGGGCTGCTAGCCCTCTTGATGATTGGTGCACGAGGTGGACTCAATTTGAAAATGAATGCACATACGAAATCAAAGCAGTGCTTGATCCACCATCAGTCCAGCAATACCCAGATCCTCCTGACTCACCTGTTCCAGGTTGGAGGACTCCACCTAGGCCTAGATGGAGTAGGGGGCCTTCCTTTCATGAGTTGATGACTACAGAGGACATATGGTATATGGATGACCCATTCGGTCCCCTTAAGCTGCCATGGGATCCTACAATACCACCATTGGCAGGTTTTCAGATAGATCCTGCACATGCCTTTATACCACCACCGGCACCACCAGCTCCACCAGCACCTCAACCTCCTAGACCACCATATTAGTTCTACTCAAAGAGGCGACGTCATCATCATCAGCCTATTCAGGGAGTTTTTGGCACTTATTCTAATTTTTATAACTTTTTATGCATAGGGGCTATGTTTACTTTAAGTTTGGGAGAGGCTGTAACTACTAATATTGTGTTGCTTGTTGTGTTACCGGGTTGGTTTTACATGTCCCATTATCTTACTACCCATGTTTTTCAAATGCGCTAAAGGCCTACGCCGAGGCTTGTTTTAAAATGAATCATGAGACGTAATTTGGACATCGCCTTGTTAATAGTAGTTTAGAAATAAACTCCGAGGGTTTTCTTAATACCACAGTTCTTTTCCAAGAAGAAAAAGTTTTGATTTTTTTTTGTCTTTTCTTTTATTTTTGTGTCGAACCGGGTTGGTGTTTCCCTATGATAGATTGAGACCGACCTTCTTAAGGGAAAAGGCAAAGTTTTAGTTTTAGAATTGAGTCCGTGGTTGCTTGTCTCGAAATGGGCCCACCAAAAAATTTCTCTTGGCAATTTGTTTTGAAAATAAAAGGAAGAAGGGCAATGAAATTTTGAGAAAAATCATTCTCTTGTCATGACTTGCACACTCTCAGTTTGGCTTGATTGACTCACAAACGAGTGTAATGAACTCGGATGTCTTGTTGAAAATCATTTGTCCCAATTGATTTTGAGACTAATGAAAGAAGTCTTGTGGCATGATGCCTTGTGTGGTGAGGCTACCTTGATTCTTGTGCATAAGTGTTGTCTAGAACTTGCCCCAAATGTAATTCAAGGAGAAATTCTAGGTGTGATCGAGTTTGGAAGATGACCTTAGGCCCTTTGTGATAACCACTTCACCCAAATAACTTCCCATCACTTCAACCCTAGTGAAACCCTTTGAGCTTGCGACCGTTCTTTGGCACTTTGTTAACACCTTGACCTTTTTGGAACCTCTATCTTGGCACCCATCCTCCCTAATTGCTTGAAAATGAAATGTAGGCTAAAAGCCTAAGTTTGGGGGGGGGGGGAATGAAGGATAACATAGGCAAATGCCTAAGTTTGGGGGTGCATGTGATCAAATGAGAATAAGAAAAGAAGTGCACTCAAAGTGCAAGGTAGCACCTTCGGTTTGAATTGAAATTTGCTCCAAAAATTCAATCCAATGAGCAAAATG
This sequence comes from Jaltomata sinuosa, assembly GCA_003996215.1. NCBI lineage: Eukaryota > Viridiplantae > Streptophyta > Magnoliopsida > Solanales > Solanaceae > Jaltomata > Jaltomata sinuosa. Next base: position 908,797 of record QJPP01000286.1, on the reverse strand, counting down.
AAAAGCAAAAATATGTGCTTCCAAATAAACGCGATACAAGGAGTTTGAATGATCATGAGCAAAAAAGGAGAAATCTTAGGATTGTGTGAGGGAGAAATAAGGTGAAGTTGAAATTTGAAAATGTGAGCGGTGATTCAAAATGAGAACAAAGAGAATTAGGGAGGTGTAACCACTTGAACCAAATGAAATCCTCACCTTAGCCCTAGACAACATCGTAACCCACAAGTCCTTGGTAATTTCGAGCTTGGCTATCCTACATTAGTGGCGATCTACATGAAGGGCAAGCCTATGGTTCTACATGTGTGCACTTAAACTTCCTAGAGAGAGTGAGAGTCTGTTTGGTTCTCCTATAATTTTGATTGTTTGTGAATTGAATGATTGTGAGTGGGATTCTCTCTTCTGGTGAATGGCATCATCCACTCGAATTGAAACATGAGGTCTCTATTTCAATTGAGGGGATTGAATAAGACAAATTGTGTGGTAAATCTCGAGGCAAATCTTGACGGTCCATGCCAATGACTTGAGAAGCTTAAATGTCTTGTTTTGAATGACAAAATTCCCTTGATTTTTAATGAGAAATGAAGTCCTTTTTGAAAAAGTTTTGAAATGGCCAAATGCCTCGAGTTTGTGGGGGTTCAAATTGAGATGAGCATCATAGTGAGTCTTTTGTTTGAGTCTTTTGTTTATTTTTTTTCTTCCATATTTTTAGTATAGATTAGTCTCTTGTGCCTTAATTGAGTCTAAAGCATGATTCATTCCTTGCCTTAGTTCAAGTTTGGGAGTTTGATAAGTCAGTAATCTACCAACTTATTGAGCCTAAATCCATGAATTATTGTTATGTTTTGAATAGATTTAGAGGTTCTTATGGCTTTTATTGATGTCTATGCAGATACGTTTGATAAATGATGAGAAACAAGGAAATGGACCCAAAAAGAGCTCAAAAGGACTGAAGTGTGAAGTGTTCGAAAAGCTAGAGATTCTGACCTGAGATGCGGAGGCCGTGCGACATGCTCAAGCCGAGGTGCGAACCGCACCTCCTCCACATGAAGTTGCAAAATCCACTGAAGAATCTGTTAAGAGGTGCGGTCGCTGTGCGATGCTCACACCCCAAGGTGCGAACCGCACCACCTTTGCACAAAGCTCCCAAAGTCAGTTGAAGTCACTGGTCTAAGTAAAGAGGGTGTGTGACACACACATCATGACGTGCGAATCGCACATCGTGCCGCACACCACCCGAAGGGGATATTTTGTCCTAAATTTTAATGACATTTTGGGAAGTTATAAAAGGCTCATTTGGGATCATTTGTAAATATTCTTCTTCAGTCCTAAATATTTTAGAAAGCTTTTTGCCTTAAGAATAAGTTTTCCTCTTCAAAGAGAAGAGGGTTTGAATCCATTCTCCTGGTTAACCATTTTTGCACTTAAATTGAGCTTAGAACTTGAGATTTAGCTTTAATAAAGAGGATTTTTACCTACCCAATTGGTATATCTCTCTCCTTTGCTATGAGTGGCTAATTTCTCTTGTCTAGGGGTGTGTTGATGATGGGTGCTTGACAAATGGGTGTTGGTGTTGTTAATTCATCTTTATAATTACTTATTTGACATGGGTCTAGTAGTTTCACCAAGTTTTAATCCTAAAATTGGTGGTTGCAAACATCAATTTTTATTACTTGACTATGTGATTGGTTGAAAGAGGATTTCATGGTTTCAGATGTGAAATTGCTAGTGGGAAATTGGGACTCCATCTAGATTTGGGGCTAGAAATAGCTCTTATCGAAGTCACCCATTTAATGGTCTAAGTTAGAGATAGTGTGACCTCCCCAAGCTTAAGTTGGTTGTTTGTCGATCAAACTGATGATGCTCTAACCAAGATCATTGGATATATGGTTGTTGATCGAAAGATAACAATCCAAACCCATGACAACCGCTACTTATGTCAATAAGCAAGAACAAATGTGAAATAATCACCCTAGCCCATGACTAAAGCCCCATCAGATACACATTCCTAGTCACCTACTCTATTTGAGACACCCTCTTTTGTTTATTTGCTTTTAATTGAATTGTGATAGTAGTGACAACATCCCAATTCCCCCAACCTTTTACTTTTCTTGTTTAAGCACTTACTCTCACCTTGAACTCAATTCGACACAATATTAATTTAGTTAGCTCCAAGTCCCTTGGGTACGACTCCGACACTCGTTGGGAATTATAATTTTATTTTGCTGCATGATTGCCGTGACCTCCAACTTGGGGAGCATGATTTGAGCGTTCATCATTTCCCTTATTAAAATTTGTGTAAAACCCTTGGGATGATGGTTCGTGTGAGTAAATACTTGAACTTATTGCATAGATGGATATTATTGGTGAAAATTGGGTTTAAATTGTGTGAAAAAAAAGCTAAAAAAGGTTTCTTGCTGTTTCAGTGATCACGAGAGCAGTCCACAGACCGTGGTTCATTCCATGGACCATGGATAGCACTCGTAGTAATCATATTAGAGGCATGACCTTCTGGTCTGATATCCAGGAGGCTCATCCACGAGTCGTGGATCAAACCACGAGCCATGGATAGCCTCCGTGGAAATCATACCTGCAAATAGTGAAATTTTTCTTGAGATACACTAGGGGCTTTCACGAGTCGTGGTTCATTCCATTGGCTGTGGATCCCTCTCATGGATTCCCAAATTCCTAATTTTTTGAAGATTTTTTTTCATTCTTTTTATTACCTGTTGTACTAATACTCTCCCCCGAAGGTACTATGCCACTGAAGAACACTCCAAAAGAGATCGAGGCATGCACTGCAAAATAACTAAGAGAGGGGGCTCAAAAATTACAGTCAATTAGCCCTCCAAATCTGAAAAAAGTGGGTCTGAAGAAGTCTATGAAATTCAGCCTGACACAAATGTGGTGCCCTGAACCACGGGGCAAGGAGCAAGGACTCAGCCCACTGATGAAGCGGCACTACATCTTGCTGTTCCACCTGCGCCACAGGCAGTGATACCTCTCCCTAGTTTGAAGAGGAAGAAGGTCGTTGGGTACTGGTTATACTGATGGGTCAGGCAGAAAGAGTCCATCTGCCACTGGCACAGAGATTAGATCAGAGTCTGATACTGCTAAGTCTGATACGAGAGCACAAAACCCCCTTGTACAGCCACTTCGAATCCTGAAAACCAGAGATGAGCTGAGGAAGATAGACTTCAGAGACTCAAAGCTCTGGATAACACGCGATGGTGTGTACAGGGCATGCATAGGGTGTATAATCAGGTTACAGTGCAATCTGATAGGGTTTTGCCCAAAAAGAACATCTTTGAGGAGCCACAGATTCGGACTGAGGGTCTGTCTTCCATCCCGAACATTCATTCTACATTTACTCATTACCAGTTTGGTTGGATGGCTGAGCCATCAAGCAGCTATAGTCCCGAGATAGCATGGGAGTTCTATATGTCTTATGCAGCCACAGAAAATCAGCTCCTTCCACCGAGGCAGAGATACCAGGATCAACCTCCACTTACCAGCATAGTAGTGCGACACACACCCGTCAACATATCTGAGCGCATAATTCAGTTCTTTCTGTTCATGCCTAAGTATGATCTACCTGTTGCTACAGTCCAGTTTGAACACAGGATAAGGATATTAAAAGATAAACTGAAGATGAAAACCCAGTTCAGAGAGCTAACTTACGAAGATGGGTCGCGGGGCACATTGCTGAACATGGAGAGGATGCAGAATGGGTTAATGGAGGTGATATCAGAAGAGCATCCTTGAGCTTTGCAGGCAAGTTTTAGTGGGCCATAGTACATACCCGACTTTTTCTGACTCAGGCAGATAACATTCTGACACTAGACCAAGTAGTATTAGTGGCCATCATTATTGCTGGATATGAGATCAGCATCCCGCACAATATCATAGAGGAGATTTATGAGCGGGCATTCATAGATAACACTAGTATTCCCTTTCCTTGCCTGATTCATCATCTCTATATGGATTTGGCAGTCCCGACTATGCCAGATCTGGACCACATGATTGTGGTGACATGGACACAGGATGTTGGTTTATTAAGGACACTACAAATCTAATTACATAGAGGTGAGCTTCCTCTTCCACTTCAGCTAGAGTTGTGAGAGTTGAGGGACCATCAGTGTTAAGGGATCCATTTGAGTTGGGTGCAGCAGAGCGGACTACAGAGCATAGTGTTGAGTTTCCCAATCCCGGGGTTAGTACCGCTATAGAAGGTGCCACAACTTCAGTTGCTGCACCTTTGAATTCCAGGCCACTAGTTACTATTCCTACTACGCTCTCACGCCTAGATCCTTCTAGTATGGTCACCATCACCACTGAGTTCCTACAGGACTTGGTCCAGTGCCAGAAAAATACAGAGAGGCATATGGGTGATTTGCTAGACTATCTAAGCCATCAGTAAGGGCTACCATTGTATCCATTGAGGTGAGAGTTCAGAAGGAGATAGATCGGGTCACTCGTGAGCTGAATGGGCGAATTGATAGATTTGAGCGCCGAGTGACTAATCAACTGCGAGATATATAGAGCCCTTATTTGGGAGGCTTACAGACAGAGGTAGCACAGATTTGAGAGATGATTGGTTCACTAGTTACTCATGATGCCCCAGTTATACCCTCCATCCCTATTACTATCCCAGTGGCCCCTAGCCGAGTTGTTAATCTATTTGCAAAGGAGGAGCCTGAGCTTCCAAGTGCTAGCGAGAAGAGGGCTCGCATTGAGGGTCTTTCTGAGGTTGAGCCAAATCTGAAGAGAGAGAGAAGGGATACTGCTACTACCTTATGACTGTCTTTAGATGACTTGCAACTTTGTGAGAAGGCAGTGCATAGTAGACTTCGAGGTGAGTTCTCCAGTTCGACAGTAATTGTTGGGGGTGCCATACCTTCTGCTATTGCGATCCCAGAGTTTGCTACTATTGGTAGGGCACTTCCTGTCATCCCTACCACTTTTGATCCTTTGAGCATGACAACCATCACCGATTCCACTACCACTGCTATGGGAGCCACACTACAGGCCCCGTTTAGATCACTGGACGCTAGCGCTTAGGCGCTACAAGTATGTTCCTGCCTTCTTGTGTATATAGTTTTTAGTGTATTGAGGATAATGCATATTTGGTTGGTGGGGGCAGTCACTCGTGTTTTTTTATGGGTATCTTGGCGAAGTCTGAGTAGTCAAGATAACCCGCTTGTGTCAGGATATTAAATTAAGCGCTACTTGGGAGGCAACCTAAAGAGGGTACCATTGAGTATCTGAGTCTGTGGGGTTTTCTTGCTATGTTCTTTCCCCAAGGACCTTTATTTTGGTTGAACCAACATGTTTATATAGGTTGTGTGTTTGTGAAAGAAGAATGGGAACTTAGCGCAGTCTATGACTTGATTTTGATGGAAAAATAGGTACCCCTCTAAATTTTGTGTAACATGTAGACGTTTTTATAGACTGACCACTATGGATGTGTGCATGACATTATGTATATGGATATGATGAATATCTTAAGCTAGGGCATGAACTTGATAGTTAGCAAATCGATAGTGTGACTCTGTGCCATGTGTGTGTGAGTTGTTTTGTATCGTTCTTGCTGTGTGTGCCAATCCAAAACTTGCCCGGTTAGTCTTGCCTAGGTTTTAGGATAGTTGGTTAGGAAATGATCATAGGTCATTTTTGAATTCAGTCCACTGAGCCTAAATTGACCATCCAAATGAATTCGATATATCCCTTTCCCTGATTTTGAGCCTAAATTGACCCTTTTTGTTAGTTAGCCTATTCACTTTCCCTGTTTTCTTGTTAACCTTTAGTTTGAGCCTGGTCCCTCCTTGGACATTATGCACCTCAACTCAGGCAAATCGCCTAAGTTGAGGGTGTCTACTGTAGAGGTAAATAAGAATGGATGGGGTATACAAAGAGCATGTTAGTGATAAAAAGGGGAAATAATGGGTGTGGAATACATGCTAGAAAAAGAAAAAGAAAAAGAGGAAAAGAAAGAAGAGAAAAAAAATATGATGAAAAAGTTGAGTTTGAAATAAAAGTTGCACCCGTCGCGTGATAAAAATAAAATAACAAAAAGGGAGAATAAGGGAGGAAAATAGTTGGTGTGAAAGTGGAAGAAAAATAGCATAGTGTCAAGGAGGGTATAATCACTATTTCTCAAATATACCATACCCGTCCTCGAGCCTACATTACCAGCCGAGTAAAGTCCTATAATGATCCTAGTCCAATTATTTGAAAACTGAGGCATAAAAAATAAGGGCAAGCCTATGGTATTGTGTATGCATTGCTTGAACTTCTTTGTGAGAGTGGGTGTCCTATTCCAGTCCCAGATATTGAATGAATTACTGTGTGATCGGGACTTCTTTGCAGTGAGGGCACTAGAGTAATATTGATTGTTGATTGTTAAGGGAAGTGTCATCTGTGTATGCTAGCTTGTCTATTAATATTGTGATGTCATCCTTGGATCCTCTTGTGTTGTGTTGATAAATGGTACATGTGCACTTGTTTTATACTGAGAAGGAGGGGGTTGTCAGTTATGAGCTGAATCTCTTGAACCATATGACTATTGTAGTTCCTACTTTTCTTTTGCTTAAGCGTCATTATAGGATAGTTTTGTTTTGTTGCTTGAGGACAAACAACAGTTTTAAGTTGAGGGTGTTGATGTGCTGTGGTTTCATGGAACTTTTGACACTTAAAACTTGGAATTGGAGTGTGTTCTTTGGCATTTTTTAGTAGATTTGATGTGTTTTTGAGTGTTGTGCAGGAAAAAGGGGTTCGGAAGCTAAGTGCAAGAAAAAGAAGGCAAAATGCCCAAAAACTGAGTTTTATGACTACACTCCACAAGTCGTCATTTGATCCATGAACCATAGAGCATGCTCGTGGAGTTGACTACTGCAAAGGTGCATGGAGCCCGATTTCCACGACAGGTTTCCACGAGTCATGGTTCCTGATCATGGAACTAGATCAGAGGATGAGCAAAAATCCTAAGTTCCATGAGGCCAGTTCACGAGCTGTGGACCAATCCATGAGCCATGGAATGACTTTGTGGAATTGAACATGTAAAAAGATAAAAAGCTTGGGTTTCACGATGGTTTTCCATGAGCCGTAGAAGGATCCACGGACCGTGGATTGTGTCCGTGGAAGCTCCCAAACCCAGTTCTCCTAGTTTAATTAGGATATAATTTGTAATGTCTATAAATACCTTTTCTAGGTTTTCTTTTACGTTTTATGCTCTATTATTTTTTTAGAGACAACTTGGAAAACATTGAGTACTACTTTGTTATTGATTTTGGGAGATTATTTCCATCCATTGGCTCTTGATTATTGATTCTTCTTTAATAATTCAAGAATCCGGATTTCTTTATTCCATCTCGTAAGTATATGATTATGAATCCTTCAACAAATTCTAATTGTTTACTTATGAACATGAGTAGCTAAATCCACAACTAGGGTTGTGGAAACCACGATGAATTAACAAAGTAGGCAAAGTACTTAGCAATTATAGGAAGGTGTTTATGCATGTATTGTTCTTTCCTTCTCTTTGATTGCTTTTTAATGGTGCACAATAACAAAACTCATCTTATTCTTACTTGCCAGACCAAGGGGGTAACAAATGGGAAAAGAAATGTTACAACAAAGATTTGAGGCTACCAACCTCATCTAATATCTTAACCTTGTCCGTAAATAGCTAATTTAGGATCAAAGGTAAGGGTTAGTAATGTATACACCCGTAGAAGGATCAAGTTGCGTTGTGAAATGCTTCTATCTATGGGACCAACCATTTAGTTGAAATTAACTTACCTATCTTCCATGCTAAGCCCCAGAATAGATTGCTAGTACAACGCCTACTGCGTTATAAAATTATGGGGAATACAGTCCTACTCCATTCTCTCTCTGATTCACAACAAAATTAATATTTTCTGTTACTTGATACTTGATATTTTGCAAACATTATTTTTTACTGAAATCTCCATTAAGTAAATAAGATGGATAAGAGCGCAAATACACACAGTTGACCTCGGTCCATCATATTCCCTGTGGGATCGACCCTAACCTTGGTTAGGTTCTATATTTGACTATTGACTGCTTTATACTTCCTTTTGGAGGTGTAATTTTGGTGTATCACTAACTAAGCCAGGTGTTGACACCCAATTTTGGTCCTCCACAATTTTAGTTAATTATTCAAGCTTCTTCAATTTTAACAATTTGAAATAATTATTTTACAAAGTTAAAATATTTTTAGGTAATTTTGGTCATTATTGAAAATAAAAGAAATATTTTTTATATTATACACAATTTCAATATTTATTTAGAAAATTATTTTTTATATATAAAACAAGTGTTTAATTGAATTAGTGTTCCATTTTATCAAAATCGGATATGCTATAGTCTAATTAATATAATTAATCTAATTTGATGAAATAGTTATTTTACTATGTTAAATTTAGAAGCTTGATTAGTTGATTAGGTAGATAATTTATCTCAAGTATATTTTTAAAGTGGCCAATTTCAATCGATTTGAGTCAATTTGGCCTCAATTTTGTTTAAATTTTGCTACAATTTAAATCCCATTTTGGGCATATGTTAAGCTTCTATTTCAGCCACATCAATAAACCTAATGTCAGCCCAATTCTCAAACAAAAACCAGTCCACCAACAACCCAACTCGGCCCAATAACTCTATTTCCTCACCCTATCTTCTCACACTCTCATTATTCACTCTTTCCCAGCAAACAACACCCATCAGCAAACCAAACGACCCTTCTTCTTCCTTGAAATGATGCTGCCTCTTCCAACTATCTCCCTCCGTACATATTAACATACAAGGCACGAGAGTAGAGTACTATCGATTCCCAGAAGCTTCTAGAATTCCAGGTGGCTCTCCAATGGGTATATTCCTGAATTCCCTTTTGATTTTTCCTTGATTTTTATCAAAATTTCTGTACTATTTCGTATGAATCCAGCTCACAGCCTTATCCTTAGAGAATTTTTTGAATTTTGCCAAGTCTCACATTGAAAAGCTTTCAAAAAATTAGGGATTTTGGGTCCTATATATGTTGTACCTCGAAATATTCTGAATTAATTTTAATACATGGGATCAGCATAACTCTTAATATATAAAGAGTTAGGTGGTACATTTAACGATAATGGTAGTGTGGATATATAATTGAGGTATATATACTTAATTTTATATTACTGCTACTTGGGGGAGCAAGTTTATAAAAAAATAGATTAAGTATTAGTACTTGGTGTTGAGTGGGGTCACTTTTATAAGAAATGTGTTAAGTAAGGAAAGGAAATAATTAAAAAAAAAGAGAGTAGATAAACCACTTGGTGTGGGTTCTGTTTCCAGAAACAAGAAAAGTCAAGTGCTCCCTCTATTTCCTTTGTAGCGACACAACAGAGGATTAGGATCATAAGGCTTCAGTGATTCTCCTTCGTGAGGTGCAACAACATCTTGGAATCTCAACCAAGTACTAGTCTTCATTCAACAATTGTGGATACTTAAAATATTCAAGTTGGGGGTGTGATTTTAAATAGGTAATTTCTCTACCCTAAAATCGAATACAATTATAGAATATGTACTTGGGATGTGGTATTAAGTGGTTACCATCATTCGATTTAAAATTATGCACTAGTTCTTCAAATGAGTCTTGATAATTAGGGTTCTTGAAAGAGAAAAGATGAGTAAGAAGGGAATTTTTAAGATTTCATACCAATTGGGCAGAACTGATATTGAATTTGTTAAGTTGGAGAAAGAGAGAATTGACTCCAAGCAATTGTTAAGGAACTTGATTAGTTTCGGACATAAGTGGAAAATGTTGGAATAAATCGTTAGATGAACCTGCGAGTTATTGATGAATATGTATATTTTGTATATGTAGTTGATTGGATTAGTTGTATAAAGGCTACACCAAAGTATGTTGAGGTGTGTGGAACGTGCGGTACCATTAGCTTGGAAAGCATCTAAGGTATATGAAGCTAAAACTTTTTTTGTCGTAAGGCACTAACCTACATTACATGTTCCCTCTATAAAGGTCAAATAGCCTACATGAAAAATGAAAACAAAGTTTTTAGTTGCCTTATGCGTCATTTCCTTATTTAATTATTAAAGCCTATACGTACTTTTATTACTCCCTTCACGTCAACTTTCTTAATATTTCACATGACCGTAAGTGTCTTTACTTGAAATCTTTAGAATTCACCCGACGTGGTCCTATATATGTGTCACATATTAGAAATAAATTAAATGGCCATAGCATAATTACATTAGCTTACGTGACAATCTATTTGATATAGCCATAAGTTAAAGCAAGAACTAGCATGTGGATAGTGATATTATATTCAGAAAGTTAGGTATTATATAAAGATCTTACTTAAATAGTTTGACAATCTTTATCATAGATTACATGCCATAGGCCTTTTTAGGCGGTACTTGATAAAAGATAGCGACATGAGGGTATTCATAGGTTTTACTTGAAACACTCGCGCGACGCTATTCTGTGCAAAAGATTGAGACCATACCCTTATAGTGAGACCAAATATTGTGGCGTACCCGCCCTTGTGGCATTATTTGTATTTGGAGTCAGTTGGAATATCATGCACTAGTTTTCCCTGACTCGAGCTAATATATGGTACATGTGGCCTGCGGGCAGACCCTTATAGTGAGCCCTCAAAGGGCATACCTCACATCAAACCGCGATTATAGTTATATGTATAAAATCATAACAATAAGTACTTGAGCAATATATGCCTCACACGTGACCTGGATCGCCTTCGGTAGGCCATCACATGATCAATTATATTAAATATAGTGTAAGTACGTCACCTAGGCAAGCCATAGGGGCTATATTATAATGAACGCTTCTTTGAACGTTTTATGATGAACTAATAAGGTCAGTGCATAGTTTACAGTTTCATATCGTACATCTATTACTTGTATGCTCATACTTCTTTCATTTTGACATTTGATTCAAATGAGCTTCCATATATGTCTACTTATTATTCTGTCTACTTTACATACCAGTACATGTTGTATATGTACTGATGTCCCTACGTTCGGGGCACTGTATTTTCTTATAAATATAGGGTCAGGTTCACAGGGGAGCAGACACCCACGTTAGGTTCTTTTGCTACCTTCAGCTGGTATTTGGTGAGCTTCATCTCCATATGGAGCCAGTATATATATAGATCTTAGTTAGGTACATCGGGCCTGTCCTGACTAGTTATTAGTAGTATAGTATTTTTTACTCTTTAGAGGCTTCCTAGACATTATCTAGTGTCACATTGTACAGTTTTTGTTCAAATGACTCTATGGTATAAATATATGCATCATATGTTAGTTATTCTGCTCGTTTATTGGTTCATAACTTTGTATATGTCATAGATTACTCGTAAAACAGGTGGTCATACGGTTCTTGTTTGCCCCTCTATTTTGGAGCATGACAAACTTGGTATCAGAGCCTAGGTTCAATTGTCCCAGGGAGTCTAGAAAGTCGTGTCTAGTAGGACCTTACTTATCAATGTGCTGCACGCCACATTTTTAATTAAGGGACTGCATGGGCATTTAGGAATTTGATCTTCATTTGTAATCTAGATCGTACGATAGGGCTAAGTCAAAGAAAGTTACTTCTGACTCATATTCTGCTTATTTGTGATACAGATCATGTCTGCTACAGATAAGGATAAAGTAGCCTATTGGGTCAATACGAGCACAACTCAGGAGGCAACCACTACAGGGCAGTCTCTAATATTAGGGGATCAGACTAGGGCTCAAGAGAGTTTGTTGAGTCATACGCCTCCAGGTTCTCAGGTTCCCAGGACAGAAGGACCTGCAGGGGTTCATGCACCTCCAGCGGTTCCAGCAGTAGTTCTTGTACCGCCACCAGGTGCCTAAGTGCAGGATCTTAGAGAAGCGATACAGTTGCTCACAGAGTTGGTAGCCGCTCAAGCATAAAGATAAAATGAAGAGGTCCATGTTGCTGCTCAAGAAGAGGTAGCCGGATCTAGGATTTGAGATTTCTTCCATATGAATCCATCTGTGTTCACAGGTTCTAGCCTTGTAGAGTACCCTCAATAATTTATTGATGAGACTCATAGAATTTGTAAGGTGATGCAGGTATCGGAGATAGATTTTGTTGAATTGGCCTCTTATCAATTAAAAGATGTTGATGTTGCTTGGTATGAGATATGAGAAGCTTCAAGGGGTTAGAATGCTCCCCCAGCAGTCTGGATGGACTTTTCAAGGGCCTTTATGGATAAATTCTTTCCATTAGAGCTCCGACATGCAAATTTGGATGAGTTTTTGCATTTAGAGCAGCATGATCTCAGTGTCAGAGAGTACAGCTTATGGTTTACGCAGTTGTCTAGATTTGTTCTATAGTATGTTAGTACTCAGGCATCAAGGATTCATCAATTTATGAGTGGCCTTACGGGTTGCTTGAGGGACAACCTTTCTATTGTTGCCCTGAATATGATTTAGATATAACGAGGATCATGGCATATGCTCAGTAGTTAGATGAGGATCATCGTAATAGTGAAATAGATGATGAGAGGGAATAAAGTAAGAGAGACTGGATGGATGGACAGTATCAGAGAAGCAGTGGAGCTTCCACCAGTAGAGGGCCACCTAGGCAGACTCATTCAGAGACAGGCTCCACAGCTAGTGCTCCAGCCCGATTTTTGAGATATAGATATGAGCAGGGTCAAAGTTCTAGAGCACAAGGCCCACAACCTCAGAGGGATACTGGTCGGGGATTACCACCTCGACCCGCATGTAGGAAGTGTGGCCGAGCACATGGAGGGGAGTGTTAGCGTGGGTCAAATGCTTGTTATTGGTGTGGTATAGAAGGTCATATGGTACAAGATTGTCTGCGGCTCAGAGATAAAGCCAGAGGTGATAGATCATAGCCTACAAGGTCCACATCAGCCTCATCATCATTAACACCTTCTTCTTCTCGCGATCCTCAGGCACGAGCAGGTGGAGGATCTGGTAGAGGCAGAGGGACTAATTCTAGTGCCAGCCAAAATTGTGTGTATGGACTAATCTGTCGGCAAGATTCATAGGCATCCCTAGATGTGGTCACAGGTACTCTATCCATCTTCTCATATGATATATATGCCTTGATAGACCCAGGATCTACCCTATCATATGTTACTCCATTTAATGCTAAAAAGTTCAGAATAAAGCCAGAGTTATTACGTGAACCATTTGCGGTATCGACTCTAGTAGGAGAGTCTATCATAGGTAGACCGTTCTATTATAATTGTGTAGTGACCATATGTGGCCGTGATACATTGGCTAATCTAATTGAAATTGAAATGGTCAATTTTGACATTATCATGGGTATGGATTGGCTATCCTCTTGCTATGCTACAGTTGATTGTGGAGCTAGGATTGCCCGATTTCATTTCCTGGGTGAGCCTGTCCTGGAGTGGAAGGGTAATACTATGATGCTTAGAGGGAGGTTTATTTCCTATATTAAGGCACAAAAGCTCATTGCAAAGGGGTGTTTATATCACCTTGTCCAAGTAAGAAACATTGAAGATGAGAAGAAGGTGGCAACTCTTCAGTCAGTACCAGTGGTGAATGATTATCCAGATATGTTTCCTGATGAAATTCCTGGATTACCTCCCATTAGAGAAATTGACTTCGGTATTGATGTAGATACCGATACTTAACTGATATCAATTCCACCTTATAAAATGAAGCCTGTAGAGTTGAAGGATCAGTTGAAAGACTTGGTTGACAAAGGCTTCATTCGACCCAATATATCACTTTTCGGTGCGCCAGTATTTTTTGTACGTAAGAAGGATGGCACATTGAGAATGTGTATAGACTATAAGCAACTAAATAAAGCGACAATAAATAATAAGTACCCCCTTCCCCGAATAGATGATTTATTTGATCAGCTATAAGGAGCTAAATTCTTTTCAAAGATTGATTTGAGGTCCGGTTACCACCAGCTAAGGATACGTGAAGTAGACATTCCCAAAACAACTTTTTGAACAAGATATAGGCACTTCAAGTTCCTTGTCATGTCATTTGGACTAATGAATGCCCCAACAACCTTCATTGATATGATGAATAGGGTTTTCAAACCCTTTCTTAATATGTAAGTGATTGTATTTATAAATGATATCTTGGTATATTCACATGATGAAGCAGAGGATGTAAATCATTTGAGATCAGTGTTACAGACACTCAGAGAACACCAATTATATGCTAAATTTTCTAAGTGTGAGTTTTGGTTAAGCTCAGTAGTCTTTCTTGGCCATCTGGACAAGGCATTAAAGTGGACTTTCAGAAGATAGAGGCTGTGAAGAACTGGCCTCAACCTACCACTCCCACTGAAGTACGTAGTTTCTTGGGATTAGCCAGTTACTATAGGAGATTTGTGGAAGGCTTTTCCTCTATTTCTGCCCCATTGACTAAACTGACACAGAAAGCAGCTAAGTTCCAGTGGTAAGATGCTTGTGAAAGAAGCTTCCTAGAGTTGAAAGATAGATTGACTACAACGCCAGTATTGGTCGTACCAGAATTCATAGAAGGATATGCTATATATTGTGATGCTTCAGGTGTTGGCCTAGGTTGCGTCTTGATGTAGCATGAAAAAGTTATAGCATACGCCTCTCGGCAGTTGAAGAAGAATGAACAAAATTTCCCCACTCATGATTGGAGCTTGCAACAATTGTGTTTGTACTTAAAATATGGAGTCACTATTTATATGGGGTGCATGTTGATGTCTTTACAGACCATAAAAGTCTTCAATATCTATTCAAGCAGAAAGTGTTGAATCTAAGGTAGCGGAGGTGGCTAGAGCTGCTGAAGGACTACAATGTCGATATTCTTTACCATCCATGTAAGGGTAATATTATAGCAGACGCTCTCAGTCGATTATCTATGGGTAGCCTGGCACATTTGTCACTTGTTTAATGTGAGGTAGCTAGAGATGTTCATAAACTAGCCAGCCTAGGAGTTCGACTCATGGACTCCAAAGATGGTGGCGTTGTGGTGTTGAGTACGGCAGAGTCGTCCTTAGTGGCATTGGTGAAAAGAAGCACTATGATGATCCCTTATTGCTTTAATACAAAGAAGGGATTCGACAACACCGGGTTACAGCATTTAAGCTAGCAAGTGATGGCACTTTGATATGTTAAGATAGACTATGTGTACCTAATGTAGATCGCCCGAGACTACAGATTATGGCTGAGGCACATTGTTCTCATTATTCAATCTATCCAAGCTCTACAAAGATGTATCATAACCTTAAAGATGTCTACTGGTTGAATGATATGAAGAAAGATATAACAAAGTATGTAACACAGTGCTCTAATTGCCAGCAAGTGAAAGCAGAGCATCAAAGGCCTAGTGGCCTGGCTCAGACCATAAGTATTCCGGTATGGAAATGAGAGGCTATTAATATGGATTTTGTCATAGGTTTGCCCTCTTCTTTTCAAAAACATGACTCCATTTGGATAATAGTTGATCGGCTGACAAAATAAGCTCATTTCTTGCCTGTTAAGTCCACCAGCACAGCTGGAGATTATGCTAAGCTGTATATAAAGGAGATTGTTCACCTGCATAGGACCCTAGTGTCCATTATTTCAGATAGAGGCACCCAATTCACAGCTCATTTTTGGAGATTGTTCCAAAGAGGCTTAGGCACACAGGTGAATCTTAGCACTGCATTTCATCAACAGACAGACGGCCAAGCCAAGTGCACTATTCAGACGCTCGAGGATATATTGAGAGTATGTGTGGTGGACTTTAATGTTAACTGGGATGATCATTTGCCCCTAATAGAGTTTGCCTATAATAACAGTTATCACTACAGCATTGGCATGGCTCCATTTGAAGCTCTGTATGGGAGACAATGCAGATCACCTATCGGTTGGTTTAAAGTAGGTGAGACACAAATATTAGGACCAAATCTAGTCCATTAAGCCATTGAGAAGGTCAAGTTGATACAAAAGTGGTTGAAGACTGCTCAGAGTTGACAAAAATCATATACAGATGTGCGGCGTAGGGGTTTGGAGTTTCAGATCGATGATTTGGTATTCGTGAAGGTGTCACCTATGAAAGGCATTATGCAATTTGGGAAGAAAGATAAATTGAGTCCCCAGTATGTAGAACCTTTTATAGTTATACACAGAATTGTACAGGTAGCCTATGAGGTATAATTACCTCCAGATTTAGCTGCAGTGCATCCGGTCTTCCATGTGTCTATGTTGCACAAATGTTTAGGAGAACCTTCCCATATCATACCTACAGAGGATATCGAACTTGCAGGAGACTTATAATATGAGAATGTCCCTATGGCTATATTGGACCGTCAAGTCCGAAGGTTAAGAACTAAAGATATAGCTTCGGTTAAAGTACTTTGGAGAAATCAAAACACAGAAGAAGCCACCTGGGAAGAAGAAGATGATATGAAAACTAAATATCCATACTTGTTCCAAGAACCATCGGAAGGTTCTTAAACTACTTATCTCTTTTATATGATTGTTAGTCTTTGTTGAATTTGTTTAGTTGTCATTTGATTCTCATTTGATATGTTTAGGTACATGATGTGTGCCTATGATTCTTGATACATACGTGGATGTAGCTTCCAGATGCAGAGTATAAGTGGAGTTATGCAAATGATTATTACTTTTATTTGAGTATAAGGCCGTACGGAGCCTCGTGTAGTATTTATTGAGCATTGTATCTGTTGTGACGCTCTGTGAAGCATAGTTGTATGTATTCTGGCTTGCTAACAGGTTTCCGATAGGCCTATTTATAAAGGAAAATCTGTCGAAATTTCTAAATTTTTTTAGAGTTGGCCAAATTTTAAGACCTTATGATGGAAAAAGGTGAAGTGGGAGTTGATTTGGTAATCTTATGGATGTCGTGGATAGTATGGAAATTAAAGCAAGTTACAAGCATCATTTGAGTCTGAATGATCCCAAGTAGGGGATATTGTAGTACCTCAAAATATTCTGAATTAATTTTAATACTTGGGACGAGCATAACTCTTAATCTATAAAGAGTTACGTGGTGCATTTAAGGATAATGGTAGTGTGGATATATAATTATGGTATATTATCATGACCCAACTATCGATCATGCGGGCACCTACTCTAATCCACCTAGATAGGAGAACTCTTACCGCCCAATCCAACAGGTGATGCGGAAAAAGAAGTAAAACCATGAAATAAGCCCTTTTTATGCAATAAAGTCATTTACACCATTTGAAATGATAAACCAATTACAATTTTGAAAACATCTCTCCTTAGAACCTAGTCTAAGCTGGTACAAGAGCTACTATAAGTGTAATACATTTTAAATGAAAAGGGACACAACTCCACCATAGAAACAAGAAATAGGAGCTGCTGGAGATTCACCGTCATCATTTACCTATGAAATATCACCAACCCTGCAACCAGACTATACCCAAAAGGTATAGCAAGAGTAGAATCAGTACAAACACATGTACTGGTAGGCATCATCGGTCGACCCAAATCCGCTCATACCATCATATAAGAAATCAAGGGAAAATACACATTTAAGCTATAATACTTCGGTCCTTTAACATCCACCTTTAACCAATACGCTTTGACCCCAGGCCTCCCTAATCGTTCCGCTGCCAACTCCCATCTTTAGCTCTACACCCAATACCTCAGATTTCTCAAGTCACCTTAATATTAGAATTCCCAAATCACCTTAACCCTTGTCCAACCACTAAATCCATACCTGGACTATCACTCTGTTACTCGAGTCAACCCCTATGACCAATCACCCAGAAAGAACCCAGCTAACTGCTCAACCGGTCCAACTACATTTATAGTGCTACCTACAAGTGTCCGAACCCCTCGAGGATCCCTAAGACCAATTCCCAACATAACAATAATATTAACTCACAACGACTCCAGACTCTTGGTCTTCCTCCTAGCTTGTCAATCACATGTAGCCAATCCTCACCCATTGACAACCTTTGATGACAATAACAAATATAACCCTTCTATATAGTCTGGACCCACCCTGGAATCCTCCTAACCACACCTCAGTGTTCAACATACAACCTCGGTCTACACCAAGACCAACCTCACATACAGATAAGTTTTGATCCTTTTCGGGCAAGGACGGAAAAATATGGCTTTGTTTGTTGAAAGGTTCATTTTGAAAATCTAATTAAAGTTTCCAAAATGTTTTCAATTAAAATAAAGAGTCACCACTTAGTTTTTATAAAGTAAAAACCAAGAAAAAACTTATAAGAAATTTTAAAATCCCAAAACAGATAAAGACTTTAAAAATTAAGAGATTAAGGGTAAGGGTTCAAGTTAATACTCTTGGAAGGGTGTTAAGGCACCAAGAGTATCCACTAACTCGCGGTTGCCCGGGCTTGTTTGAAAAACTAACTTGTTGACTAACTTTTGAAAATGGGATTGGTTTATAAAACATCTTATTTTTATAAAGAAGATTGATTTTAGAGGATAATTATGAAAAAAAGTTGTTTTATAAAAGACAATAAAAAGGGGTCCATTTTTTATACTCACGAAAAGAAAAGAGTTGAAATTAAACAAATTGAGTAAATGAAACAGTAATTATCAGAAAGTTTGATTCCTTTTTGGGATAATTTAACTAAGTTTCACAAAGTTAGTCCAATTATACAATCAAACTAATCAACTAAGTAACAAGAAGACATAATTAAAATATGTTATTCTGTCCTAATACTTGTATGTGGGCCCTCTTTAGGCCCACCGCTATTTTCACTTTGGACTTAGTCCACTTTTCATCTTTTAGCCCTTTGGGCTACTGCTGCTGCTGAATCTTATGGGCTTTGGCCCAAATTTATTTATTCAGTCCATTTTGGACTTTTTCTGATGCGGATCATTTCTTTTAGGCGTGGCCCATTTCTCTCCACCGTTGCCACTGCTGCCTCTGATGTTTTATCCCTTTTAGGATTATTCTTGCTGGACCATCAAATAATTTTGGGCTAAGCCCAACTAGAAGATGCAGGGAAATTTGGGAGTCCCATTGGACTCCACCGGATTTCATACATAGAAAGAGTAAAATAAATGAGGATTAGTACGTGTCTTAACTAAATTAAACAAAGAAAATAATTCAAACAGTGTAAATTTTACACTTAAGAAATATACACCAATGCGCAGGTATTTATACCAAGTTAAAGCATATGAAACAAGGAAATTCATACAATAAAATCACTAATTTTGTCACTTAAGACATATGTTTTATGAAACTTAGCCATTTCAAAACATTCATATGGATTAACCATTTTTCAGAAAATCAATAAGGGGGTAGGGTAGAAGATAGAGAAATCAAGGGAAAAAGGAAAAAAAGTTGGACAACAGTAACCATCCTAATGGCAAGTTCAAAATCTATAACACTTTCATGTCACAAAACACAGAACCAATAAGATCATGAGATTTTGAAAGGACACAGTTGCTCAAACTCATTACAAACATCAATCCAAGCATAAGATAGCAACATTGGAACTTAACCCATTCATAGACGTAAGATCATTTTAATATAGGCAAGACAGTGAAGGGAAAGGGGAAGAGGAAAGCGGAATCAATGACAAGTTGAGGGAAATAGGGGAAATAGGCAGGGGTTGAGCATTCTTATATCAGTAAACAAGTATAAAATCCATACTCATAGTATTTACATGTCATACAGTTTAAACAAAACCAGCGGAACTATGGAAAATCAGTAATCAAAGTTTACCTAAACATCACCCCAACCATAGGAGAGTAAGGCTAACAATTCATACATGGTTAAAACCATAAAGAGGAGAGAACAGGTTCAACAAAGAGAAAGACTAAGAACAACAAAGAGGGATAGAGTTTTTCATGAACAAAATCAGACCTAAGTCCTAACAATAGGCTCATGCTCGAGTTCATAGCATTTAGACATCACATAAGTCAAACCTAAACTAGTGGAACTATGGGGTTTATATAGGAAAGGGAAACAGAGTTTAAAACTATCACATGCATCTATTTAGACATGAGCAAACCATAACAACATTCAATCAATATATATATATATATATATATATATATATATGAAGCATCAGTGCTTAGACAGAGTTAGTAAACACATAGGAGCATGATTATGAAAAGGGGGTTGGGGAACAAACAGGAGACAGAACCAAACATTTCATGGGCAAATTAGGATAGATTCCACATCTTTTAGCAACAATCTAGGCTACAAACTTATGCTCACACTTGTTGTTTTAACAAATTAAACAAAATCAGTAAAAGACCATACTTCTAACACAAGATTGCTACTCGAAATCATAATATTAGTCTAACATTTAAGCACATATATTTGATACTAACAAACAAGACCAAAACCAGATTTCACCAAGGTTTAAACATTATAAAAGCAAAAATGAAAAACAACAAAAACAGTAAAGGAGGAGGTTAAGGGATTCACCTTTTTTAGGGCAGCAACTCGGGCTTCAAACTTCACCGGAAAGCCTTACCACCACCAGATTAATATCAGCCCCATTTAGATTTCGAATTTCTTAGTGTTTTCTTCCCCAACAGCTAACTGGTTTTGTGAGGTTAGAGAAATGATTTTCTAGAACCCCCAATATTTCCCTAAAATCAGCTCCTTTTCATGCAGCTAGGGGGGGTATTTATAGGAAATTTTGGGTGAAAAAGGGGGGGGGGGAACAGAGGGGTAATTTGGGGAATTTGTCGAGGAGAAATTCAAATTCTTATTTTGGATGAGCTTGGCTAGCAACGGTTTTGGTACAAACTTGTACCAATTTCCACGAATTACGCGGAGAAATTGACACCTAGCCGCTTCTAGAGGATTTTCAATGATGCCAGCATGATTTTGACGAAGATCTTGGACGGCGTTTGGGAATTTTGATGTCGTTGAGCATCATTTGAGCTGGGAATCATTAGGGAACGTTGGAGAAACATTTGGGATTTGTACTGGTTTTCATCATTTGTTGGAGACGATGAAGAGAGAGGAGAGTTAAGAGGTGTACTGGGTGAGCTGAGGTGTTGTACGAGGCGCGTTGCTTGTACAACATCCTCTTTCTGGGGAACGCGTGAGAGAGTGGCGGAGGTATGCGGCGCTTAGGGTTTCTGAGAGGTGTTGGATGAGAGAAAAGAAAAAGAAGAAGCTAAGGGGTCATTTATTTTGTTGTGTTGTGAGAGATGAGTGAGAGCAATGGAGATAAGGGTATATGTTGGTCCGGGTATTGGGAATTGTTGTGGGCTGGAGCTTGGGATTATAAGGGTGATGGGTCGGTTGGGTCGAATTTATGAGCTGGGCCAGCCGGGTTGAATGGTATGCTGGCCCATTTAGGCTGAAATATTAAGGGGTTATAAGGGGTGTTTATGATTTGGCCACATTTTGCGAAATGTGGCCATTTTATTTTAACAATATAGCCATATTGATAAAGAATGAGTAGAATTAGGTTGGATTTGGCTACAATTGAAATAATAGGCTTAGAAATGAATGAATTTAAATTAATTCAGAGCTTTATTAAATTGAAACAACTTCAAAATAATAAACATATTTGACACATAATAAACTCTTTAATTGATTATAAAAATTAATTTTTAATTAACCCTTATTTAAATTAATTTTAGAGAAAAATTACAAGTTTAGCCTTTTAAAGAGATTTTCTTATGAAATCAATTTTGAGATAATTCTTTTAAGTAATTTATATAAATTTCATATGTAAAATATGAAAAAAAAAATATAATCATCACTGAGAATCATTGGTAAAGCTTATTTGAAAATATTTTATCCCTTTTTTGTCAAAACAATTATTTCGAGAATTGTTTAAAAAATTTAAAAGCTCCAAATTATTGGTAATGTGGCGGGTAAAAATTGGGTGTCAACAAGATATAATCACAACTCAAATATATACAACCCGATTCACTCATGGAACCATCAAAAGAATACAACAATGCTATAAAACAACCCGTACCAGGCGTGGTACCTGAGCCAACCAAATGATATCCCGTACCAGGCATGTTACCTGAGCTAACCGAATGATATTCCGTACCAGGCATGGTACCCGATCCAACCAATAAGTATCCTGTATCAAGCGTGGTACCCGAGCCAACCAAATGTCACACCAAGTCCAATCAATCACAAACAATGAACAAAACATACTTGTAAACAAGCAAGTAAACAAACAAGTTCATTTCATAAGACCGATAGCCGAAAAACTAGATATTCACAATCATTCCCTAAGCATGCAACTCATACACTACTAATCAATAGTACGGGAACAAATAATGCATATTAGGAATCAATAACCATCACCTACCCCTATCCCGAGTACATAAACGCAACCTTGAATTCCATCCGAAGACCCATGCCCCGTTTACCCCCTTACACATACTAGTAGATACACCCGTTCCTGACCCTTCTTCTAGGACCAAATTACAACATGATGAAAACCTCCCCTAACCTTAGTAATTCAACCATTCTAGTTATTCTACCTTTTAATACCAATTCATTTTTGGAACTTCCGTTCCCTTTCATAGTCACTTAATTACCAAGCCCTTCAAGTTCCTCGAACCTTCTTGACACTTTAGTCCCTGAACCCTGTCATTGTACCACACAATAAACATACACAACCCAAAATAAGTCAATCTAATATCCCAACCCAACCATTTCCTAGTTCAACCAATTCAACCACAACAATCCTGCAGACTCCGTGCCCGAAGGCCTAAGCATGGATTCCCCTTTTCAGTCTATACAATAAATATGAAATGGAACAGGTCAATCTACTCAATGAAGAAAACCTAGCCTACCTGGATGCCAAGCAGCTGCACAGTGCATTTATGGCTCCGTGAAGGCGTTACCTGCCGAATGGTCAGTCCGAAACCCGTGGTTCTATGTCCTTTTAGACGGAATTCCTCCTCTCCATAGCTCTCAAGTTTTGGAGCAGCCTAGGAGGGTTTTTGGAGTAACCCTCATATGTTCTCCAACTGAAGAAGAGAAGTCTTTTATTAAAATCACGTTCTGAGGCTACTGCCTTCCGTCATCCCGCAATGGCGGATGGCCTTCCGCTATAGCGCTACCGCTATAGCGAAACAAATACCGCTATAATAGAGTGATATCAGCCCAGATGATGTCAAAAATCTGAAATTTTCCTTCACGTCACCCCACTTAATTCAAAATATTTTTAAATCATTCCCATAATTTTACGATATCGTGATTTCTAAAATAATGACGGATTCGATCGTTACATATATATACTTAATTTTATATTACTGCTACTTGGGGGGGCAAGTTTATAAAAAATAGATTAAGTACTAGTACTTGTTGTTGAGTGGGGTCAGTTTTATAAGGAATGTGTTAAGTTAAGTAAGGAAAGGAAATAATTAAAAAAAAAAGAAGAGAAGATAACCCACATGGTGTGGGTTCTGTTTCCAGAAACAAGAAAAGTCAAGTGCTCTCTCTATTTCCTTTGTAGCGACACAACAAAGGATTAGGATCATAAGGCTTCAGTGATTCTCCTTCGTGAGGCGCAACAACATCTTGGAATCTCAACCAAGTACTAGTCTTCATTCAACAAATGTGGAGACTTAAAAAGTATTCAAGTTGGGGGTGTGATTTCAAATAGGTAATTTCTCTACCCTAAACTCGAATACAATTATAGAATATGTACTTGGGATGTGGTATTAAGTGGTTATCATCATTCAATTTAAAATTATGCACTAGTTCTTGAAATGTGTCTTGATAATTAGGGTTCTTGAAAGGGAAAAAATGAGTAAGAAGGTAATTTTTGGGAATTCATACCAATTGGGTAGAATTGATATTGAATTTGTTAAGTTGGATAAATAGAGAATTGACTCCAAGCAATTGTTAAGGAACTTGATTAGTTCCGGGCATAAGTGGGTAATATTGGAATAAATTGTTAGATGAACCTGCAAGTTATTGATGAATATGTATATTTTGTATATGTAGTTGATTGGATTGGTTGCGTAAAGGTTACACCAAGGTGTGTTGAGGTGTGTGAAACGTGCGGTATCATTAGATTGGGAAGCATCTAAGGTATGTGAAGCTAAAACTTTTTTCGCCGTAAGGCACCACCCTACGTTACATGTTTTCTCTATAAAAGTCAAATAGCCTACATGAAAAATGAAAACAAAGTTTTTAGTTGCCTTATGCGTCATTCCCTTATTTAATTATTAAAGCTTATATGTACTCTTATTACTCCCTTCGTGTCAACTTTCTTAATATTTCACATGACTGTAAGTGTCTTTACTTGAAATCTTTTGAATTCACCTGACGTGGTCTTATATATGTGTCACATATTATAAATAAAATAAATGGCCATAGAATAATTACATTAGCTTACGTGACGCTTACGTCACAACCTATTTGATATAGCCATAAGTTAAAGCAAGAACTAGCGTGTGGATAGTGATATTATATTCGGAAAGTTAGGTATTATATAGAGATCTTACTTAAATAGTTTGAAAATCTTTATCATAGATTACATGCCATAGACCTTTTTAGGCGTTACTTGATAAAAGATAGCGACGAGAGGGTATTCATAGGTTTTACTTGACACACTCACGCGACGCTATTCTGTACACAGGATTGAGACCAGACCCTTATAGTGAGCCTGAATATTATGGCATACCCGCCCTTGTGGAATTATTTGTATTTGGATTCAACTGGAACATCATGCACTAGTTTCCTCTGACTCGAGCCAATATATGGCATATGTGGCCTGCGGGCAGACCCTTATAGTGAGCCTTCGAAAGGCGTACCTCGCATCAGACCGCGATTATAGTTATATGTATAAAATCATAACAATAAGTACTTGAGCAATATATGCCTTACACGTGACCTGGATCGCCTTCGGTAGGCCATCACATGATCATTTGTATAAATATATTGTAAGTACATCCCCTAGGAAGGCCATAGGGACTATATTATAATGAACACTTCTTTGAACATTATATGAAGAACTAATAAGGTCGGTGCATAGTTTATGGTTTCATATCATACATCTATTACTTGTATGCTCATACTTCTTTTATTTTGACATTTTATTCATATGAGCTTCCATATTTGTCTACTTTTTATTCAATCTTCTTTACACACCAATATATGTTGTATATGTACTAACGTCCCTACGTTTGGGGCACTATATTTTCTTATAAATACTTGGTCAGGTTCACAGGGGAGCAAACACCCGCGTTAGGTTCTTTTGCGGCCTTCAGCTAGTTTTTTGGTAAGCTTCATCTCCATCTGGAGCCAGTATATGTATAGATCACTAGTTGGGTACATCGGGCCTGTCCCGACTAGTTATTAGTAGTATAGCATTTTGGACTCTTTAGAGACTTCCTAGACATTATCTAGTGTCACATTGTACTGTTTTTGTTCAAATGACTCTATGGTATAAATATATGCATCATATGTTAGTTATTCTGCTCGCTTATCGGTTCATATATTCGTATATGTCATAGATTACTCGTAAAGCAGGTGGTCATATGATTCTTGTCTGCCCCTCTATTTTGGGGCATGACAATATAAACCCTCCCCACTCCACTATTTCTTTTACGGGTTTTGCACCTAAATTATGGGTTTTATCCAACCTCCTCTGAATTTCTAAAATCTTGGGAGCTCATGCTCATGATTTTAGGAAACTAGAGGAACTAGTTCGAATTTTCTAGATTTCTTGTGATTTTGGCAAAATCATGTTAAGAAATGAGATTCAAAGTTGGTGGAATCGTCTACCTCAATTCGTTCGTCCTATTTGGCTGCTCAATAATAGGTAATTCCCTGTCTTCCTCTTTGTTTTTCTGCATTTTACTTCTTACTTTTAGTTGTCATCTTGGTTTATTAGCTTGTATGTTTAAATTCAGCACCTTTTATTAATTTTATATTTCCTCTGAAGTGAGCATGATTATAAGGTGTTTAAAGTTTCAGTCATTTGATTTCAGTATTAATAGTGATTATATACTCCAGTTCAAGATTTGGTATAGCTGGTAGTCTCATTTATATAACTTAAATTTAAAAATGGCTATATGGTCATACTTCTGTTAAGAATTCAACCATTGAGAGTATGTTGGCCAGAATGTTGGTTATACCATATTTACTTGAGTGTTAGTTTAAGTTTTGATTGGTAATTATTTTCTTATCTTCTCATGTCACTAATCTTTTCCACCCATTTAAGGCTAGCTCGTTCTTCACCTAGTTAGCTCTAAATGCCTCTTATCTTAGAACTTAGATTTGTTTGATTAAGAGTCAAAGTTAAGTCTAAAATATTTGTTTTGAATTTCGTCTTGGCCTAATAACATTGGAATTACAGTAACATATAAAGAGGGCACACTTAAGTGCTAACTTTCTAAAAGATAAATTTGTTTCGTTAATTAAAAGAGGTGTTGCTACATGGATGTTTTGGTGTTGGTTTTCTATGAATCATTTTAGTTGCAAATAGATATATTTAAAAGGTAGTAGTTGGTATGAACATGTCTTCTTCCTTTAATACTAATGTACTTTTCAAATTATTTTGAGTATGATGATTGCTATTAAGTTGATAAAGCCTAACTACTTGTACAATTTGAAATACATGTTAATGGTAGCTACTGGAATCATCTCTCGAAATTGAATCCCCGGCATGTTAAAAATCGAAATGGCTAAGACGAGTTTTCTTTTTTTATAAATCATGTGTTAATTCAACTTGTAACAGTAAGTCAGACTGTCACACTTGCAATTTGATTTAGCTTTTCTTAAAATTCCTAACGAACTTTTTCATTGCTTTATTTAAACTTTGTTGAGTTTAAGTTTCAAGAATTGGCCGAGTAATGGGCAAATCTTCCTTCCTTTTCTTTTAACTAATTGGTTATTTAATAGGCATAACAAGTCTGTGAATGTTCCCAGAAATAGAATCTTGTAAGGCATTTTGCCACATTTCTTGGTTTAATATCAGTGTATTATTTTCCTCAACAAAGACTTGAGAATATAGATGATCATGATTTTCTTTGCATTGGCCTATCTTCTTTGTGTACTTTGCTTAAAGTAATAACTTGTGGCTTAACTTTTACTTAGCCTTCAACTTGTGCTAATCTTTTTCTTTATTTTTAATGCATGAACTTCGTCAATCCGAGTCCAATTGGACTCTCATTTATCTTGCATTTGATCCTCTTCGAGTCAAGCCTCTTCCAAGCCCCCAAAGGAAATTGGTATACAACCTAAGAGTTGGTATACATTGAAAGGGAAGCTGGCATACATGAATATACAAGTGATATACATGCTGATATACGATACAGAAGTGGGCTAAGGCCAAGTGATTTCAAGTCCAAATCTGGACCTTTAGGGGTTTGGGCCTAAGTTGCCTAAACCCATTTCTTTTCTCTTAGTTAGTCATTTATTTGTGTATTTTTACTTATGTTATTAAGTTCACTTATTTTAACTTAGATGAATCCTCACCGTGATTTTAAGTTGTTTATCAAGTTTTGTTCTGTCTCGTCACTTACGCAACTTAAGCTCGTAGAATAACTTGGAGAATTCTTTATGTCCATTTATAGTTATTGAGTAGCTCAAAATCCAAGTTTAAGAAGTTGGGTTAATTGTATATTAATATTTTTTTGTCTTTTGGAACGAAATAAATGTTTAACTATCAAATGATTTATTTTCCTTTTAAAATAATATTTTCACAAAATAATCTTAACTATTTTCAATATTAGCCAAATATTTTAAATCCATCGGGAATCACACTTTGAGAATTTTCAAAAGTGCCTAACACATTCTTTCGAATTTAATTTGAACCCTTACCTAGACTCTGATTTTCAATAAAGGTTTTTTCTCAAAACTACCATTTTAAATGGTTTCTTAATTTTTCTAAAAAATAAGTGGCGATTCTCTCTTTAAATTATTTTTCTAAAATAAATCAATAAATAATTTTTCGCCACGAAGTTATGAAGTAATTTTTGAATTTTTGAAAATGAACGTAACAGAATGGCGAATCTGATGAGGATTCATCTAGGTTCTAACAAAAAGGATTTATTTGTTTGGCTAATTTTTTTTTTTTTGTAATATTTATTACTTTTTGCAATTATTTATTTACTTAAATTAATATTATTGTTGCATTTTCATGGCATCTTCTTCCTCCCTGTCAAAGCATTAGTTTGCATTAGGAAAAGAGGGCGATTATGCGATTCTTCACAGTCTTCCTTCACTAAAAACACACTTTCTCAAAACAGACAAGTGAGTAGTTGACCTGCGGTCGATTAACAGTCACTTGTTGTTTTAGCCCGCGGTTGTCCGCCCGAGTTCCCAGTCTCTTTAAACTAAATCCACTCTAGTCTACCTAGCGTAGACCGAAATCAAATCCCGTGAATAGGCATTGACCTAGATGTCTTAATTTCCAAGGGATATTAAGTCCATTAGAAGACCACATTGCGTCTAATTGGCCACGGTCGATAAAAGACAATCATTCAATTATTTGATAAATTTGAAGGATATATATGCCGAATTGTACGAATCATTGTTCTTCGGGGTTAGGAATTTATTAGTTTATAGATAGTTTCTTTTATTAAAGGAAGATCTTCATCCAAAAGGTGTTCGGAAATATCAAGTTCAAGAATGGAGGACCTCCAAGGGGTTTAGTTTAGGATTATTCCTCTGCGTGGGACTGATATTATTTATTTCCCCTTTCTCTTATTATGTATCTTAATTTAGTTTATTCATAAAATTTGTATAATACAATTTTTGGGGCAATGGGACGTCTTACAATTGACATATACATCCTTCAAACGTTAGGCTTACCTTTGGCTTAAAAGATCACATATATGTTAGGACGCGTTATATATTCTTTATGTGCTAAATGTTACATAATTTACTTCGTCCGTGCTTATTTAACTTGCGTAATTAAAATACATGTATTTTGCTTTAAACGTGACTAGTCCATTATTCCATTATAATATCTTAGAGCGAGCGTCATTAGGCATATAAATTCAATATTTGAGTCTTCCTAAAAGTCTTTAAAAGGTCCATCATCAATTTCGTTTAAAATTTTCAAGTTCTATATTTCAATTTTTTTCAAAAATGTGACTAGGTCACCGTTAAAATTCACGTTGACCTCGTCATTCTTAAAAATCATCTTTTCTGTCATAATTGTATCTAGTTAATCAAATACCCTATCAATTTATAAGTCAATCACAATGTTAGGGCTCCGTTACCCTCAAATCTTATAACACATTCCTACTTTATATTTTCTCTCAGAAATTTAACTCGTGTTACTGAGAATTGAGTACGAATATTTGTACCTTTATTCAAAACATGTAGCTCACTTTATTCAAAGTCCTCTCCTTTTGATACAATAACGGATACGCGGAAGATAAAGAAACAAAGAAAAAAAGGAATTAAAGATAAAAAGGATAGAAAGGTAGACACAAAAGTGAAATCAAAGGTAACCAGTACTATATTAAAGTAAAGACCTCCTTCGAATGTTCAGATGAGCACCTAACCTATAGAGATAACCCTCAAGAGAAATGATTTCCTCTAGCAAGCAATCCCATCAACATTTCAAGTAACAATGGCCTTAGCCTCAACTGTCACAAGAGTTTCACACATAATCTCAATAATCAAAATAGTCTGAATTTAATGAAATGGATAAGTGTAGTATTTATACTAAGCTAGACTAAGGATGAAGACTAATGATAATTATTACAAAAATACCCTTAATGAAATAAGAGTCTTCTTAGGCTTAAGGAATTGTATTCTAAAAATAGTCATTTTGCATACATAGCCCCTTTTCTCCCTCCTTCTTTGTACTTTCATTTGAGCAAGTTGATGGAATTCAAGTCTTCATTCCAAGCACCCTCCAAGCCTCCAAAATAGTGACTCGATGAAAAGTTTACAAACTCCTTAGCTCGATTTCGTGTGCATTTGAGGAAACTCGGCTTGCATCATTCTCCCTTTCTTGAAAAGGATTCGTCCTCGAATCCAAACCTAGCAAAATCATAGGGAATACAAAGAACAACAAGAACCTCAAGACATGAGGGTTAGTGTTAGCGCTATCAATCCTTTCAACATGCCAAGGATGCACAAACTTGTGATATAACCATGCATCAATTATTCTCTTAAGGAACAATCTTTCAAATGAAACACAAAATACTTGGCTATTCCAAAGATGATGAAATATGAATTTCCTAAAAGTCTCAATGGTGTCAAAATATCAACTAAGGAATATCACGTTGATTCTAGGAGACATAAAATATAATTGATCCTCTATTTGAAGATAAAACCACTTCCAAGGTGACACCATGACCAAATCACTCAAATTTAAAGCATCACCGGGATCAAAAGGAAAGGACATCCATATATCATGGTCAAGAAAATAAGCATCTACCCCCTTAGAACTCATATCAACATAGGATGCACACTCAACACAAGTAAGAGTATCATCATATGCAAATAGATAGTAAAGAAAGGTGTTTCACAAAATTACTTCATCCATGGGGTCCTCACTTATAAGGTCACTATTAGATTAAAAAATATCATCAAGAATAGGACAACCCAAAGAAGAAATACCATATTTCAAACAAGTATCACCCTCCTTCTCAAAAGAAGAATCACCAAAGCGACACAAACCACCACTAACACCAAAGAGGTTATAACTCAAATCATCACATGAAATAAGTAATTCATCCTTATCTTTATCAAATAAAGGTGGGGTGTCATACAAAGAATCACAATTATCACCAACATAATTAGGATAATCGCTAATTAGATTTCTCAAATAATTAAGCAAATCAATGTCATTTTTATCCAAAGGAACATCCTTTTTTGAAAGTGAGAGGTCGATATCAATAATTGGATAGTTAGAACAATCTTCACTCAACTCTATATTCTTAATGGATTTCAAGAAATAGGACAAAAGTGAATTTTAAGCATGCTATCTTTCTTTTCAAACATATCACTCTCTCCAATCTCTTCATCATATGATAATGTACTATCATTCAAAGCACAAGTGTCAACACTAGATGGATATAAATCGATCTTACAAGAAGAATTAATTCGGTCATCAATAAAATCAACTAGTGTATGAACACTCTCAACAAAACATTATCACAATATGGAAAAGAATCACATAATAATGTACTATCATTTAAAGCACAAGTGTCAATACTAGGTGGACATAAATTGATCTTGCAAGAAGAATCAATTCGGTCATCAATAGGATCAACTAGTGTATGAACATTTTCAACAAAGACATTATCATTATATGGTAAAGAATCATTAAGCTCACAAGAAGATAAGCTATCACTCACACTTTGTTCATTGGAGAATTTTAAAGTGTCAAGTTTAGCTATATTACCTTGAAATTCACAAGAAAGATCTTCTTTACCTTGGAATGAAACTCCCCTCAATGTGTTGAAACACGCTTCAAGCCATTTGTCCAAGGAGACTATCACATTCATCACATCATTAAGGGCAATCTCCTTGTTGAGAGTTTGTGCTCCTCCGTTTGTCAACTTTGTACCTACACAATTATCCTTACTAAGAGAAGGACAAACAAGAAGGTTAGATTGATTTTGTGGCAACTCTCTCACTTCATTCCACATATGCTCTCCTTTTTTATCTCTAGAATTGCCACTTTGCACTCTCTTACTCCTCTCAATCTTTTGTCTCTCATTGTCATCGAAAGAAACACCAAAATTTCTTTTTGAGGAATCTTGCTTCATTTTTGGGAAAGTGTCTTTGATTCTTCTATACCCTTTTTCATGAGGTTCGGGGTAATAGTACCTCAATTTTTCTTTTAGTGCATCCCAAGTGTCAATCGGGCTTCCCAACACCTTTTCTTGCGTGCGATAATTCTTCCAATAGATGACAAGTTTTCTTTCAACGGTTCCAAAAACCAAATCTATCTTCATTTCTTGTGAATAGTTGTGGCTAGCAAAGATTGCATCTATCATGAATTCCCATTTTTCATACTCTTCTCCACTAGCTTTCATAAATAAGGTAGGCCATTTGAAATTGGGAACTTGGACTTTTGCATTTGTAGACATACTTTCTTATAACTCCAAATACCTACAAAACGAGAAAATAAGATTAGTAATAAAAAGTTCCTCACTTTTTTTTCACTCGTATTTGCACTCTTTTGTGCTTGGCTAGCACCACTCAAATATACTCACACACTTTAGCCTTTTACCACTCAAGTATCCGGCCAAAGTTGCTATTCAAATCGATCAACCACTTGCCAAAAGTCACAAACCAACCTTAAGGGTAGAATGGATTTTTGTTGACTCGAGAAAGAACGCTCAAAAGCTAATGGATGAGAGCCAAGAATTTTCAACGAAAATAAGCAAGAAAAGTTGAAGAAAAAAAATCAGCACAAAAATAATAATAATTTTGGACTCAAGAACTAATTATCAAGCAAGTAAAAGGAATTACTTGATGTTAATTAGTTTTAGGGAATTAAAGAAATGAGATGAGGATGAAGAATTAGTTAACAAGTAATTAAAATAATAATTAGTTGTTAATTAGTTGAGAAATTGAAAGAAAATGAGTGTAGGAGAAGAAAGGACCAAATCTGACAGTTAGAAAAAGTTTTGAGGGACCAAATCTGACACTTAAAAATTTTTAGGGGCTCAAATTTGACACTTAGAAGTATTTTTGTGTCTGAAAATTTCCTGCACAAGATGTGCTCTCTGAAGTTGTACTCTACGCGCCACGTGGCGCGACTGGGCAAGTCTGCCTGCATGGCTGCTTAGCTGGCAGCTGCGTGGTGCTGATGTGGCAGCTATCTGCTGATGTGGCAGATGATGTGGCATGTCCACATGGATTTTTTTTTAAAGTTTTGATTTTTCTTTTTTTTTCAACTCAAAATTTTCACTTGTGGACCCAACAAACACCTTTTTGCCAATATTTCAAGAACCTTGAAGATCAAATGTACCTTTTTGACTTCTTCTTCTTCAAGAACATTTGAAGATCTTCAAGAACCACAAGAACACCAAGAACAAAACCCTTCTTCAAGTCTTCACCAAATCACCCCAAATTTTAGGATTAGCTCCCCTCGGCCTAGAGAGCAAACCCAAATCAAAATTAACCCCAATGTCAACCAAAATACACAAGACCCACATGAATTTCTTCAAGTTTTTCAAAGCTTCAAAACTCTTCCATGGTAGAATCTTCTCCGCAACTCAAAATGTCTTGAAATTTCAGATTTAAACTAAAATGATACTAGGGAACAAGAATCTAGCATCAAAAACAACAAAACAAACAAAAAAGAATTTCGGAAATATATATTTTTTTTGAACTTTTTTTGGATGATTTTTTTTTGGATTTTTTTGGTTGATAATATCAAATTCCCAAGACTAGATTTGTTGGAACAAATCTAATCCAAGCTCTGATACCAATTGATACAATAACGGATATGCGAAAGATAAAGAAACAAAGAAAAAAAAGGAATTAAAGATAAAGGATAGAAAGGTAGACACAAAAGTGAAATCAAAGGCAACTAATACTATATTAAAGTAAAGAGCTCCTTCGAATGGTCAAATGAGCACCTAACCTATAGAGATAACCCTCAAAAGGAATAATTTCCTCTAGCAAGAAATCTCATCAACATTTCAAGCAACAATGGCCTTAGCATCAACTCTCACAAGAGTTTCACACATAATCTCAATAATCAAAATAGTCTGAATCTAATGAAATGGCTAAGTGTAGTATTTATACTAAGCTAGACTAAGTGAAGACTAATGATAATTATTACAAAAATACCCTTAATGAAATAAGGGTCTTCTTAGACTTAAGGACTTGTATTCTAAAAATAGTCATTTTGCATACATAGCCCCTTTTCTCCCTCCTTCCTTGCACTTTCATTTGAGCAAGTTGATGGCATTCAAGTCTTCATTCCAATCACCCTCCAAGCCTCCAAAATAGTGACTCGATGAAAAGTTTACAAACTCCTTTGCTTGACTTCGTGTGCATGGTTTTGAGGAAACTCGGCTTGTATCACCTTTTATCTCAAAAGTCCATTGAATGACCAAATTTCTGTTCATTTAATCATCTTCTAAAACTAACCCATTCCTCAAATTTTTGACTAAGTCTGTTTTGAGCAAAATAAATGTTATTTGTTTTATATACTTTGACCAATTACTATGATTATTGGGCTTACACTTTCACCTTTTGAGTGTTTTTTTTTCTTTAGAGAGGCTGATTTGTGTTGGTAATCAAACTTGCTCACTTCACAAAAACCAAAGCAAGAAATTTCAAGTACTCGCTGGCAGAACATCCATATTTTACATGGTCCAAGGTCAAAAAAGTTACTACAGACTCACCATTTCTTATTTGGTCTAGCAAAAAGACTCCTTCAACTATGGACTCCATGATCAACACAATCACTTCATCTGAGATAATCCCCCCTTTGACTTTCGCGGCAGACTCTGGCACGTCAACAAGATCAGAAATAACCCCCGAGGTCGTTGCTAGTCTAGAAAATAAATTGCTGAACTAAGGTTCATGGTGATGCAAAATAGAACAACTTATCATAATCTACCAAGTGTGACCCTACCCCCTGATGTTCGTCAAAAGGGACCTATGTTTCCAACCTCAGAGGAGTTTGATCAAGGAGATCATTTCACCACCTCTCAACAAGTTCAAAACGCTCATGCTTCTCAGAATGTTCCCCTTGTTTACACATTTGCTCCTCCAAAATCTCAGAATATATCAATGACACACCATGCTCCGCCAGTGTACACTTATACCACCGCTCCACCTATAACACAAACTCAAGGGCTATGTCGCATAGATGCTGATCACTATGTTGAAACTGAAAATGAGACAAAAGCAGCCAATGATAAAATAATAAATAGGAAGCTAAAAAGTTTGGAGGATGCTATGAGAAGTCTTCGTGGGCTTGGTAATAACAAAGCGTGAGATATAAAGAGTTATATGAATTTCCTGAGATTGAGTTTCCGTGGGGTTATAAGATTCCAAAATTTGAAAAGTTTGATGGTTCTGGAAATTCTTTCTTCCACTTGAAGGTCTATTGTGAGAAGTTGGTCGGCGTGGGAAAGAATGAAGGTATAAGAATCAAGCTATTTAACCAAAGTTTGAGTGGAAAGGCTTTAGAGTGGTACTCTAAGCAGGATATAACATAATGGCACTCATGGGACGATTTGGCAAATGCTTTTGTAGATCACAACAAGTTTCATGTTGAGATCTCTCATGACAAAATTTCTATTACAAAGCTAAGGCAGAAATCTACTGAAGGCTTCCACAATTTGCCACACGTTGGAGAGAAGAAGCATCCTGGGTATACCCCCTATAGAGCAAGCAAAAATGATCACTTACTTTATTCAGGCCGCAGACCCTGAATTTTATGAATGAATGACAACAATGAGTGGAAAGAATTTTGCTGAAATTATTAAAACCAGAGAAATGATCGAAAATGGCCTTAAGACTGGGAGAATAACAAATTTCACAGCATTATAGTCCACTAATAAGGCCTTCCAAACTGGCTCTTTTGGAAACGGGAAGAAAAAAGAGAAAGAGGTTATGGGAGTGATGACTCAAGGAGGTATCTCATATCACTAACAACCTTCACATTCACCATATCTGGTCTACAATGCACATGCAACATATCATGCTCAACGCCCTCCAAAAAATCTCTACAACAATGCACGTCGTACCAACTATGAAAGGAAGCCTCCAAGGGTCTTCATGCCATTAGAAGAATCACTAAGTCATCTTTATGAAAGATTGAAAGCATCTGGGATACTTCATCCAGTAGAAGCAAAGCCAGTGAATACTGCAGCCAATTGGTATGATCCGGATAAATGGTGTGCTTACTATTCTGGAGTTGTTGGGCATGATATTGAGAAATGTATCACCTTGAAACACAAAATTCAAGACCTAATTGATAACAAGGTGATAACACTTGCAGAAGCTCCAGCAAATGTGAACGATAATCCATTGCCCAATCACAAGAAGTAACTCTTTACATGATCAGTTGCAAAGAAGAATGAAGTTTTTTCGAAGTCGCACTTTTGGCGTCCTTCAATTTTGATGTTATTGTTTTCTTTCCTTGTATTCACACTTTATCGCTTTATTTCCCTATAATCATATTTTATGTTTTGATTTCCTTGTAATCTCACTTCTACTTGTAATGTGAACTACGTTCAACCTGATTTCCCTACTGAAATACGTAGGTGGCCTACTTTGGCTTCGATCACGTTATCAGAAAAATCTCAATTTCCCTTTATTTTATATTAGAACTACGTTTGACCTGATTTCTCTAGTGGAATACATAGGCACCACACCGGCTCGGTCATATCCCCCGTAAGATTTCCATTTCTCTATATAGTGAAAATTGGGGCAAAATTTTTGAGAGGATT
The DNA here is from genome assembly GCA_003996215.1 of Jaltomata sinuosa. Lineage (NCBI taxonomy): Eukaryota > Viridiplantae > Streptophyta > Magnoliopsida > Solanales > Solanaceae > Jaltomata > Jaltomata sinuosa. The sequence continues at coordinate 872,456 of QJPP01000286.1, read as the reverse complement.
TCAAAAATTCACTAGAAGAAAATCCTCTCTAACAAGTCAGAGTTGGAGATCACATTGAAGTACGCAACTGGGGCATAATTTTTTGAGAAGATCTCAAAAATTCCACAAAATCTAATATTTGCTACACTGAAGTTTGTTGAAGCTGGAACCGGGGAAGAATTTTTGAGAGGATCACAAAAATTCCATATTAAGTGACAACGAATTTATAAAGAAGTTCAAGAGTTCTTCTGTGTTTTAGACTGGGGCAAAATTTTTGAGGAAGGTCCTCAAAAATTCCATCAAGATTGCATTTCGAGACCAGACAAGTGTGTAAATCAAATACAAGAAAGAGCACCAGGAGAGCAAGGCAAAGCCAAGCACGAATCAGTCTCTCAAAACTAAGAATTTTCTTTGGGTGCAGGAAAAATAAAGTCACAAAATTGACAATACTGAGATCACCAAGCGTGATAAAGAATATTGCTAGACTCACCACAGGCTTGGAATAAATATCCAGACAACTTCTCTTCTCACTTTATCTTTTAATTTTATTCCTGTCGCTTTATTATAATCTTAACACTTTCTCTAAAATTTGTAGGGAAAATGGTTGGGCACAATGACTAGAACTTGAAGATGTCATTCAGATCACTATATCATAAGCCAAATGACTTTATCTCCAAACTTATCCCCTGTTATCCACTTTGATTTGTTATAATCACTTTATTGCATTATTGATGATTGTACTTTTGAGTTACGTAAGTGACGTTCTTCAAATCTTGCCTTTCATGACCAGATATAGGGGCAAGTGGTAATGGATTTTCTCAAAGTTCAAAGAATCAAACCAGAAGATCGCCGGACACAAGACATGCACAAGTACTTTCAAGAATTCTCGATGCAAAGGATCTAGTTCAATAGATCAATTCATATCTTGATGAATCTAATCCTTTATTCTTCTGATCAAATCATACGTTCTGAGTAAAATTCTATCAGTTTCAGACCCAAACTACGTCTGTCCTAATTCTTGTTCCAGTAAGATACGTAGGCAATCCTATATAAGGATTCGATCTTTCCACTGTTTCAAACTACAGACCCTCAGAGGAAACTGAGGCATGTTTTGAATCAGTCGATTCTTCATTTCTTTCAAACTATTTCAATTAAGTACCCTTCGACTGGAAACAAGGGAAACTTTTTGAAACTGTTAAATAATTCCAAAAATCTTCATGCAAATTCAAGCTTCAAAGACTTTCTTTATCGGCAAATCCTCTCTTTATAAGAGATTTCATTTGAAATAGAGACGTACCTTACGTTGTATCCCTAATTGGCCATTAGAGCCTTCAATCAACGTCAGAATCCCTCTCAACACATTTGTCTGGGATCATACATTTTTCATAGTTACCAAATTATTATAACACGTTTAGATGGTTTGTCACATATTAATCTCTTTATGTTCAAATTAAGAAATTTATTTTGAGTGCAGGAACGACAAAGTCTTCATAACGACCGAAGATGTCAAACCACAAGCCTATTCATTGGCACAAGCTGAATGGCTATATCCTTACTCCCTATCTTTGGTGTTTATCCCATTAACCACTGTTTTATTCTTTATGCTCATTCTGGCAGGAATGTCATATTATTCGGATCATCACTTCCTTCAATGTGACATATTATATTATTTTGGACCATCACTTCCTTCAACGTGACATAGTATATTATGTTGGATTGTCAATTCCTTCAACATGATATATTATATTATATTAGATCATCACCTCCTTCAGTGTGATATATTATATTATGTTGGATCATCACCTCCTTCAACGTGGAATATTATATTATGATGGATCGTCACCTTCTTTAACATGATATATTATACTATGTTGGACCGTCACCTCATTCAACGTCACATATTATATTATGATGGATCATCACCTTATTCAACATGACATATTATACTATGTTGGACCATTACCTCCTTCAACATGACATATTATACTATGTTGGACCGTCACCTCCTTAACGTGACATATTATACTATGTTGGACAATCACCTCCTTCAACGCGATATATTATACTATGTTAGACTGTCACCTCCTTCAATATAATATATTATATTATATTAGACTCACCTCCTTCAACAGGATATGTTATATTGTGTTAGACTGTCACCTCCTTCAACATGACATATTATATTGTGTTGGACCATCACTTCCTTTGACGTGATATATTATATGTGTTAGACCGTCACTTCCTTCAACGTGACATATTATATTATGATGGACCATCACCTCCTTCAACGTGACATATTATATTATGATGGACCATCACCTCCTTCAACGTGACATATTATATTATAATAGACCGTCACCTCCTTCAACGTGATATATTAAACTATGTTGAATTATCACCTCCTTCAATGTGATATATTATACTAAGTTGGACCGTTACCTTCTTAAATATGACATATTATATTATGTTGGACCGTCACCTCCTTCAACGTGACATAGTATATTATGTTAGATCATCAATTTCTTCAATTTGACATATTATATTGGATCATCACTTCCTTTAATGTGACATCTTATACTGGATTGTCACTTCCTTCAATGTAACACATTATACTGGATCGTCACTCCCTTCAATGTGACACATTATATTATATTGGAGTGTTACTTCCTTTAATGTGACATATTATTTTGGATAGTCACTTCCTTCATGTGGACATATTATATTATGTTAGATCATTGCCTCCTTCAGCGTGACACAATATTTTATATTGGATCATCACCTCCCTCAGTGTGACATATTAAAATAAGGTTTTCACAATTCATATCTGCCCTTACATTGCACTTGCTGCTAATAAGTTTAGCGCAAGTGATTATGGAACACAATTCTTCAATGTATTGCATTCAAATTGGTCGTCCGCCTTTCAATGAGACACATTGGGCAGTCACCCCATTCAAAGTGGAATATTGCATTCAAAAGAGGTCGTCCACCTTTCAACGAGGCACGTTAGGTAGTCACCCCATTCAAAGTGGCATGTATAAAGTAGGCCGTCTGCCTTTAAATAAGACACGTTGGACAATCACCCCGTTCAAAGTGGCATTTTGCATTCAAAGTAGGTCGTCCACCTTTCAGTGAGACACGTTGGACAACCACTCCATTCAAAGTGGCATGTTGCATTCAAAACAGGTCATCCATCTTTCAATGAGACATGTTGGACAATCACCCCATTCAAAGTGGCATGTACAAAATAGGTCGTTCGCCTTTCAATGAGACACGTTAGACAGTCACCCTGTTCAAAATGGCATATTGCATTCAAAATAGGTCATCCGCCTTTCAATGAGATACGTTGAATAGTCACCCAGTTGAAAGTGGCATATACAAAATAAATTGTCTGCCTTTCAATGGGATACATTGGGTAGTCACGCCGTTGAAAATGGCATGTTACATTCAAAATAGGTTGTCCGCCTTTCAATGAGATATATTGGGCAGTCACACCATTCAAAATGACATGATACATTCAAGATTGATTCGTCCATCTAAAAAGGCAAATTGGATCTTCCCCTCCTTCAGTGTGACATGTTGAATCAGGTTTGCACAAATTATATTTGTGTATATGTTACATTTGCTATTGACAATATTACCACAGATTTTGCAGAGCATGTATATGGACGATGTCAAAATGGATGCAGCACAATGTGGAACTTTTTCTTAGAAGCAAATTGGGACATAGTCTGAAGAGGAATATCAAATTTTTTGGACGCGAGTTGAGAATTGACTTCCACCACAATCAAACCACACCCTTGTGAGAAGACATGTGGGTTATTCCTTTTATTTTATCAAACTTTAAGTTTTTAGTTTAGCTTCCAAGGTAATCTTTGACTCACAATTGAAAATAATATTCCTCTTCTTCAAATTCGGGTGATGATACACCTAAAGCTTTGGAAATTATGTCCATGTAAGTTTTTATTTATTGGTGTGAAGTTAACCACATTTATAACTAAAAAATTGCAAGTCTTTTCTTCCGTACTCAGATTACTTGTCATCTATCTCAAACTAAAGGCTGTCTTAGCATAAAGACTACCTTTTCAACCATTGAGTTGAACTACACGCAGCCTGATTCTTTGAGTGTTGGGATATGTAGGCAGGCTCTATGTTAAAAACTCGGTTGCACTCCAAACTTCTCTAATTCTCTTACTCCCCAGTTTTACAGTCTCTTTATAATTCGAGACTGGAATAGCTTTGAAATTCTTTGAAAGTCGTGCGTAAAATTAAGCATCTTGAATTAAAAGTGGCATGAAATCTCATGTAACCTGAGATATGTAGGAAACCTAATACTAGAGTCTGGCCATAATTCTTTGAACTTCGTGCTAAACCAATCGCTTCTGAAAGATGAATTTATGATCGGACAAAATTTAGATCGTCAACTCCCTTTTCCCAGGGTTCCTAGCATCTACCCTACCCAATGGGAGGGGCAGTTGTTGACACTCAATTTTGGTCCTCCACAATTTTAGTTAATTATTCGAACTTCTTTAATTTTAACAATTTGAAATAATTATTTTACAAAGTTAAAATATTTTTAGGTAATTTTGGTCATTTTTGCAAATAAAAGAAATATTTTTTTATATTATACATAATTTCAATATTTATTTGAAAAATTATTTTTTATATAAAATAAGTGTTTAATTGAATTAGTGTTCCATTTTATCAAAATCGGATATACTATAGTCTAATTAATATAATTAATCTAATTTGGTGAAATAGTTCTTTTACTATGTTGAATTTAGAAGCTTGATAGATAATTTATCTCAAATATATTTTTAAAGTGGCCAATTTCAATCGATTTGAGTCAATTTGGCATCAATTATATTTCAATTTGGCTACAATTTAAATCCAATTTTGGCCATATGTTTTGCTTCTATTTCAGCCACACCAATAAACCTAATGTCAGCCCAATTCTAAACCAAAAACCAGCCCACCAACTACCCCAACCCAGCCCAATAACTCTATTTCCTCACCCTCTCTTCTCAAACTCTCATTATTCACTCTTTCCCAGCAAACAACACCCATCAACAAACCAAACGAACCTTCTTCTTCCTTGAAATGACGCTGCCTCTTCCAACTATCTCCCTCTGTACAGATTAACATGCAAGGCACGAGAGTAGAGTACTATCGATTCCCAGAAGCTTCTAGAATTCCAGGTGGCTCTCCAATGGATATATTCCTGAATTCCCGTTCGATTTTTCCTTGATTTTTATCCAAATTTGTATACTATGTCATACGAATCCAGCTCACAGCCTTATCCTTTGAGAATTTTTTGAATTTGGCCGAGTCCCACATCAAAAATCCTTCAAGGAATTGGAGATTTTGGGTCCTATATAAACCCTCCCCACTCCATAATTTGTTTTACGAGTTTTGCCCTAAATTACGGGTTTTACTCAACCTCCTTCGGATTTCTGAAATCTTGTGAGCTCATGCTCATGATTTTAGGAAATTAGAGGAACTAGTTCAAATTTTGCTAGTTTTCTCACAATTTTGGCAAAATCATGTCAGGAAATGAGATTCGAAGTTGGTGGAATCGTCTACCTCAATTCATTTTTCCTAGTTGGCTGCTCAACAACAGGTAATTCCCTGTCTTCCTCTTTGTTTTTCTGCATTTTACTTCTTACTTTTAGTTGTCAATTTGGTTTATTAGCTTGTGTGTTTAAATTCAGCACCTTTTATTAATTTTATATTTCCTCTGAAGTGAGCATGATTATAAGGTGTTTATATTTTCAGTCATTTGATTTCAATATTAATAGTGATTAAATACTTTCAAGATTTGGTATAGCTGGTAGTCTCTTTTATATAGCTTAAATTTAAAAATGTCTAGATGGTCATACTTCTGCTAAGAATTCAGCCGTTGAGAGTATGCTGTCCAGAAAGTTGGTTATACCTTATTTACTTGAGTGTTAGTTTATGTTTTGATTGGTAATTGTTTTCTTATCTTCTCCATGGTACTAATCTTTTCCACCCGTTTAAGGCTAGCTCATTCTTCACCTAGTTAGCTCTAAATGCCTCTTATCTTAGAACTTAGATTTGCTTGATTAAGAGTCAAAGTTAAGTCTAAAATATTTGTTTTGAATTTCGTCTTGGCCTAATAACATTGGAATTACAGTAACATATAAAGAGGGCACACTTAAGTGCTAACTTGCTAAAAGATAAATTTGTTTCGTTAATTAAAAGAGGTGCTGCTACATGGATGTTTTGGTGTTGGTTTCCTATGAATTATTTTAGTTGTCAAATACATATATTTAAAAGGTAGTAGTTGGTATGAACATGTCTTCTTCCTTTAATACTAATGTATTTTTCAAATTATTTTGAGTATGATGTTTGCTATTAAGTTGATAAAGCCTAACTACTTGTATAATTTGAAATACATATTAATGGTAGCTACTGGAATCATCTCTCGAAATTGAGTCCCCGACATGTTGAAAATCAAAATGGCTAAGACTAATTTTCTTTTGTTATAAATCATGTGTTAGTTCAACTTGTAACAGTAAGTCGGACTGTCACACTTGCAATTTGATTTAGCTTTTCTTAAAATTCCTTACAAACTTTTTCATTGATTTATTTAAACTTTGTTGAGTTTAAGTTTCAAGAATTGTCCTAGTAATGTGCAAAGCTTCCTTCCTTTTCTTTTAACTAATTGGTTACTTAATAGGCATAACAAATCTGTGAATGTTCCCATAATTAGAATCTTGTAAGGCATTTTGCCACATTCCTTGGTTTAATATCAGTGTATTTTTTCCCTGAACAAAGACTTGAGAATATAGATGATCATCATTTTCTTTGCATTATCCAATCTTCTTTGTGTACTTTGCTTAAAGTAATAATTTGTGGCTTAATTTATACTTAGCCTTCAACTTATGCTAATCCTTTTCTTTATTTTTAATGCATGAACTCTGTCAACCCGAGTCTAATTGGACTTCCATTTACCTTGCATTCGATCCTCTTCAAGTCAAGCCTCTTCCAAGCCCCCAAAGGAAATTGGTATACAGCCTAAGAGTTGGTATACATTGAAAGGGAAGCTGGTATACAAGAATATACAAGTAATATATAGGATGATATATGATGCAGAAGTGGGGCAAGTGTCACGATTCAACCCGCAGTGAGTGACACCCACCCAACCCCCGGATGAGTGAACCAGTCAACAAAACAATACTTAGTGGAATCTAACAGCTCAAAACCAGTTTGCATAAAAGAAACTAACATTCACAGTCTCAAAAATACTAATAAAATAGAATCTGGGTGGACTCCTGATAAACTGGGAGGTAGTGCAAACCTGTAAGCCACCGACCCTATAAATTAAGAACTTTAAATAGGCCGATAAACTGAGGGCTGAGCTTTCCTTTCTTTCCAAAATGCATAACTCCCTTTATTGGTGACACCTTCAGTAATACCTGCTCACCAACCTAAAAATCCATGTACCGTACCTTGTGATATACGTACTCTTTCTGTCTGTTTTGAGCTGCTAGCAACTTGGTCTGAATGGCCCTTACTTTTTCCTGTGCTTTCCTTACCAAGTCTACGCCCAGAGGCTTCACATCGCCTGCCTCAAACCACCCTATGGGTGATCTACATCCCCTCCCATACAGGGCCTCAAATGGTGCCATGTCGATACTGGAGTGGTAGCTATTATTGTATGAGAACTCACACAATCGTAGAAACTGGTCCCAATGACCCCCAAAGTCAATCACACATGCTCTCAGCATGTCTTCCAACACCTGGATTGTCCTCTCTGACTGACCGTCTGTCTGAGGATAGAACATTGTGCTGAAAGTGAGTTGAGTGCCCAACTCTTCATGTAACTTACCCCAGAACTTAGAGGTAAAGTGCATACCCCTATCCAAAATGATGGACAGTGGTACCCCATGCAGTCTCACGATATCCTTAACATAGATATTAGCCAACTGCTGTGAATTATAGTACACTCTGACCGGAAAAAAATGAGCTGACTTGGTCAGCCTATCCACAATGACCCAAATAGAGTCATATTTTCCCAAAGTCTTGGGAAGGTCCCACACAAAATCCATGGCTAACCTTTCCCACTTGCATACGGGAATGGACATTCTCTGTAGTAGTCTTGTAGGCCTTTGGTGTTCATACTTGACCTGCTGATAATTCTGACACTTGGATACGAATTCAGCTATGTCCCTTTTCATCCCAGGCCACCAGTAAAGTTGCCTCAAATCCCTGTAAATCTTGGTTACGCCTGGATAAATCAAATACCGTGAACCATTAGCCTCTGCCAACACCTTATGAATTATGTCATCGACCCGAGGAACACAAATCCTTCCTATAAAATTCATCATACTTCCAGAGTCCAACGTGGCATCCCTGGACTTTCCAGATATTACCTTGCTCTGAAGCTTGTTCAACTGTGTATCCTGAAACTACTTGGCCTTTATTTCTTCTACGAAAGTGGATTTGACCTCGATACTGGCCAACACCCCACCCTACTCAGAGATTCCCAATTGCATGAATTTAGATTTTAGAGCTGGAATCTCCTTTGCTAATGGTCATTTGGACACCCCCAAACAAGCCAAAGTGCCCATGCTGATTATTTTTTGGCTCAGTGCGTTTGCCACTACATTAGCCTTACCCGGATGATAATGGATGGTCACATAATAATATTTTAACCACTCCATCTACCTACTCTGCCTGAGATTCAAGTCCTTCTAAGTGAATACATGCTGCAGACTGCGATGATCATTGAACACTTCGCACTTGATATCATAGAGATAGTGCCTCCAAATCTTGAGTGCAAAAACCACCGCTGCCAATTCCAAGTCATGGGTTGGGTAATTTTTCTCATGAGCCTTCAACTTCCCAGAGGCATATGCTATAAAATTCCTTTCCTGCATTAACACAACACCTTAACCCGAATGTGAAGCATCAAAATATACAATGAAATCCTTACCTTCAACCGGCAGTGATAGAATGAGAGTTGTAGTAAGACGTGTCTTGAGCTTTTGGAAGCTCTGCTCACACTTGTTGGACCACACAAATGGTACCTCCTTTCGAGTCAATCTCTTCAAGTGAGTAGCAATGGATGCAAAATCCTTGACAAATCTATGGTAGTAGCCTGCAAGCCCCACAAAACTCCTCATCTCAGTCACAGAGTTAGGCTGGACCCAACTCTTACCTGCCTCAATCTTCTAGGGATCCACCATCACCCCTTTTTATGATACTACATGCCCAAGGAAAGTAACTGAAGTCAACCAAAATTAACACTTAGAAAATTTTGTATATAGCTTCTGGTGCCTCAAAATATCCAACACAATGTGGAGATGCTCAGCATGCTCCTCCCTACTTTTGGAGTAGATAAAGATGTCATCTATAAACATGATGATGAACGAATCCATATAAGGCTTAAATACCCCATTCATCAAACTCATAAATCTTGTCGGTGCATTGGTCAACCCAACGACATCACTAGGAACTCGTAATGCCCATACCGAGTCTGAAAAGTAGTCTTAGGGATGTCCTCAGGCCTAATCTTTAATTGATAGTACCCTGACCTTAAGTCGATTTTTGAAAACATGGACGCACCCTGCAACTGGTCAAAGAGATCATCTATACATGGTAAAGGATACTTGTTCCACATGGTAACCTTGTTCAATTGCCTATAGTCTTTGCACATCCGCATACTACCATCTTTATTTTTCATAAACAAGACTAGAGCACCCCAAGGTGAAGCACTTGGACGGATAAAACCCTTATCTAAGAGTTCCTGAAGCTGAGTCTTAAGTTCCCTCAACTCTGGCAGAGCCATACGATATGGAGGAATGGAAATTAGGCGATTGTCTGGCTCCAAATCTATACAAAAATCAATATCTCTATCCAGAGGCATACCATGCAGGTCCGCCAGAAACACCTCCTGAAACTCCAAAACAACTGGAACTGACTCAATCGATAGGGACTCCACACTATCATCCTGGAGGTGAGCCAAGAAAGCCAAACAACCTCTCTCCACTAGCTTCCTAGCTCGGACAAATAATATGATCTTAGCCGGCTTAGGCCTGTACACACCTCCCCACTCTAGCCTATTCTTACTTGGAATTTCTAGAGCCACAGTGTTAGTATTACAATTCAATACTGCATGATAAGGAGACAACCAGGTCATGCCCAAAATAACATCAAAGTCTAACATGTCCAGAATGACAAAATCTACCCAAGTCTGCAACCCCACAAATACCACAGGACAAGTATGATAAACATGAGTCACTATCACAGACTCTCCAACCAGGGTAGAAATATGGATAAGGGAATCAAGGACATTACAAATCAAATCCACACCCAAGGCAAAATTCACAGACACATAGGAGTAAGTAGAACCTGGGTCAAATAGTATAGAAGATATCCTATCACAAACAAGAATGGTACCTGTAATCACTGCGTCTGATGCCTCGGTCTCAGACTTCCCTGGAAAGGCATAACAGTGGGCCCGGTTATTAATCTGAGCAACTTACCTGGCTGGCTACACCATTCCCCTACCCACACCTTTATTTACTCTGTCTCTCTGACCTTTCTGGAAGTTACCTCGCCCACCCTGTGGACGACCTCTAGCATGACCACTCCTACCTGCTGGAACCACAGCCTTAGACTGCTGCTAAGTCTGATTACCCGTCTATGAGGGCACTCCCTCTTAAAGTGACCCAGATCACCGCAATGGAAACACCCATGATCAAGAGTAGGCCTGCTACTATATGTGTAAGAAGCTCCCTGGCCTCTAGGAGCTGAAAACTGCTAACTAGCTCCTGGACGACCACCTGTGGCAGCTGGAGAGCTGACTGAATAGGATGGGCAGAGTACACCTGCTGATTGTGGCCTGTGGAGTACGAACCACTGAAATTTTCATCGATCCGGGACTTCTAGGCTATCACTTTAGCATGCCCAACCTTCCTGACCCCTTCTAGCTTCTTTACATAGTCTGTGACCCCATTGAAGCTCTTCCCTGCTGAAGTCATGTGTACGGACAACACTTGCAATTCAGTATTCAAACATTTCACAAACAACCAAATCCTCTCCTCTTCGGTGCCCAACAACTGAGTATCAAAATGAGATAAGGCATGACTTGGCCTCATATGCTGAAACTGACATGTTACCCTGCTCAGCCAGAAACTCGTCGTTTTTATGATACCTCAAGGTGCAATGCACATACTTCTCTTAGAAGAGAGCATGAAACTCCGTCCAAGTCAGTGGAGGTAAAACAGATGACTGACATTCCATGTGAGACGTACACCATTGCTTAGCATCACTCTACAGTTGAAAAGTGACGAACTCAACCCCATGTTATTGCACAATGCCCAACTTGTGCAGCCTCTCATAACAGTCTAAGATAAATTCATAAGCATCTTCCTTTTCAGTACCCTGAAATGTAGGAGGTTTCATCTTCAGAAACCTAGTCAGCCTCTCGTGCTCATTCTCTGTCATAACCGGTCCTAGCATTGGACGGAAAAACTCATCAGTACCCGATGTCGCATCCATCCTATGAGCCACTGTAACCGTTGGTTGGGTGCATAGAACCTGATTTACATTACCCGAGGGAGTGGCTCCCATACCAACCAGTTCACTAAGAAAACTCCACACCTGCTGAAATGCTTCGAGCGTGATAGAAGGAAGGCCTGCACCCCTAACTGGTGCTGCCTTCGCCTGTTCTGCACCTTTCTCGGCAACAACCTCAACTTCTTCTTCAACTTAATCCTGACGTGGGGGATGGGTGGCCTCTCGTGCACCTGCAGCTGCTTGAGCTCCACCCCTGACTGGTGCTGCTCTACCTCGGCCCCTGCCCCTGCCCCTTCCTCTACCTCTGGCAGTTGGGCCCATTGTTGGGACCGCTGGTCTCGCTCCATTGTTTCTCGTATTCACCATCTGCGGACAAAGAGTTAAAGGAGTTAGATACCAATTTGTATCACCAGATACCAGTTGAAATCAAGTTATAGCATGAAGGAAGAAAGAAGAGATAGTTTTCCTAAAGTCCTATAGCCTCTCGAAGACAAGTACAGACGTCTCCGTACTGGTCCGCAAGACTCTACTAGAATCATTTTGGTACAATGAGATCAATGAATCTAGGGCTCTGATACCATCTTTGTCATGACCCAACCCACCATGAGTGACACCCACCCAACCCCCGGAGGAGCGAACCAGTCAACAACCCAACACTTAGTGGAATCTAACAGCTCAAAACCAGTTTGCATAAAAGAAACTAACATTCACATCTCAAAAATACTAATAAAATAGAATCTGCAGAAAAACCTCCCTAGAACCTGAAAGTCACCATACCAAAACATTCTACCAAGCGTCTAGAATATGGGGATGCAACCCCAAAAGTAAAAGAAGAGTTTAGGCCCAAAACAAGTGGGCTACAACATAGTCATGGACGGAAATAACGTAGCCCCAAAGAACAGCTCACTCTTGAATCCTGAATTACCCGAATCTACAAGTGAGGTCGCGTGTCAGCCACCGAAAGATGTCCTGTACTCAGAAAAAGAAAAGCAAGTGTAGAATCAGTACACAACCACCGTGTACTGGTAGGATCATTGGCCTGCTCCAATAAACAATATATGAACAATAAACTAAAGTTGAGTAAGGCGAAGTAACCATGTAAACAAGTCAACAATATAACTAGACTACCAGTCTCTTCCTTAACTTATCAACCACATGTAAACAATTAACAATATTATCAACACTCAATGACGATAACATATGTCATTTCACATAACCTAGATCCACCAAGGATCCCTAGGACACCACCTATGTCTTCAATATGCAATTCCGGTCTACACTAAGACCAACCTCATATTTAAAATATAATCACCCGGCCTCTCATGGACCATATAAAGAAATCACAATTCAAGAATAAAACTTGATCCACTCATGGAACCATCGAAAGAATACAATCAATGCAAGTAAATCAAACCCGTACCAGGCTTGGTACCCAAGCCAACCATTATGAATTCCGTACTAGGAGTGGTACTCGAGCCAACCGATAAGTATCCTGTACCAGGCATGATACCCGAGCCAAATGATATGTAACTTGTACCAGGCGTGGTACCTGATCCAACTGAATGTCACACACAATCCAACAAGTTAATAAAATATTGAACAACATCACACTTGTAAACCAACAAGCAATCAAACCCAGTTCATTTCACACAATTGACACATGATAGCCAGACATTCGTAATCTCATTCCCTAATCATGCAAACTCACACAATACTAAGCGATAGTACATGAGCACATATTGCATATTAGGAAAACAATAACCATGACCTACCTCGAATTACTCAAAAGCTCTATTGACCCGGAGCCTTCCTGTTTTCCGAAGCTCTTGCTTGTTCTTGGTCGAAAAATAATTATAAGGTACTAAAATCAGTCCGCATGGCCTACTAATTACCTGTATAATGCAAAAATCCCAATCCCCAGGCCAAACTATGATCATTCCACCCATTCTCGGGCTTTTCCATTATAAATTCACCTAGTTCTATCATTTTTACGGACATATTTAGAGAATTATTGCTAATTGATCATAACCCAACAAGAATAATCAAGATCCAAGAACTTCTATGCCCTAGAATCCCCTTTTTCCCCGGATTCTACCATTCCTAGGTCAATCCAAACCTTTCCCCAAGTCCATCACTAGCAATTCTACCACGTAGAAAAGATAGTATGAAATTAGGGGAGTAGAAACCTTACCTTTGGGACAAAAAATGGTGAAAACGAGTAAGGTTCACCCAAAATCGCTTTATCCTCCTCACAAAATGTTCTTGATGAAAACTAAATATTTTGGGGAAGTTTCTGCATTAAATCTCATCTTATTCTGCTATAGCGGTCCGTACACCGCTATAGCATCGCTGCTATAGCGGAACCCATCGCTACGGTGGTGCTGACAAAAGTTGACTTCCACTATAGCAAAATAATTTTTGCTATAGCAGTAGCTGCTATTCCGCAGTGACCATGCTCCTCATGGGCAAAAACTCGAGATTTCACCCAAAAGGGTCCATTTTGCAACACACCTTGGTTCTCCGATATTCCATAAACAACCCCTTCACATCAACCTCGATACCGGGAGTTCTATTTACCCAAATTTATTTTTGAAAAATCCCCCGGACTACTTTATGTCTTAGCTAATGGAAAAGCTATCTCACTACAAGATTCATTACCCAATCCTTACCCGAATTGCCCTAGACCATACCTTTCTTAGAAACTGTGCGAGACTAGCCTAGCCTAAAATTTTTAACTCCCAAACCCGAAAGTTTTCTAACCTGAAACTTGGCACGAAAAGTTTTCCCGTAATGACGGACCCGGTCGTTACACCAAGCCCAAGTGATTTCAAGTCAAAATCTGTACCTTTAGGGGTTTGGGCCTAAGTTGCCTAAACCCATTTCTTTTCTCTTAGTTTAGTCATTTATTTGTGTATATTTACTTATGTTATTAAGTTCACTTTTTTTAACTTAGATGAATCCTCACCGTGATTTTATGTTGTTTATCAAGTTTTGTTCTGTAATATAGTTTAAAGTTCTCACTCGTATTTTTTATTTATCAAAACTTGTCATTTAGGCAACTTAAGCTCGTAGAATAACTTGGGGAATTCTTTATGTCCCTTCATAGGTATTGAGTAGCTCGAAATGCAAGTTTAAGAAGTTGGGTTAATTGTATATTGAAATTATTTCGTCTTTTGGAATGAAATAAATGTATAACTATCAAATGATTTATTTTCCATTTAAAATAAAATTTTCACAAAATAATCTTAACTATTTTCAAAATTATCCAAATATTTTAAATCCGTTGGGAACCACACTTTGTAGATTTTTTGAAAGTGCCTAACACCTTCGTTCGAATTTAACCTGAACCCTTACATAGACTCTGGTTTTCAATAAAGGTTTTTTTCTCAAAACTACCTTTTTAAATGGTTTTTTAATTTTACTAAAAATTAAGTGACGACTCTCTTTTTAAATTATTTTTGTAAAACAAATCAACAAATATTTTTTTGCCATAAAGTTATGAAGTAGTTTTTGAATTTTTGAAAATGAACGTAACACCAGGTCTAAAAGAAGGAAACTTTAACCTACCTCAACGCCGAACTACAAGCACGGACCATCAATCATGTGTCGTCCCCTTCTGGATAGCCTCGAAATGCTTCCACGCTATCACAAACATAATTTAGGTGTCAGGACTAGAAGAATAACACTCATATTGCTATATGAAATTTGGGTCAAAAATCGGGTAAAAAAATGACCCTCGGGGCTCGGATAATAAAACTAAAAATAATATTTATAATTATATTTGCAGCGGATTTCTAAACCCATGCCCAAAATTTAAGCGCAAATGGAACTCATTTCAAGACCCAAAATAGCTCTAAAATCTCACTTGATCAAAGGATTTCAAACAAGAATTTAACGGAATAAATAAAGGATAAACGCGAATTAACAATGGAAAAAGGAGCGGGGGAAAGTAACGAACTTACTGGGAATATAAAAATGAAGTAAAGCTCTACAACCAGCTCTCCAAGCTTAACTCTAATGGAGTTTTCAAAATTATGAAGGAGAAACCGAAGTTAAAATAATACATAGGTGCCAGGGGTCCTCTTATACATAGGCGAGGACCCTATCGCGTACGCGGGCTCGCAGATGCATTCCCCTTATCACGTACGCGGGGAAGGATTTAGGCTGGGTCACATGTCCCCTTCTTTGTGAACGCAACGGGCACGCCATGTATGCAAACTCCCTTAGATAGCTACCCCCCGCGTAAGCGAAGGGTAAAGTGACCCTGCAACAGCAACATCAAAAACCAGCAATTTTCACAACTCAAAAAGTCACGGAATAGACCCTCAGGATTCATTCCAAACCCCGTGAACACAAAACAGATATGCTACCCTACCAAAAATGATATTTCAGACTCAACAGAACTGACCAAATTCCCAATGGAGATTGTTTCAATAAAAAGTGGGCCCCACACCCAAACATTACTATTTTACCAAAGAGTAACCCAATAGACCAAAATGAGTCTGGAAGCCTCTGGACCCCAACTAAGGGTCCCACTAGCCCAAAGTCAATGTTCCATAGCTAACAACACTGATGAAATTTTCATCCGAGGCTGTCTTCTCCAAATATTGACAAAAGTCACTCATCTAGCTTTAAGAGTTTCACAACAGGGAAATAGGCTTAAAACACAAACGAATTTTCCGGGAACCTAGCCATTAGTCCCGATAAGTCATAAATAATCTGTAGATGTTGATAGAAAGCTCGAAATGCAAAAAAAGCATGAAAACAGGGAAAATGACCTTGTGGGTCATTACAACATCAATTACTAAAAAATATTTCATCCTCAAAAGCTAAAGAAAGGAAGGTACCTGAAGGCTTTAAAAGGTGACGATAGCGGGATCACATGTCGGTCTTGATCTCCCAAGTAGCCTTCTCAATAAGACAATGCTGCCACTGAACCTTAACTGACAGGAATCTCCTTGGACCTAACTTCCTAACCTGAATATCCAAAATAGCAACTGCCTCTCCTCAAAAGCTAGAGAATCATCTAAGTGGACTGAATCCCATTGAAGTACGTGCGATTCATCCGATACATACTGCCTCAGCATAGAAACATAGAAAATAGGCTGAACAACTGAAAGAGCAGGAGGCAAGGCTAGCTTATATGCTACCTCCCCAATACGACAAAGGATCTTTAATAGACCAATAAACCTAGGACTGAGCTTACCCTTCCTCCCAAACCTCATCACGCCCTTCATGGGCGACACCCAAAGGAATACAAGATCACCAACCATAAACTCCAAGTGTCGAACCCTCCTATTAGCATAGCTCTTCTATCTACTTTGGGCAGTACGAAGCCTCTCCTGAATAACCCAAACTCTATTCATGGAATCACGAAGCAAGTCGGTACCCCATAGCCTAATCTCAAAGCCACCAAACCAACCCACTAGAAATCTGCACCACCTACCATACAATGCCTCAAATAGAGCCATTTGAATACTAGAGTGGTGACTATTATTATATGCAAACTCTACCAATGCTAAGAACTGGACCTACTGACCCTTGAAATCAATATCACAAGCTCGCAACATATCCTCTAGAACTTGAATAGTATGCTCTGACTGACCATCAATTTGCGCATGAAAGGTAGTGCTAAGCTCAACTCTGGTACCTAACTCTCTCTGAATAGACCTCTAAAAACATGAAGTAAACTGAGTACCCCAGTCAGAAATGATAGAAATAGGCACCCCATGCAAACATACAATCTAACAGATGTAGATCTGAGCCAACCTCTCTGAACTGTAGGAAGTTTGGACTGGCAGAAAATAAGAAGACTTCGTCAACCTATCCACGATCACCCATATAGCATCAAACCTCCACAAGGTACGTGGAAAGCCTACCACAAAGTCCATAGCTATCAGCTCCCATTTCTACTCTAGAATGGGTAGCCTCTGAGTCAAACCACCTGGCCTATGGTGTTCATACTTCACCTGCTGATAGTTCAAGCACCTAGACATAAAATATGAGATATCCCTCTTCATCCCACACCACCAATAATGCAATCACAAGTCATGATACATCTTAGCTTCCTCGGGATGAATGGAATACCTAGAATAATGAGCCATCTCCAAGATCAACCTGACTAGATCACCAACTCTAGGAACACAAATACGACCCTCAATCCTTAGAACACAATTTGAATCTAAGGTCACCTTTCTAGTCTCGCTGTTCAACACCTTATCACGAATGATCCTCAACCTTGCATCATCAAACTGTTATGATCGAATTTGCTCTAATAAGGAAGACCTAGCCTTGACACAAGCAAGAATGTAGCCCAGCTCAGAAATATCATGTCTAACCAACCTGTTAGCTAAGGACTGGATGTCCAAAGCTAAAGGTTGCTCCTCTGCTACCATGAATGCCAAGCTACCATACTCATCACCTCCCGGCTCAAGGCATTCGCTACCATGTTTGCCTTGCCCAGGTGACAGAGAATTGATATGTCATAGTCTTTCAGTAACTCCAACCACCTGCGCCTTCTCAAATTTAAATCCTTCTGGATGAAGATGTACTGAAGACTATGATTGTCAGTGAAGATCTCACAATGCACGCCATAGAGATAATTCCTCCAAATATTCACTGCAAAGACTATCGCCGCTAACTCCAAGTGATGGATGAGGTAGTTTCTCTCATGAACCTTCATTTGTTTAGAAGCATAAGCAATAACTCAGCCCTGCTACATCAATACACAACCAAAACAAACTCCAGAAGCATCACAATAAACAGTAAACCTCTGGCCCTTAACCGGAAATGTAAGAATCAGAGTTGAAGTTAATAAGGCCTTGACCTCCAGAAAGCTCACTTCATACTCATCAGACTACTGGAAAGGGACATTTTTTGAGTCAATCTAGTTGGTGGACCTGCTATAGAAGAAAACCCCTCCACAAACCATCTGTAGTAACCTGCCAACCCAATGAAACTGCAAACCTCGGTAGGAGAAGTAGGCTTAGCCCAATCACAAACTACCATAATCTTCACCGGGTCTACAATAATCCCATCCTTGGATACCACATGCCCCAAGAATGCCACAGACTTAAGCCAAAATCCACACTTAGTGAATTTAGAATATAACTAGTGATCTCGCAAGTTCAGAAGTACAACTCTTAGATGTTGCTCATGCTCCTCTCTACTCCTCCAATATACTAGAATGTTATCGATGAACTCAATAATAAAGGAATATAGGTAGGCTCTGAATACACATTCATCAACTCTATAAAGGTTGCTGGGGCATTGGTTAACCCAAAAGACATGACTAGGAACTCATAATGATTGTATTGAGTCCTAAAAGAAGTTTTTGGGATGTGCGCAACCTTAATCCTCAATTGATGATACCCAAATCTCAAGTCAATCTTAGAGAACACTGTTGCACCCTATAGCTGGTCAAAAAAATCATCAATATACGACATTGGATACCTGTTCTTTATGGTTACCTTATTCAGCTACCTGTAGTCAATACACATACGTATGGACCCATTCTTATTTTTCACAAATAGAACATGAGCACCCCATAGATACACACTAGGTCTGAAGAACCCTCTACTCAACAAATCATGGAGGTGATCCTTAAGCTCAAAATGGTGGAAAAGGTATGAACTTGATTAGAAACCTTTGGTTGTTGATCCTATGAATGCAATAGGGCTAGTTAATGATTTTTTAACCCTTGGGGAATTCTAGAAACCTCGTTTAAAGGATAGAATTAATGGGTTGAATTCCCAAGGCCTGAAATAAAGGGTAATTGGCTAATTACTCTTATGTTATTATTATTTTTAGACCTTGTGTATTTTTGAGAGTTAAGAAAGAAAAAGTCAGTGGTGAATTAGCTTGCGGGTATTATTCTTCACTCGAGGTAGGTTATGGTTTGGATTGGAGTTAAGACTCACCTTATTATATATTTGTAGTGAAATTGTGTAACTCATGATTGGTCTTCAGACATGATTGTATTATATATGCTTTCCCTATTGTTCTTGTCTGAATATGCTAAATGAATAGAAAGTGATAAGTGAGCTGAAATGGCTAAGTATGAATAGTGTCTTAGGCACTGAGTACCTTTGTGAGAATATGGGTCTGAGAACCCAGTTATAAAGATATTGTTGTTGATACATTTGATATGGAGTAGATACCACACCGATATAGTACATAGACACCTAGAGTCCTTTGCAGGTCATGACTAATGGGCAAAAATAAGACCCATAACATATATGTACACTATTTTACATTGTTTGTATTATTGTACTATTTACTATAGTTAGTTGGCTGAGAGCTGAGGTGAAACTAGAGATACAGGTGATAAGAACAAGATTGATGAACATAGTGATATGCGAGATATTTGTTGAAAGTGATTACTCCTTTTTCCTCTTATAATGATATTTTGTGAATTTTGAACTTGAGATTGTTGTTGTTAAATTGACTTAAAAAGACTATCTATTAGTTGATTATATGCTAAGTGTTGAAGTTGTTTTACTTGTTATATGTTTTGCTACTTTAATGCTATATTGTTGGATCAGCCTATGATACCTACCAGGACATAGGGTGTTATACTGATATTACTCTGTGCTCTTCTTTTGTTGAGTGTGGACCATGTTCTAAAGGTTAAGATGTAACCTCGACTAGAGTAGAGAGATTAATTATAGATCCAAGGGTGAACACTACTTCTCAGGCTTCTATGGATCCTCTATGAGTTATTATCCTTCTTCCAAACAATAGAACTCTTATTTCTACTGCTTTTAGATCTTGTTGGATATCTTAGACAATGTTGGTTTAGAGTTCTGGATGATGACTTTCAGTTCTTGGGGATATGTATTAGTTTATGTTTTTTATTTTATCCTCTGAGATTATTTTATTTTTATAATTAGGCTGGTTTTACTGTCTACTCTTCTAAAATTAGCTAAGTGTCAGGCTAAAGTTTGGGTTGTTTTGTTATCTCACCAGAGGGTTAACAAGGGTTCCAATCATGAGTCAGTTGGGTCGTGATAAAATTGGTGTTAGAGCCCCGAGTTTGTTGATATCATTGTACCAGAATGAGTCTAGTAGAGTCTTGTAGAATCATATGGAGATGTCTGTACTTCTCTGCATTACACTATAAGACTTTAGGAAACCTCAACTTCTTTTATCCCTCGTGCTATAACTTGATTCCAATTGGTATTTGGCGATCCAAATTGGTATCTAACTCTTTCACTCTTATTCTCGCAGATGGTGAGAACAAGTGTGTTCGAGGCTAGAGAAGCAGTACCCAAGCCAGTTGTTGAGGCTATGGTTCATGGTAGTGGCAGAGTCTGAGATAGAGACAGAGGGAGAAGATGAGGTGAACCCATTAGGGGTGGAGC
Organism: Jaltomata sinuosa; assembly: GCA_003996215.1. Classification (NCBI taxonomy): domain Eukaryota; kingdom Viridiplantae; phylum Streptophyta; class Magnoliopsida; order Solanales; family Solanaceae; genus Jaltomata; species Jaltomata sinuosa. Next base: position 851,571 of record QJPP01000286.1, on the reverse strand, counting down.
TTGATCTGTAGCTTCGGCTCATGAAAGGTCAGCATCTCCTCCTCTACAAGAGAATATTCCAGAAGTTATGGTAGATGAAGAGGTTCAGTTGAGCATAATGAGGCAACAGAACCACTCCAGGGGATAGGCGCGCACCTAGTTTAGGGAAGTATAATGCAGGTCCCATTGTCATATGAGGTAATCTAGCATGTTCTAAGCTTCCTTAGTGGATTGGCAGGGGGATGGGGCTATTCCTGCATTTCATATTGTCTATCATCCGATGACCCAGTATGCTGAAACTTTGGATCCGTGATTAGATGCTGCTTTTGAGACAAGTATATTTCCATGATCAATGATAGAGCTTATGATGACAGGTGGTGAATATGAGCTCTTCTGCGAATTTGTGAAAATGAGGCCCCCTGTATTTCATGGATTGGAATCTGAGAATGCCTATGTGTTCATCATAGACTGTCATGAGAGGATGTATAGAATAGGAATTGTGGAGAGGCATGGCATGAACTTCGTGTCATTTCAGTTTCAAGGGGATGCCAATTTGTGATAGAGGGAATTCATGTAGTGCAGGCCTACTAGAGCACTCCCTATGACTTGGAGTCACTTATATCAGGTCTTTCTAAAGAGGTATGTTCCTCGGACCTTGAGGGACAGGAAGAAAGATGAGTTTGCAAATATTGAGTAAGGTAGTTCTTCTGTAGCTGCTTATGATACTTGTTTCCATGCCTTGGATCATTATTCCTCTCAACTAATTAATACAGAGGAAGAGCAGATCCACTGCATTGTGAAAGGTCTGAATACAGGGTTGTAGATTTCTGCTTTGCAGGTAGCTTCTTCGAGTAAGTCATTTCAGGAAGTTGTTGAGTTTGTAATGAATATTGAGGGGGTAAGGCAAGAGAGTCACAAAAAAATGGCTTCAAAGAAGCCCCGATCTAGGGGAAGTTACAGTGGTTAGTTCTCAAAAGGTCAGGGATCGCAGGGATATCTTGTGTGCCCCATTCGCACAAGTTTCTACTGGGAGTCGATCAAGGACCAGTCAGCCTATATCAGACTTTTATGGGTACATTGGTCAGTCAGCTCCAGCACAGAGACCTACTTTTGATAATTCCTATTTTGAGTGTGGTGAGCTTGGTTATTTTAGGAAGAGTTATCCTCGGCTATGATAAGTAGCTCAGCAGCAAGCTCGTAGAGCTCTAGTCCCAGCTGGTAGAGGTAATAGTTTTGACAAAGATCATCTGCAGGGCAGACGGGGTGGTCGCACTACAGGTAGGGGTGGCGCTCAGCCCAATAGAGGCATTGGCAGGGGAGGTAATCTACCTAACATGGGTGGTGTGTAGGCAGGTAATTAGAAGTACTTTTATGCATTCCCAGGTAGACTAGAGGCAGAGACTTCAGATGCGGTGATCACATGTACTATTCTTGTCTGTAATCACATAACTTCAGTTATGTTTGAACTTGGGTCTACTATTTCTTATGTATCTGCTAGATTTGCTGAGAGTTTTGATAAGATATGTGAATCCCTTGATTTTCCTGTTACTGTATCCACTCTAGTGGGGGATTCTATGATTGTGGATAAGGTCTTTTGAGCTTGTACTGTTATGTTTATGGGGAGAGAAACCTTTACAGATTTCATAGTCTTAGATATGGTATACTTTGACATCATCCTGGGGATGAGTTGGTTGTCTCCGCATGTAATGACCTTCTAGATTATTTTCTCCATTTTCATGTTTTTTTTTGCATTTTGAGCTTTTCCACAGCAGCTACAACTCATTTATGACTTGCTAGGACTGATAGTTTAGTTCCCAGGTAGTTCATTTGTGTTTTAAGACCCTTTTCCTATTTTAAAACTCTTAAGGCTAGAAGAGTTGACTTTAGTCAATATTGATAAGTTTGTAATCTACTAACTTATTGAGCCTTTATTCATGAATTATTGCCATGTTTTGATAAAATTTAGAGGTACTTATTGCCTTTATTGATGCAAATATAGGTACTCTTGGTCAAAATTAGAAAATAAGGAATTGGACCCAAAATAGGTCAAAAAAGAGATGAAGTATGAAGGTGATCAAAAGAGAAGAAGAATCTACCGAGAGGTGCAGCCACTGTGCGATGCGCACAATGCCTAGTACGGATCGCACCTCCCTTTACATGACACCCGAACATCAAATAAAGTCACTGGTCTAAGATTTAGAGCCGTGCGATGTGCATAATGCATGGTGCAATTGCACGTTGCATCGCACATTGCATCACACCATGCCCGAGGGGAAATTTTGTCAATGTTAAAGTGACGTTTTAGGAAACTTCTAAAACCCTTTTTGGGGTGTGTACCTGATAGTTTTTAGCACATTATTGAATAGTTTTCCATAGAGAGAGTTTCCCAAGGAATATAGTGAGATTATTTGATATTTCTCATCTTCTACCTTGAGAATCCACCATCTTTGTACCAAATTGAGCTTGGATTTTGGATATTGGCTTGAATATGAATGGAAATTTGAATTACCCACTTGGTATAATCTCTTATTTCCTTAGTATGAGTGGCTAATTTCCTTGTCTAGGGGTATGTGTATGATGGGTATTTGAAATTGGGTATGAGTTTTGCTTAATTGTGTTTATAATTGCTAAATTGATATGGGTCTATTGAATTCTCCATGTTTTAACTATAAAATTGATGGTTGCAAACATTGATTGAGTATACTTGGTTTTGTTCTTGCTTGAAAGAGGAGTTCATGATTTCGAATGAGAATTCAATAGTTGGAAACTTGGGATTTCCATCTAGATTGAGGCTAGAAATAGCTCATTTGCCAAAAAAAAAACACCCATTTAAGAGTCTATGCTAGAAATAGTATGACTTCCCCAAGATTGAATTTGTTGGTTTGAGTTGAACCTATGGTGCTTGAATGAAGACCATTGAAAACAACCTTGCGGGTGGAACATTTATGGACCAACCATATAGTGTTGCCTTGGCTCTTTTAGAACGGATAACCAAGACAACTTGTGTTTGGCACACTAGAGAGGTAGATGTTCCCACGGGGGTGACTTCGGTCATTTTGATGAATGAAATGCGCCATAAAGATGAGGAGAGAGATGAAACTATAGCCAAGATGTTGATGCAAATTGATCTTTTGGCTAAACACATGATGGGGGCTGAAAATTCTAAGAGTGTGAATGCGGTGAGTACTCATGAGCTTAAAGCTAATGATAAGGATGTATTTACTATTGTGGATGGGAAGATTTACTATCTATCGGCGAGTTCTCAACTCAGGTATTGGTGCCCGAGGGACGAGAACCAAGGCTGGAACAAAGATAAAGACCGTGAAGGCCATTGGAGAGATTGTGAGAGGGAAGGTGATCAATATAATCACCAAAGTTCAAATCTTTATGTTCCTCCTCCTAAGGCCGATGCCATATATCAGCCCACCGTGAGCAACCCCCAACCCCGAATGTTCAAAAATTAAAGATATGTTGTCTCTAGTGTTGGAAAAGGTTGAGTCAACCAATAGTGGGGTGAAGGATCTAAAGAGCGAGGTGTCAACTCTTCAACAAACGGTGAGCTCGCACTCAACTTCTATCAAACATCTTGAGGCACAAATGAATCACCTATCCTCACAAATGAATCCGCGAATGAAGGGGACTCTTCCAAGTGACAATATGGTTAACCCGAAGAATGATGGCCATGTTATGGAAATTGTCACTAGGAGTGGACAAATGTGTAGTAGGGTGAAAAATCTATCTAATGAGCTTGTTGTGGCTCCAAAACATAGAATCAAAGAGGAGATTGTTCTTAAGAATGAAGTGGATGAAAATCTGGTGGTTAGGGTAAAGCCTAGTGCACCCAACGTGAGCTCTAATAATGATATCATAAATGAAGAGAAGGATGAGGTTGATACTCCTTCTCAAGTTGTTATTGATATTGAAGAGGAGGTTCCTAGTGTCCCAAGTGTGCCAAATAAACTACCAAAAGGACCCCCTCCATACCGACAAAGATTTACCAAGAAGAAAGAGGAGAACCAATTCAAGAAATTTGTGGACATGTTCAACAAATTGTCCATCAATATCCCTTTGGTTTATGCACTAATGAAAAGGCCCGGGTACACAAAGTTTATGAAGGATCTTCTCAAGAAGAAGTGTGTAGTTGATGTGGGTACCGTGGAAATATCACACAACTATAGTGCTGTGATGACAAGTAACATTGCTCAAAAATGGAAAGATCTGGGTGCCTTTACCATTCCTTGCACTATCGGGGTGTTTGTGTTCCAGAAGGCTTTGTGTGATTTAGGGTCAAGTGTCAACTTGATGCCCCTAATGATTTTCAAGAAGTTAGGCTTGGGTACTCCCAACCCTACACCGATGAGATTGCTGATGGCTGATAGGTCCATCAAACATCCAGTAGGGATCCTATTTGATGTATTGATCAAAGTTGACAAGTTCATCCTACCCGCTGATTTTGTAGTCTTGGACTGTGAAGTAGATCTTGAGGTGCCTATCATATTAGGGCGACCATTATTGGCAATCGGGAGAGCTTTGGTTGATGTGGAACTCAGGGAACTCAAATTTCGGGTTAGAAGTGAAAAAGTCACTTTTAATGTATGCCAACCCAGGAGACCTCCAAACGAGTTTTGAGTTGTGTCCGTGATCAATGTTGAGGGCAAATTGGTGGATTCCCATGGTGAGTTTGTGAAAAAAGAGGTACCCGAGCTTATGATATTGCCACCTTGGCAATAAGATGATGTAATGAGGATGTTGAAGGAGCAATTCCCTTTCTTGGGATGGGGACATGCCAATCAGATTGGTATGTTTCTGGATAATGGTGGAGGATTAAGGTACTATTATCGAGCCGCGATGTAAAATCAAGCGCTTCTCAGGAGGCAACCCAAGTATTTTTACTTTTGTTTTTATTACCTTTTGTTGTTTTTGGTGTGTTTTAGAAATGCATGGAGAAGAAAATTAACAAAGTGGAAAAAAAAGCCAAGAAGGCACGTGCGGCAAGCCGTGCGTGATGCACAAGCAGTTGTATGCATCGCAAGGTCCACTGCACCTCAAACCAGAAAGTTGGAAAGAAAATTTCAAATTGGAGGTAACGTGCAATGGTCTATGCATTTTGCACCTCCCATTGTGTGCATCGCACTTCCATCGCACCACGAGTCAGAATGCTGGGCAAAATTAAGGAGAAAAATTGGTTGGTGCAAAACGATGTGCGAGTCGCACATTGGCTTGTGAGAATCGCACATCGCGACACACCAAGGTAAGTTTTTAAATTTTTGTTAACCTACCCATTGCTCGACCTGGTTACCTTTCTTCTTCTTTTCCTTCACTATAAATCACCACCTTCTTCTTTTCTTCCATATTCTTCCACAATTCCTCCATAACTCTCTCCTAAAATCCACCAAATCCCTCAAACTTCCACCAAAATCTTCCCCTCTCCCTCAACCAAATGCATCACCGCCGCTTCACCTCCTAGTTGTCGCTCGTTTCTCTGATCAAAATTTTGGTTCTCCATTATTGGCACTTCAAAAGCACCAATTTTTACTTCCTACCCTCTCATCTTCACTTGTGATAAGTTTTTCAATATTAAATACGTGTTTTTTGTAGAGATTGGGAACTCATAGTATGAAGAATGCTCATTAAGTCATCCATGTTAATTTTGGGTGAGATATAAAATATTTGGGTCCCCAATTTTGGTGCATATTCTTGATTTTGCTTAAGATTAACTTGCTAGAACTTGATGTGATGATGATGCATGTGGATTGTGTATATTTTTAGCCATAAATTTCGTGTTTGGTTGAAGTATGAGTAACCCACTTGAGTTGGTGCATAATTTGGCCCTATGATAAATTGGGTGACGTCATTCTTAAGGGAAAATCATCATCTTTGCAAAGTTTTTGTTTAATCATAATGTTTGGGGCTGAAATTGTTACTACCATTGTGCCCATATTCTGTTTGAATTGAATATGCTAGTTGGGCTAATGTTCTTTGTTGGGGGGTATGAAATTGTGTTGATTAAATGTGTCTCTTGCTTTGTAATTGAAGGCTTGATGTTCCTAATGATAGATGAGATAACGTCCTTCTTAAGGGAAATCGTTGAGCCTTTTCTTGATTTTGAATTGTGTTGAAAGATTACAAAGAAGTCTGAGTACCTGAATGATTTGGTTTTGGTCATATTATGCCTAGGCCCTATTTTAATATGTTGGTTTTTTGCCGTGGTGCCAAGTGTATTTCATAGATACTGCTTTGCAAATCACATACGGAACAGACATAAAAACAAGGAATTTCAAAATTCCATTTGTTCCCATGTGCATTTCGCATGCGACATGCGAATCTCTATGTGAAAAATGCACAAGGCACCGCACCTTGATTCTAAATGGCCAGTTCACTATTTTGAGGTGCGAAACACTCTGCGATGCGCACATCGGCTATTGCAATTCATACCAGCTGTCGCACCCTGAAGCAGATTCTAGACAGGTTTTTGTTAGCCTGTGTCAAACTACGTGCAATGCACACTTTTCATGGTGTGGTTCACACATGAGTCGCACATGCCATCAGTCACCTGTTGTGTTTTTCTTCTCTTTTTCATTCCGTTTCCTTTAAATTAGATAACTTCTTTGAGCTTTTCTTCTTTTAAGTATGTCAAAAATAGAAAAAGATTTGTGCTTTTACTTTGAGTACTCACAATCTCCATGTGCAGACTATGACTTCTAGCGGGAGCAACACATGGTGAATTTCACAGAGGCAACCAGCTCCTCCCTCCTCCACATCCACTTCCAAGGGCAAGAAGAAAGCCCCAACTGCTACCCAAGCACCTTACAGTGTTCAAGTCTCGGAGGAGGAGAGGATTCATTTTGGGATTGAAGGCATGAAGGCCATCTATGATCGAGATAAGAAAAGGACCTTCAATACGGAGCAAAGCTTCAACTTGGAAGAAGTTGGGGATGACCTATCAAACATCCCCCAATAGTTCGTCAACCGCCAGTGGTACCCATTCCAAGAAGTGCTCGGTGGTTACTATGAGAAAGTGGTTCAAGAATTCTTTGCCTTCTATCATGCCAAGTAGGATTCCATGGGCTATAAAGGCAATGTGGAGCAATACCCTAACCTGGATTTAGTCATTGTTCAAGGAAAGGAAGTCCACATCACTCCAACTGATATAAATACCATCTATTGGGGTAACCCAATTGAGCCTGCACCTGAACTCATGGCTAAGTTGACTGTTGATCGGAAGCCGCTCGATTGGGATGCCCCTATTATTGCTCTTGGCACTCCTATCTAGGTCACTATAGGGGGAGATATTCTGAGGTAGACTCTATACTTTGAGGCCCGCCTTTGGTATGATTTCATCCACTCTCGCTTCTTGCCTTCTCAGAATGACTAAAAAGTAACCCAGGATGGAGCCATTTTGGTAGCCTCTAATATGGCGGGAGATCATGTCAACTTTGGGGAGATTACGGCTATGGTAATAAGGAGGAAAGCGCGTAGGGGTGGTGACTCATTCCCTTACCCTGTTCTCATCAGCAAGATTTGTGCAAAGGCAGGGATTTCCTACTTCAGCTTTGAAAAGTCTACCCCTGCCACTGGTGTGCTTGATCTCAAAAAGAAAACATACTTGGATGCTCCTAGGTTTAAGAGGCACAAGATGCAGCCACTTAAGGATCTTGAGGTTGGAGATTCAGATGTTGAGCCCACTACTTCCTCACCTTATAGATAAGGTTCAGAAGAACCTAGTCCCGTGGTGTTGAGAAACCCTACAGCTGCTACACCTCAGAGGCCCCCACCTTGTTTATTGACCTTGACCAAGGAGGGCCTCCAAAATATGGTTGACATGACCTATTCTCATGACAGGCAGTTGATCGAGTTAGCTGATAAGCTACCCGAGCTGATCTAGAAAGCTGTTAAGAAGGCCATGAAGGGGGTGATGGATAGTGTGAGAAAGCTATGCCATAGGGTAATTGTTATTGAAGGGGGCGTGAAAGATATCCAGAAGGATTTTGATAAGGAAAAAGGGAAGACCCTGGTAGATGATGTAGACTTGAGTGCCATACCTCAGCCCTATCACACCCTCAGTCACTTGGATGACTTGTTCACTACCTACGACAATGAGGATGAGGAGTTAGATGATGATGAGGATAAAGCACTCCAGCAGGTAATCAGAGAGTGGACACTCACTGCACACTCCCGAAAGGGTAGTGTAGGTTCTAGTGCAGAAGCAGCAGAGCAGGAGATGATGAGAAGTAGTCCTCCAGGGAGTTGATGCACTCCTTCCTTACTTACTTGAGCTTAAAGCATTAAGGACAATGCTTCTTTTCATGAGAGAGGTGGTGTTTATTTTATTGTGTTATTAGTTGCCCGTGTTGGGCTTCTATATATTTCTTTTTATTTCCCTTGTCGGGCAGTGACATTTTTATTGTCCTGCCAAATTTTTTATTGCCCCTTGTCGGGCACGTGTTGGATGATTGTGATATTTCCATTGCCGGGCCTTTTCTTTAGTTATTTTGTTGATTAGTACTTTAATTGCGCCCTCGCCACATTTGATTCCTTTATTCTTGTTTGTGTTTCCAGGTTGGTCCTACACGATTCTATTATTTCACTACCCGTGCTTTGCAAATGTGCTTAGTGCCTTCGCCACGTCTTGATTTAAACTGATTCATGAGCGTTTAAATTCTTAGTCGCCTTGTTAATAGTAGATTAGTGAATAAACTCCGAGGGTTTTCTTTATACCACGGTTATTTCCCAAGGAGCGAATTGTTTCTTTATTGCTTCTTTCTTTTATTTCTTTTGATTATTTTTGTGTCAAATCAGGTTTGTGTTTCCCTATGATAGATTGAGAGGCGACTTTCTTAAGGGAAAATGCCAAGTTTTAGTTTAAATTTGAGTCTGTGTGTTGCTTGTCTAAAAATGGCCCCACCAATTTTTTTTTTTGGTAAGAGGTTTTTGAAATTGAAGAAAAGAGGGAAAATGAGTTTGAGTAAAGCATTCTCTTGTTATGACTTTCACACTCCTTGTTTGGCTTGATCGATTCACAAACGAGTGTGTAAAGAACATGAAATAGCTTGTCAAAAGTCATTTGTCCGAATTGAATTGGAGACTCATTGTGATAATTCTTGTGTTGTGATGCCTTGTGTGGTATGTCTATACTTAATTCTTGTGTGCATGTGTTGTCTAAAACTTGCCCCGAATGTAATTCAAGGCAAAATCCTAGATGTCACCGAGCTTGGAAAATGACCTTAGGCCCTTTTTGAATAGCCACTTCACCCAAATAGACTTCCTTTTACATTGATCCTATTGAACCCCTTTGAGCTTGTGAATTTTTTTTGGTGCCTTACACCTTGAACCTTTTTGGAACCTTAATTCTTGTACCCAATCCTCCGCTAATAGCTCGAAAGTGAAATGTAGGCTAAAAACCTAAGTTTGGGGGGGGGGAATTGAAATGATAACATAGACAAAAGCTTAAGTTTGGGGGTGCATACACCAATATGGAGAAGAAAAGGATGTATTCCAATGCAAGGTAGCACCGTATTCTTGAATAGAAAATTGCTTCAAATGATATAATGAAATGAACAAAATGGAATGAAAAGAAGGAATTGGTGCTTCCAAGAAAAGGTGAAAAAGGAAGTTGAATGATCAGGTTGAAGGGGAACCTTGGGATTGTGTGAGGGAGAAATAAGGTGAAGTTATTGTTTGAATATATGAGTGGTGTTTGAATGATCACAAGGATCATTAGGGAGGCTTAGTCACTTGATCCAAATACAATCCACACCCTAACCCTAGCCAACATCGTATCCCGCAAGCCCTTAGTGATACTAAGCTCAGTAACTCTACATTAGTGGTGAATTACATAAAGGGCAAGCCTATGGTTCAATGCGTGTGCACTCAAATTTCTTGGAGAGAGTGAGAGTCTTTCTGGTTCTCTTATAATCCCATTGTCTTGTGAAATGCATGATTGTGAGTAGGATTCTCTCTTGTGCTGAGTGACATCACATACTTGAAAGGAGCGATGAAGTCTCTATTTCAATTGAGAGGAATGAATGAGATAAGTTGTGTGGCAAATCTCGAGGCAAACCTTGAGGGTCCATGCCAATGACTTGAGAAGCTTGAACATCTTGTTTTGAGTGACAAATTCCCTTAATTTGAATGAGAAATGAAATCCTTTTAACAAATGTTTTGAAATGAGCAATTGCCTTGAGAATGTGGTGGTCCAAATTGAGATGAGCACTGCAGTTGAGTCTTTTTGTTTGTTATTTTTCTTAGTTTTTAGAATAGAGTAACCATGTGTGCACCCTATTGAGTTTTAGAGTATAATTCATTCCTTACATTGTGAGTATCTTGCTTGAGGACAAACAATTGTTCAAGTTTAGAGGTTTGATAAGTTGGTAATCTACCAACTTGATTACCAACTTATTAAGCCTTTATTCATGAATTATTGTTATATTTTGATAAGATTTAGAGGTACTTATTGACTTTATTGATGCAAATGCAGGTACTCCTGGTCAAAAGTAGAAAACAAGGAATTGGACCCAAAAGAGCTCAAAAAGAGATGAAGTGTGAAGGTGATAAAAAAGAAGAAGAATCTGTCGAGAGTTGCAGCCATCGTACGATGCGTACAACACCTGGTGCGGACCACACCTCCCTTCGCATGACACCCAAACATAAACTGAAGTCACTGGTCTGAGATTTGGAGCCGTGCGACATGCACAATGCATGGTGAGACCGCACATCGCATCGCACATCACGTTGCACCACACTTGAGGGGCAATTTTGACAATGTTAAAGTGACGTATTGGGAAACTTCTAAAACCCTTTATGGGGTGTGTACCTGATAGTTTTTAGCACATTATTGAATATTTTTTTTATAAAGAGAGTTTTCCAAGGAAGATAGTGAGAGTATTTGGTATTTCACATCTTCTACCTTGAGAATCCACCATCTTTGTACCAAATTGAGCTTGGATTTTGGATATTGGCTTGAATATTACTAGAAATTTGAATTACTGATGTGCCTGAATTCTACGGCACATTTGACGCCTTTAACTAAGAATACTCGCAAGTTTTCGAGCAACTTTTGTGTCTTTTGATGTTTTTATGTTGTATTTGCAGGAAATGTAGACAAGGATAAAAAGGAAGTAAAAATACTCAAGCTAAGTAACAAAGGTTGAACTTGACGGAGGACCTGACAGCTCGTCACACAGGTGACTGACCGTCAGGAGAGCCACCAAACCTGGAAGCTTCTAAAGGAGCCACTGGATAGCGGCGACGGTTGGCATGACGGCCCGTCACACCTTTGACAGACCGTCAGCCAAGCCGTCAAGTGAGAGCTCAAGGAGAGCCTACACTAGATAACAGCGACGGTTGGCGTGACGGCCCGTCACACCTTTGACGGACCGTCAGCCAAGCCGTCAAGTGGGAGCTAAAAGATAGCACGCACTGGATAGTGGCGACGACTGTGAGTGACGGCCCATCACAGTGGCGACGATCCGTCAGGCGACTCGTCAAATACCACGCCGATTCCGAAAATCCTATTTTTGGACTTTATTTCCTGGACTACTATAAATACCCTGTGTTAGGTTTATTTTATTCATTCATTATCAAATAGTTCTAGGATACTTTTGAGCAAGTTTTTGGAGAGAAAAACACGTACAAACACGTTTTTCTCCTTCTTCTTCATCATCTTGTTCTTCCATTGATCTTGGGATCTTGGTTTTCTTGTTCTTGGATAATTGAAGCTTGTGTTCATTATATTGTAAGAATCTTTTCTCTTTATTATGAATATGATTTTCTTCTCTTCTCCTAATAGCATGAGTAACTAACTTCCCACAACTAGGGTTGTGGGAGCCATGGCAAAAGTAGCAATATAGATTCCGGGTAGCGTCGGGTTCAATATTTATGTTGTCACGTTGTTAATCATTTATTATTAACGTTTTCTAGTGGTTGCAAACATTAGAACATGCCTAGGTTTAATTTGCTTGAGTAAAGAGATTAAAACCGGGAAATTTGATTAACTACGAGGATTCGAGACTACCAACTCTCGTCTTATGATTAATGTTGTAACTAGATTAATCTACTTGATGTTTAGGATTGAAATATAAAAGCTCACCTTTTCAAGTTCGAGAGGATTGAAAAGGAAATTCGTCTATGTGGTTGAGAAACGTTTAGACGATACCATTAATTCAATCACATCGTGACATGCATATAGAAAGGACCCGGTTAAGCTTTGAATCAAAATTGTTACAACGCCATGGTGAACACTCCCCCAGTTCACTCTCATATTGATTATTCAGCGTACATTATTATTTGTTTTGATCAAATATTGTTCACACAAACCCCCCTCTTTACCGAAAACTATTGATTACTAGTCATCTAATTCACTAACGACTTAATTTGCACCTTATTCCCTGTGGGATCGACCCCAACCTCTGTTGGGTTCTATATTTGACGACGACCGCTTACGCTTCTTAATTTGGAGTCGTAATTTGGGCGTATCAAATTTTGGCGCCGTTGCCGGGGAATACGGTTGTTTATTAAGTCTGGTGTGTTTATTTGACTCTTAGTCATATTTCCTGATTTTACTTTTATTTGTTGTTTTTGTTTTCTACAGGGTACTGAGTTGTGCATGCCAAGTACCCGACGCTCGGGTGAACCAATATTACCCTATGACCCCGAGCTCGCAAGAACGCTAAGGCAAACCATGGCTGCACAACAAACTGAGGCAGCAAGGCTCGCTGCAGAACAGCAGGCTCAACAGGATCAACATCACTTGAATGCCGAAGATATAGAGGATGATACTGCATTAGATGGAGTTGGTGCTACAGGCGCCATTGTTCTTCCTCCACTAGCGCCCGGGGCTAAGTTCAACATAACTAGCACAATGCTCCAGCTGTTGAACTTAAAGGGATTGTTCCGTGGTATGGCTGGTGATGATCCAAACCGACACCTAATGAACTTTGTGGGTATCTGCAAGTCGTTCGAATTGCCTGGAGTAAGTCAGACCGCGATTAGACTCAGGTTGTTTCCATTGTCTCTAGCTGACGAGGCAGCGCTATGGTTGACAGAGCTAACCCCCGACTCTATCGCAACTTGGGGAGAGTTGAAAGGAGCTTTCCTAGAAAGGTTCTTTCCTCCCTCTAGGATGATACAGTTGAGGGATGAAATTAGCAATTTCAGACAACAACCTCATGAGGCGTTACATGAGACGTGGTTGCGGTTCAAGAAGAAGCTGACACAATGCCCTAACCATCAGTTGACCGATAATTTTCTGATGCAGACATTTTACAGGGCACTAAATTCGGCTACCAAGCCGACACTGGATAATGCAGCAGGTGGAGGGTTTATGGGTCTCACTTTTATCGATGCCACAACTATTCTGGACCGGCTCACTAAAACCAACAGATCCTGGCATACACGGGACACAGAGATGGCTGCAAGCACTCATGCAGTCGGTATGTCAGCGGAACAACACAGGAGAGAGGAAGAGCGAGACCAAGATATGGCCCATCTGAAAATGCAAATGGACCTATTGACAAAACATTTGCTGTCTGGAGACATGGAGAAAGTGAAAGTTGTGGGTTCCCAAAGTAGAGCAGCAGAGTTCGAGTCTGATGAGGAGGAGAATTATTTGGGGGGTTTCCAGGCTAATGGCCAGGGAAACCAAGGTCGGAACTATCAGAAGGACAACTACTATAAAAAAGCTGGCTACAGAGACCGTGATCAGGGGAACTGGATGAATAAAACTGATAGAGGTGGGTTGTACGTACCACCTGGTAACCGAGAAAGAACTAGCAATGAGACAGGGACATCCAAGTTAGAAAATATGATGGCAAAGATGTTGTTAAAGGTGGAATCCACTGACTCCGGAGTCAAGGAAATGAAATCTGAATTATCATCATTGAGTCAGTTGGTAAATTCTCATTCCACCTCAATCAAGCAGTTAGAGCAACAAATGAGTCAAGTCTCGGCATCTCTAAATCAAAGAAAAGCTGGAACATTGCCGAGTGACATCATTCAAAACCCAAGAAATAACGGGAATTGTATGGCAATCACCACCAGAAGTGGTAAGACATTATCGGAATCACATCCGGTAATCCAGACCCAGAAAGATAGCGTTGCTGAGGAAGATGAGTTAGTAGATGCTGAAAATTTGGTCGACGAGGGTGTGAGAGTGTCGGTTGAAAAGTCCAGTGCTGAAAAAGATACTACTCAAGTGCTCACGGATAAAAGCAAGGAAGTTGAAAAACTTCCAACTATGATGCCTCGGCCACCACCTCCTTTCCCACAACGGTTGAAGAAGAAAGTGGAAGATAGCAAGTTCCTGAACTTCATGACCATGCTAAAATAGATATCGGTAAACATCCCTCTGGTGGATGCGCTTGAGCAAATGCCCGGTTATGCCAAGTTCATGAAGGACTTGATCACAAAGAAGAGGTTGGTAAGTTTTGAACCGGAAGACAACCTCCACCATTGTAGCGCCATTGCATCAAGGTCGCTAGTCCAAAAGAAAGAAGACCCGGGTGCGTTCACTATTCCTTGCAACATAGGGGAGTTTAACTTTGCAAAGGCTCTTTGTGACTTGGGGGCTAGCATAAACTTGATGCCGTTAGCCATCTACCGACAGTTGGACTTAGGATCCCCCAAACCGACGACTATGAGATTATTGATGGCTGACAGATCGGTGAAACGCCCGGTTGGTATTCTGTATGATGTACTTGTGAAGGTGGGGAAGTTCATATTTCCGGCAGACTTCGTGATTTTGGACTGCGAGGTAGACTTTGAAGTCCCTATTATTTTGGGACGACCCTTCTTGGTAACCGGAAGAGTATTAGTAGATATGGAGAGCAACGATTTGACTTTCAGGTTGAATGACGAGATAGTGAAGTTTAATGTGTGCAGATCAATGAGGCAACCGAGGGACATGAATGTCGTCTCGGTTATTGATGTTGTTGCAGAATCTGATGTGATTGTTTCTGTTGAAGAGAGGCTTGCTGTAGAGACATTGGCAGCAGCCATGATGAACTTTGATGATGATGGCGTCGAAGATTATGAGGAAATTGTAAATGTTGTGGTTGGAATGGGGTCATATGTTTACGCCCCAAAGAAATTGGATCTCGATTTAAAGAACAGACCGACACCTCCTGCAAAGCCTTCTATTGAGGAAGCTCCGGTATTAGAGTTGAAAGAATTGCCAGGTCATCTGAAGTATGCATTTTTGGGTGACAAAGATACCTTACCTGTAATCATCGCGATAGACCTTGTGCAATCTCAAGTTGAAGCGTTATTATCCACTCTGAGGAGACACAAGAGAGCAATTGGCTGGACCATTGCAGATATTATTGGCATCCCACCAGGTATTTGTACTCATAAGATACAGCTAGAAGAAAATTGCACTCCCTCCATCGAGCACCAGCGGAGACTCAATCCGTCAATGCAAGAGGTGGTGAAGAAAGATATCATCAAATGGCTCGATGCTGGAGTGGTTTACCCAATCTCTGATAGCAAATGGGTAAGCCCAGTGCAATGTGTTCCTAAGAAGGGAGGAATGACTGTGGTAGCAAATGACAAGAATGAATTGATTCCATTAAGACCTGTCACGGGCTGGCGAGTCTGTATGGATTACCAGAAGCTAAACTCCTGTACTCTCCGTGATCATTTCCCCATGCCCTTTATGGATCAGATGCTGGATAGATTAGCCAGAAGAGGTTGGTATTGCTTTTTAGATGGATATTTGGGGTACAACCAAATATCTATCCCCCCGGAAGATCAGGAGAAGACCACTTTCACCTGCCCCTATAGTACGTTTGCTTTTAGACGCATGCCCTTTGGTCTTTGCAATGCTCCTGCAACATTCCAAAGATGCATGATGTCTATCTTTTCTGATATGGTGGAGAACACATTGGAAGTCTTCATGGATGACTTTTCGGTAGTAGGTGATGCATTTGATGATTGCTTGGCTAATCTGGGTCAGGCATTGCAAAGGTGTGAAGATTCAAACCTCGTGCTGAATTGGGAGAAATGCCATTTCATGGTGAAAGAAGGCATTGTATTAGGGCACAAAATATCGATGAGAGGTCTAGAGGTGGATAGAGCCAAGATAGAAGTCATCAAGAAACTACCTCCACCCATTTCAGTAAAGGGTGTGAGGAGCTTTCTTGGTCATGCGGGTTTCTACCGAAGATTCATCAAAGATTTCTGTAAGGTTTCTACCCCATTGTGCAAGTTGCTTGAAAAGGAGACGAAGTTTGTATTTGATGCTGAGTGTTTGAGGGCGTTTGAATGCCTAAAAGAAAAGTTAGTGGATGCTCCTATTATAATTGCCCCGGATTGGTTCAAACCGTTCGAAGTAATGTGCGATGCGAGTGGTGTTGCGCTTGGAGCTGTTCTGGGACAGAAGCGAGATAAACTTTTCCACCCCATCTATTATGCTAGTAAAGCATTGAATGGGGCGCAAAAGAACTACACAGTGACTGAACAGGAGCTGTTGGCTGTTGTATACGCTTTTGAGAAATTCAGAGCATACTTACTTGGTACAAAAGTGGTGGTGCACACAGATCATGCAGCCTTGAGGTATCTGATGACCAAAAAGGATGCAAAACCTCGACTAATCCGATGGGTGCTATTGTTGCAGGAATTTGACTTTGAAGTCAAAGATCAGAAAGGGTGTGAGAACCAGGTAGCGGATCATCTGTCCAGGCTTGAGAGGGAAGAGAACGTAATAGATGAACCGGAGATTGATGATGCATTCCCACATGAGCATGTGATGGCTGCGTCACTTGATATGGTGCCTTGGTATGCTGACTTCGCAAATTATGCGGTGAGTGACATGATCCCGGAAGATTTGAACTTCCACCAGAAAAAGAAGTTTCTCCATGATGCAAGTAAGTTTTTCTGGGATGAGCCGTATTTATTCCGGTTGTGTGCTGACAACATAGTAAGGAGATGTGTACCGGAAGTGGAAATGACAAGCATCTTGCAAGCTTGCCATTCGTCCCCAGTTGGAGGACATCATGCGGGTAATCGAACTGCCCGAAAAATCTTACAGTGTGGGTACTATTGGCCGACAATCCAGAAAGATTCCTATGAATTTGCCAAGTTCTGTGATCAATGCCAACGAAGAGGAGCAATCTCTCGCCGACAAGAGCTACCCATGTCCACTATTTTGGAGGTTGAGTTGTTCGACGTATGGGGAATAGATTTTATGGGACCTTTTGAAAGCTCTTATGGGAACCATTACATCTTGGTAGCGGTGGATTATGTTTTAAAGTAGGTAGAGGCGGTTGCTTTGGCCGATAACGAAGGTAAAAGTGTGGTGGCGTTTTTGAAAAGGAACATATTTTCTCGGTTTGGCACCCCTCGCACAATCATCAGTGATGGAGGTTCACATTTTTGCAATAAGGTGTTCCGAGCTGCTCTAGCAAAATATGGGGTGAAGCAACACAAGGTAGCCACACCTTATCATCCCCAAACCAGTGGGTAAGTCGAAGTGTCGAACCGTGAAATTAAAGAGATCTTGGCTAAGTCTGTGAATGTGAATCAGCGAGACTGGGCAAGAAAGCTGGATGACGCACTCTGGGCATACCGAACAGCGTTTAAGACGCCAATAGGTATGTCCCCTTACCAATTTGTTTTTGGTAAAGCTTGTCACTTGCCCGTGGAACTTGAGAACAAAGCCCTTTGGGCGCTCAAAAAGTTAAATCTCAGTTGGAGAGAGGCATCGAAACTAAGGTTGGAACAATTGAATGAGATGGACGAGTTCCGATTGCGAGCATATGAGAGATCCGCTCTCTACAAGGAACGAATGAAGCTATACCATGACAGGAAAATTGAGAAGAGGGAGTTCAATGTTGGGGACTTGGTATTGTTGTTCAACTCCAGGTTCAAATTATTTCCCGGGAAACTCAAATCCAAATGGTCCGGACCATTCAAAGTACATCAAGTGTTTCCATCCGGTGCGGTCGAACTCGAAAATAAAGATGGTGAGTTATTCAAAGCTAATGGGCAGAGGGTAAAGCAATATCTGGGCCTCCCGGAGGAGGTACATGTTCTGTCTCTGGTGTATCTTGATGAAGTCTGAGTAATCAAGACACCCGCGTCGTACCGCGACGTTAAATCAGGCGTTGTATGGGAGGCAACCCATAGATTGTTGTTGTATTATAGTCTTAGAAAAACTTGATTTGTTAGAATTGGTTAATTTGTGCGTTGAGTGTGCAGGTACAAAAATGGGGACGTAACAACGTGTTCTGTCTACGAGTGACAGTTCCTGTTGACGGGCCGTCAACTGTATGACGGACCGTCACTTAAACCGTCACATAATTAACAAATATTCATGCCACTATTTGGTAGCGACGGTAAGTGCGACGGACCATCACAGGCTTGACGGACCGTCATATCAGGCCGTCACCAAGGCACTCACAAAGACTCACTGTCTAAGTGAGACGCACCAAGTGACGGACCGCCAGGTGGTTGACGGGCCGTCACCTTAAGCCACCACATCAGGTAAGTTTTAATTTCTATTTGTATGACCCGACCCGCCTCTCACCTCAACCCAACGTAATATATTAAAAAAAAATTCATCATCTTCCCACTCATCTTCTACTCTCAAGCTCCAAACCTCCATTAAAATCAAATTCTTTTTTCCCCAAGAAAGTCCCAATCCCCATTGTCCTTTCTCCACCGTGTCTGAAACGCAAGAAACCAACAAATTCCCGCTAGTTGTCCATCGCTTCATATAAATCAAAGGGAATAGCGATTTCTTCTCACTAACAAGATCAAGGTATGATTCTAAACTCTTCCTAGTTGGAATTAGTGAGTAACACGGGGTGAATTATCAAAGGAAATTTTTGGGTTTAATATATTTGTGAAATTATGATAATGTAAATGTTGTTGGGTATGAGTGGTATTGTTGTTTGAAATCGTAAGTGTGACATGGGTGAAGTCTTGAGTAACCCATGAGATCAAATACATGATGGGTGGTGACTTTGGGAAACCAAATCCCACAAAGGAGGAGAAAATCCGTAATCGAGCACAAGGTGTTCGAGGAAATGCCTCAAAGAGAGTGAAACACGCTGTCTCAACTTGACGGTTGGCATGACGGCCCGTCACACATGTGATGAACCGTCAGCCAAACCGTCAGGTTGAAACAGTTCACTGTCTTAGAGTGACAGTCGGTGTGACGGTCCGTCACACCTGTGACTGACCGTCACCCAAACTGTCACTCCGAGACAGTGGGTATTACTGAAGTGTTTTCCTGTTCTCACTTGTTTGAACTTGTTCACGTGCAGGTACATGGCCCCCAAACAACAACCGCCTCGCGGTCAAGCACAAAAGAAGAAAGAAAGGATCGCTACAACTCGGACCCTAATTGATGAATCGAGTAGCGACGAAGAAGCAGTTGTAGCCCCGACTTACCAAACTAGGCTAGTTAAACGAAGAACCACCCAAGTCTCCCAGTCTGAAGAGGAGAGTGGGTCATCTAGCAGTGAGTCGGGGAGCGGTAGTGGATCGGATGAAAGTGGTAGCTCCAGCCCTAATCCGGAGGATGTAGGTGGTCCTGAAACCACCAAAATTGCAGGTAGTGCACCCATGGATAGAGAATCGATCCGGTGGGCATTTAAGGATGCTCAGAAGCACTATCTTGACGGTCTTACCAAAACGATGTCGAGAAGCCACAAAAGACCGATAGTTGAAGAAGTGCAAATCATGACCACGGATCTGCCTGAATACCCAGTGCTTCAGACACAATTTCAGAGGTATCAACTCGAGTGGATGAGCTCGCCCCCGGGATTCTATTATCCAGAACTAGTCCGGGAATTCTATGCCAACTATTTGGCACTATTGGAGAAAAAATGTGAGCCAGGAAAGGGGGTTAAATCAGCATCAAGGCAGGACAGGGTGCCAGTTCGGGGTAAACAAGTGGACATCTCACGGAAAATGATCAACAGAGTCCTCTTTGGCCCTGAATACATCCCTCCACCAGATATGCCAGAGTTTCATGACGAGATTTCCAACGCCTACTCGCAGAGACCATGGTTAGCCCGAACATTGACTGATGGCTCACCATCTTGGCTAACTTAGAGGGGACGGATATCGAAGCAATCACTAAGCTTCGTAGCCAAATTTTGGTGGGCGGTTGTGCGGTTCAAGTTATTTCCAACAGGAGGAGACAATAATTTGGATGAGGAAAGAGCCATCCTTGTGGCAAGCTTGATAGCCGGGTACGTCATCAACTTCGGAATGATAATTGCAGATGAGATGTGTACCAGGGCCATAAAAACTACTTCTTCTTTGCCGTTCCCATGTCTAGTGACTGAGTTATGCAGGCGTGCAGAGGTGCCGATATGGGATGGTATCGATAAGCAAGTGACAGCGTCATCAAAGCAAAATATCGACAAATCAAACTATGACACTAAGTTTGAAATGAGGATTCATAAGCCTCAGATCTTCGAAGAGCCAACCACAACTACCTCCGAGGCAATCGACACCCCATCAGGCACAGAAATGCCACTTGCGGTGTTTGATCCGAAAACTTCACAGACAACGAGAGCTACTGCTGAAAGCTCTGGCACTGCGGCAAGGCCTCCTCTACCACCAGAATATCACATGAACCCCCGAAATTTTGCTAAAATAGTGCAAAAGCAGAAATAGTTGGATAAACAAATTTTGGCATGGACGGACTTGTTTAAACCCACCATTGATGAAGCAATACGGGAGGCTCTGAAGCCATTTGAGGGGCTGCACACAAGGGTCGATGCGATGGAAACCCGGATGGATGCAAGGCTAAACGAAATGAGCATCCCGGACCTGGCGAGATTTGATGCGGAGCTAAAGAAGGTGAAAAATGATATCACAGTCCTCAAGCAAGAAAAAGCGCTTTATGAGGAGACTTCGGAGTTCGTGGACTTGGACGAAGAAACCACGATTGTGGATTTGATGGGTAGGCCACTTAAAATTAGTGAACCCCAAGCAGGTGAAAGTTGGGTAAAGAAATCAAAGAAGAGGAAGCACAAAAAGATATCAGCTGACGAGGACGAGTTAGAGGTCGCGAAGCAGCGGTCGGTAATAGATGAGCAGCTGCGACAGGAAAGAGTGCATGCCCAAGCAGGTGGGGCATCTTCCAGTGCAGTACCGGAGTCTGAAAAGACCCCAGATGTTGATGAGCCGCGTACGGAAACCTAGGTTTCCCAGGTACCCCTATTCTTTTATTCTGACTATCTGTTTCCTAGAGCATTGAGGACAATGCTAAATTCTTTTGTTAGGGGTAGGAGTACCACCACCGGAGGTTTTTGTTGCCGTGTTTCTTTTTCTCCGGTGTGCTATCTAGTAGAACCGGCATGTTAAGGTTGTCATTTAAATTTTAAAATATGTTGTGATGTCAATTATATTGTGATGTCCGTAGCAAGTATGGCGTTTTGAAAATTGAACTAAAAGGAGCCCCCTCTGAAAATTGTTGATTTTGAACTTAGGTTTGAAACAATTGACTGTTCTGGATCCTTGAATGTCATTGTGTGGTTATGATTGGAATAAGTATGCTTAAGCCGAACTGTTGTTTTGATAGTTGGTAGTTGTATGGTTTCTTGGTGCCAAGTGTGTGTGAGCATATTGTTATAAATTCTTACTCTGTGCATGCATCTAGAACTTGCCCGGTCTATTTTGTTAAGTTTGAAGTTGGTTACTTAGGAAAGGATCACAGGCCCTTTTTGTGTGCAGTCCACTTAGCCTATAAGACCGTCCAAATGTAAATAATCCCTTTTGAACCCTGTTTGAGCCATAATTGACCTTATTCTTTCAATAACCTGTCACCATTCCTTTTTAACTTTGAATCCCTGTTTTGGCCCTGGTCCTTCCTTGGACATCGTGCACCTCAACTCAGGCAATCAACCTAAGTTGAGGGTGGCTACTTTAGAGGTAAATGATAAGAAAAATAGGATGGATAAGATTGGTTGTGAATAGAATGAAAATTTCGAGTGTGTGCTTATAAAAAACAAATTATGAAAAAAGAGAGAAGAGAAAAGAAAAAAAAACGAAAAAGAGGTGAAAAAGAATTGTCAAAATAAAGAAGCCGCACCTGTAGCTAGAAAGAATGGAATAAAAAGGTGAAAAAGGATGAACGAAGTATAGTTAAGTGAAAATAGTAGGTCGGTGATTCCAAGGAAGGTTTAGTCACTATTCCCCAAACGTATCCTACCTGCACCCGAAGCCTCATTACAAGCCAAAACAAGTCTTGTAGTGATCTTGAGGGACTTTCTGAAAAAAACTGAAATAGAATAGCAAGGGCAAGCTTATGGCATCGCATGTGCATTGTTTGAAATCGTTTGTGAGTGTGAGCGCCTTACCTAGTCCCAAATCTTGTGTGTGGGACTTCTTTGTGGTGAGGGCACCAAGATCTCTGTATTATCTATTGACTGTTGGGATAGCTGTTGTGTGTGTATGTAGAATATTCTATCATATCGGAATGACATGTTTGGATCCTTTCAAATTAGCGTTTCATACATTTGTGTGCTACCGGGGGGCTTGATTTAACTTGAAAATGGTTGAGTGGCCATGATTTGCTAAGGATTTGCGTTTGTATTGTTAGTTGAGTCGTCAGTTTATTTTGTGTCATGTTGCTTGAGGACAAGCGAACGGTTTAAGTTGAGGGTGTTGATGTGCCTGGATTCTACGGCACATTTGACGCCTTTAACTAAGAATACTCGCAAGTTTTCGAGCAACTTTTGTGTCTTTTGATGTTTTTATGTTGTATTTGCAGGAAAGGTAGACAAGGATAAAAAGGAAGTAAAAATACTCAAGCTAAGTAACAAAGGTTGAGTTTGACGGAGGACCTGACAGCTCGTCACATAGGTGACTGACCGTCAGGAGAGCCACCAAACCTGGCAGCAGCTAAAGGAGCCACTGGATAGAGGCGACGGTTGGTGTGACGGCCCGTCACGCCAACCGTCGCCTCTATCCAGTGGCTCCTTTAGCTGCTGCCAGGTTTGGTGGCTCTCCTGACGGTCAGTCACCTATGTGACGAGCCGTCAGGTCCTCCGTCAAACTCAACCTTTGTTACTTAGCTTGAGTATTTTTACTTCCTTTTTATCCTTGTCTACCTTTCCTGCAAATACAACATAAAAATATCAAAAGACACAAAAGTTGCTCAAAAACTTGCGAGTGGCTGACGGTCCGTCAGGAGACTCGTCAAAAACCATGCGGATTCCGAAAATCCTATTTTTGGACTTTATTTCCTGGACTACTATAAATACCCTGTGTTAGGTTTATTTTATTCATTGATTACCCAATAGTTCTAGGATATTTTTTTAGTCGACTTTGAGCGAGTTTTTGGAGAGAAAACACAACACTACACGTTTTTCTTCTTTATCATCTTGTTCTTCCATTGTTCTTGGGATCTTGGTTTTCTTGTTCTTGGATAATTGAAGCTTGTGTTCATTATAATGTAAGAATATTTTCTCTTTATTATGAATATGATTTTCTTCTCTTCTCCTAATAGCATGAGTAACTAACTTCCCACAACTAGGGTTGTGGGAGCCATGGCAAAAGTAACAATATAGATTCCGGGTAGCGTTGGGTTCAATATTTATGATTGTCACGTTGTTAATCATTCATTCTTCACATTTTCTAGTGGTTGCAAACATTAGAACATGCCTAGGTTTAATTTGCTTGAGTAAAGAGATTAAAACCGGGAAATTTGATTAACTACGAGGATTCGAGACTACCAACTCTCGTCTTATGATTAATGCTGTAAATAGATTAATCTACTTGATGTTTAGGATTGAAATATAAAAGCTCACCTTTTCAAGTTCGAGAGGATTGAAAAGGAAATTCGTCTATGTGGTTGAGAAACGTTTAGACGATACCATTAATTCAATCACATCGTGACATGCATATAGAAAGGACCCGGTTAAGCTTTGAATCGAAATTGTTACAACGCCATGGTGAACACTCCCCTAGTTCACTCTCATATTGATTATTCAGCGTACATTATTATTTATTTTGATCAAATATTGTTCACACAAACCCCCCTCTTTACCGGAAACTATTGATTACTAGTCATCTAATTCACTAACGACTTAATTTGTACCTTATTCCCTGTGGGATAGACCCCAACCTCTGTTGGGTTCTATATTTGACGACGACCGCTTACGCTTCTTAATTTGGAGTCGTAATTTGGGCGTATCACGTTCCTACTTTGTGCCCTACATACTCATGTTTCATGACCAGTAGTTTCAGATTGAATGATATTTATGTTTAGGTCCATGTGCTTATGTAGTCCTTCATGTCTATGCGCCTTTTGATTCAATGAAACTCACTTTTGTGTTATGCACATAGTAGTCTCACGTATTCACATATTGTGCTTATGATTTCTTTGTGAGTCTTATTAAGCTCTCTTCCTTGATACATTCCATGTTGATGAGTATTAGTTCAATATAGACAAGAGGAATCATATTCAGTAAAACTTATGTGTGTTCCCTTCTAGCCATGCCTCTCATTCGAGGATGAATGATTCTCAAGAGGGAGATATTGTAATCAACACATATTTCATGTCATTTTTATGAATTCTCGTGTGTGCATTAAATCCTAGGAACCAAGAAACATCTAGTAATTAAATGGAACAAGTTTTAAAATTTAAGACGGGCTTCCGGGTGAACTGTTGAGTTGGGGCACTAACCGATGTGGTGTGCCAACCCCAATACTTCAGAACAATAGAAACCTGGTTGTGTGGTGAAATATCTTGCATGGTGCACCAGACCCTAAACTTCATACTGACAAAAATTGGCTGGTTGGGCACACTGCCAGGTGCCACGCGCCAGCTCCAGTCTAGATGAAAATTGTTTTAGTTTTTCTCTTCTTTCACGCTCTCAGAAGGGTGTTTTCATCCTTTCCTTAATACCTTACTCCAACTCACGACTTTTAACCTCTCCTATAAGGGAATACACTCATAAATTGATCTATTCTTCTCCTTTCTCTTTCCCCAACTCCAAAAATGCAAAATATTCTCTCAAGCAACAAGTTAGGGTTCCAAGAAGGCACTCCCAACACTCCATATAAGTTCTTCTTATTCTCCAATGTATATAAGGCTAACTTTTGGTGTGGGAACCATGTTCTTCCCCACAAGTATTCCTCAATTTTGGTTTATTTCATGAATCAAAGCTATAATTTTCAAATTGAACCCTAGAATCTAGTTTCTTAATTTATTGATGATACTCCTTGAATCCTCCATGAAATTATTAAAAATCTTACAAGTTATACTCGTTCTTTGATTGTACATCCTATTTAATATTCATGGAGTCTAGTTCAAATCTTATCAAGTTTTCTCATATTTATCTATGAAGAACTAGTTTATGATTATCAAGGTCTACTTCGTCAAAGTTTATAGATATCTCTTATGCATGTTTGATAATATTGAAAGAAAAATGTTCTCTTATGTTGAAATTCAGACTATCATATTTACAGAAGATTTAGAGCAAAAGCTCACCAGCAGTATATTTCAGATAATTGTAAGAAAAGGATCACCAGTGGTATATTTTCATAATACAGTTTTGAGCAAAGACTCGCCAGCGTGATTTTAATACAGTATGAGCATATATATGTTCTGGAAGGACTATTTAGCACCAAGAGGGTATAGTTTTAGATAACACATGCCCTAAAACTACGTTACCACCGTAGGATGGGATCGTGCTGCAAGTTAAGGCGACTCATCTATCTATCTATCTATACTACCTTAAAAGCATGAACTCTTAAACTTAAAAGTGAAATTACTAAAATATCCTTCTTAGATATTATTACTTTTAAAAAATAAATAAAAATACAATCTATTTAAAAGGGGTGTAACTAGATTAGTTACTAATGTAATCGTTGCAACTTTTGCAGGAATCTTTTAAGGGTAAACTGCCTCTAACCATTTGAGGATTATTACTTTTTTATTTTTTGGCATTGTTAAACTTAATCGAGCCACAATCGGCTCTACTCTATCCCTGCCTTTTAAGTTGATCCATTTTATTACTCCTGAGTCCTGATTATCATGAATCATGTATGGTTTAAACGTCACTTGGAAGAAAAATAAATTCAACAGAATAAAGGGTGATGATGTTGTTAACAGATACTCTCCAAACAAATTGGACTATTTGCAAAGTTCTAGGTACTTTTTTGTTCTTAAAGAAAAATATATATGCATTTTAGATGATCTAATTATAAAATCTTTAGATGGTCTAAGATTCTAAGGTGTTTTCCTCATGTTTACTTTTGCAGCAGTATAAATTTTTAAGAATATATTTCACGTAATAATCCGCATAAAATAAAGATGTTCGCATAACACAGAGTGATTTTTTTACGGAGGAATTAAGATCTCTTTGACTCTTGAAAAATAAATAGAAGAAAATGGTTTTTTAAAATCTTTTATTTGTAAAAATAAAGATATGTTATGTGAAAAAATGAAGATCTCTTATAAAAAAAAATTCAAGTGACCTACAAAACTAATTTTCTTGATATTATCAAAGTTAAGTTTTAACATGACATGCGAAATACAATATTAAGTTATTTAGTGTTTATATACACCAGAAATTATTTGTATTTAAATACTTTGAGTTTTATTTCAATTCTAATAAACAATTTTTTTTGGAGGGGTGGTTAGATCCATTTTGTAGTATGGGGTGGAGTGTTCGCCAGTCAAGAACATTCATATTCAGAAGATGCAAGTTGCCGAAATGAGGATACTGAGATGGTTGTACAGACATACTAGAAGAGATAAGATTAGGAATGAGGATATCCGGGATAAGATGTGAGTGGCCTCCGTGATGGACAAGATTAGGGAAGTGAGATTGAGCTGGTTTGGGCATGTGAAGAGCAGATGGTCAGATGCTCCGGTGATGAGGTATGAGAGGTTGGATATTTATGGGCATGAGGAGATATAGAGGTAGACAAAAGAACGATTGAGGAGATGTGATTAGAAAGTACATGACACAATTTCAGCTTGTCCTAGCACATGACCTTATATAGGAGGGTATAGAGGTCGCATATTTGGATAGAAGGTTAGTTGTTAGTTGAGCTTTATTTTCAATGTGATTAGGCTTTGTGCGAGTTCGGAAGCACCGTGCATGTCGCAGTATGATTTTGATATTTGTTACCATATATTGTCTACTATATTTCAGTTACTACATATTATTTTGTTATTGCTACTGTTCTTTTTTCTGAATATTATGTATTATTTTCCTTATTAATTGACATGTTTTCTTCACTATCGTATTTCTTTTTTCATAACTATTTTGATTTTGCTACACTTGAGCCCTATATATTTCGAAACAACATTTCTGCCTTTACTAGATAAGAATAAAGTTTGTATATATTCTACCTTCTTAAATCCCACTTTCCTTGAAGTTATTGTTATTGTTATTGTAGTGAAAAATCATACTCTTATTTAAATATTTTTTCTATCAATCCATTAGTTAGTTACATAAAAGTTTTATATCATCCTCGTCATCTTCAAAACTAATAGGCGTGACTTATCATTTGGGGTTTTTTCACTACTACCAAAGTAAATGGAGTATTGACTTTTTGGATTCTTTTTTTGTGCTTACGTCAATTTGAACTCGTGCTCAAGGTAAAATTACTACTCTTGATCTTATTCTTTTGTGCATTTTTTTTCAATAAATAGATCTAATATTCCTCTTCCTTTTCCATCAAAGTCAAGTTGTTAGACATTTTGAGTGTGATTTTTTTCAGTATAAGGATTTTTGTAAATTTTATCTTAATTGATTATGTCATTTTATATGTGTATGATAATAAAAAAAATTAAAAAAAGTATCTGAAATATGAAAAATATGTTGCAACTTATAGATTGAAATTAAATATGACAAATCATGACAAACACACACATAAAAAAAATTGATAAGCTTAACAAAATTTATTTGTAAGCCATAACATTAACAAATTGATTAAAGTAGGTTTACTATTCTTGATCTTACTCTCTTATGCATTTCTTTTCAACAAATGGATTTAATATTTCTCTTAGGCTATAGTTTCTTAAAGATAAGACAGAAACTTCAAAATATGGAGCATTATTTATAATCATAGTCATTGTTCATATACACATTCAAATTGTGCTACTTAAATTTCTATTATTATCGTTCAAACATTACCTTGTTGTATCGAGTTTAATTATTGTCAACATAATATTAATAGTATATACAACAATGCCAAGTGGTAAACCAAAAAACAAAAAGTTAATCAAGTGAGAAAAGGTAATACCAGTTTCATTGATTGTGTATGTGATAGAAGTAGAAGACTGTACTACTAAAAAGTCGCATCTTCTTCCGAGATTTAAACTTTGACCTCGACAAACAAGTGGCTATACGACAACTGATATTGATTATTCAAAAACAACTACACTTTGTGATTTCATATATATTATTTAACATATCTCTTTTTCTTTTTATTTCACCCCTCTCTCAAAACTCCAACTCTTTTTGCTCCCTTGGTGACTCAAACCCACAACCTCAGGTTATAGGTGGAGGCATGGTCGGCTCTATGGGTTGGAAAATAAGGCACTCGCCTTAAGCCCCCAAATTTGAGGGGCCCCATCTTTAGTAATAACAAAATTATTACTCCCTCCGTTCCAATTTATATAAGTTAGTGTGCTCGGCACGGAGTTTAAGAAAGAAAGAAAGACTTTTGAAATGTGTGGTCTAAACTAAGTCATAGATATTTGTATGGTTGTGGTTGTACATCATTTTATTAAGGGTACAATAGACATTTTAAAGTTAAATTGTTACTCCCTCTGTTTCAATTTGTTTGGCCTAATTTGACTTTGCACGGAATTTACGAAAGTTAAGAGGACTTTTGAATCTTGTGGTTAAAAATTAAAGATATGTCAAATATACCAAAATGTCCTTTAATCTTGTGGTCTTAAACATGCCACGTGGAAAGTTGAAATTGAAGAGTTGTTAAAAAAGGAAAGAGACATTCTTTTTGAAACGTACTAAAAAGGAAAGTAGGTCAAACAAATTGAAACGGAGGGAGTACTAAATATAGAAATGTGTCATTCTTTTTGGGACAAACTAAAAAAGAAAGTGAGTCATATAAAATGGGACAGAGGGAATATATGTTTTCTTAAAAGATATATTTGTATGTTCCATTTCAATCCGATTGTCTTACTTTTTTTTTTGTCCGTTCAAAAAAAAAGCTATTTTTGGTTAACTCTTTAATTTTAACTTTGTATATTTAAGACCACAAGGTTAAAGAATATTTTGATATATTCTACACATCTTTAGCTTAAGATCACAAAATTCAAGTCTTTTTTACTTTGTTAAACTTTGTGTCAAATCAATATCAAACAAACAAATTGAAATGGGAGTACTAATTATAGAAAAAGTAACTTTTCATATAAAAAGAAAGAAACAACTTTGCATCTCAAAAATAATTTTTTAAGAAGTATATTAAAAAACTTTGTATCTTAAAATAATAGAAGAATAAACTTTAATAAAGATTTTTTTTTTCAAAAATTTTAGGTTTCCGATTTATTTTTTTCTTTAGGCCACATATATTCTTTTGTCGCCCCTGGATGGAGGATGTACTATCCAAGCAATCTCCTCTTGCCTATTTATAAAAGCTTTTTCCTAATAAATAGTAATATTATTTTGATATACCATGTATTATAAAACTCGATATAATATATATATATATATATATATATATATATATATATATATATATTCATGTGCAACGCACGTGCAGAGAAGCTAGTTAGTCCAAAAGAGGCTCAGTATGAATTCATAATTCAGATAGTTTCTATATCCCAACAAAGTATAGAGAAGCTCTCCCAATGTGGGTAAGACATTAGACATTATGAGCTCATATGATGTATGCCGGTTGTAAAAAACTCTCCAAATAGAAGACTCGGAATATTTTTAGATAGTATGAATTTGGCCAAGGCGACCAGCTTACAAAGAGTTTTTATGATACATTGCATACAACTTATTCAGTTATATTAAGTTATTCAGTTATCCCAATATTCAGTTATATCATACTCATGTTCATTTGTTCAGCTTTTTAGTTATCAGCATTGTTTCAATTCAGCTATTTTACATACAGTATTTTTTGTGTACTTACGCTATTTGGTGCTAAATTATTTTGTGATGCAAATCCACGTACTCAGATCTGTCAGCAAGCATTCCGTTAAGATTCCACCTCCTCAACTTGTGGTGAGTCCTCCTTGCATTCAGAGGACTTAGCCATATTTAGTTAAGCTTAGTAGTCAGTAGTTTGTTGCTTAAAGGCTTCATTAGATAGTCAGCAAATCAATCAGTTCAGTTATATTCAATTTTCAGTTGACTTTGTATCACAAATTTATAAAAGTATATTTCACTTTATTTCAAAAGCTTAGTTATTTCTTTATATTTCAGAGCTTCCGCATATCTTTCTATTTATTTTTTAGTATCATGCCAGACCAAGAATACTCTCGAGTCACTAGTGGCTTTAGGTGTCGATCCCGCCCAGGATGTAGGCTTGGAGTATAACAAAAATCACGCATGAGAATGAAAATTGGGTAGTTTGGACCTAAAATTTAAAAATTATATTTTAATAATTTAAAGGTCGATTTGAGCTTTGTTTTTTATTTGAGTTTCTTATATTATGGGTAATATATTTTTCAAATAAAATTTTAGTTTTATCCTTGTGGGCTTAGAGTTGACTTTTTCGTCTAGAAGTATAATAATATGGGTATCTATAGTTATGTATATTTATCTATGTAGAATACATATTTGATCATATTGGGCTCGCTCTGAGGCTATTCAAAATGAAAAGACTTGGATTTGATTCATTTAAGGCAAATTGAGCTTTGTTTGACTCTTTGTCAAAGTGTTATGTGTTGTATTTGTGTATTGGAATGGGTTAATAGAGGTCCTGTATAGATGATATGATGAGCATCTATGCGGTCATCGGTGTATCGTGAAGGGGTTAAAAGTAATAATTGATTGTTTGGACTGATTTTATGGAGTATTAGTATATGAGCTATGTTTGGGTGCTAACTGAGTTTAAGGTTCCTTTAGTTCAAGTTATTGTCACAACCTAAACTGTAGCGAATTGTACTCACATTAAACCCCTGGTGGGAGAACCAACTATCAAAACCAATACTTAGGCAAAATTAAGCAACTAAAAACCAGTTTACATTAAACAAGCTAAGATTCACACCTAACATTAAATAGCAAAAATCCATGCGAAAAATATCCTCCTAAAATCTGAAAGTCGTGTACCAAAACTCTAAAAATATGTCTAGAAGATGGAGATGCAACCCCAAAGCAAAAGGAATCCAAGTCCAAACAATGGACTAGAACAGTAGATGAATCCATGGAAGCCCAGAAGATGCAGCTCACCCTTAATTTCAAAAGTCATCCGTATCACAATTGAGGTTGCGCAGCAGCCACCAAAATATGTCCTGCACTCAATAAAAAAAGAGTAAGTGCAGTATCAGTACACAAAAATAATAGTGTACTGGTAGGATCATCGGCCAGCTCCAAACATATGAAATATGAACATATAACTATAACTTAGTAAAACAGGAGAAACATGCATAATCCAAGTCAGTGAATATAAGCAAGACTCTCAGTCATCAACTCTGACTTAACAACCACATTAAACATTTCCAAAAACAACAACAACAACCCATATGAGATTCAATATACCTTTCAAGTAAATCGGGCCACCAAAGGATCCCTAAGACATAGTCTACGGTGTTTAACATGAAATCTCGATCTACACAAGAACCATTCCAGCATTTAAACACACTAATTCGGTCACTCATAGACCAATATGTAATAAATACATCATAATAAATAAACTCAATTCACTCATGGAACCCACACACAGAAGAACAATCAGATATGTACCAGGCGTGGTACCCGAGTCAACCATAATAAAATTTATACCAGGCATGGTACCCAAGCCAATGGATAGATATTATGTACCAGGCGTGGTACCCGAGCCAATAGATAGATATCCTGTACCAGGCGTGGTACCCGGGCCAACCAATAATTTGTACCAGGCATGGTACCCGAGCCAACTGAAGAATCAAAGATATCATAATCACAATGACTACAATCCACACTTGTAAAGCCAACAAGTATTTAAGACAAGTTCATTGCATCCGATTGACAACAAGATATCATTTCACATTCATCCCGTATTCCCTAACAAGTATTGTACAAGCGATACTAATGAAATAGTTAACATGCACACATAATGTAATGTGGGAAATAATTCAACCATCACCTACCTCAACTCAAGTCAAATGCTCTACTAAACCAGAGCTTTCCCTTTTCTTGAAACTCTAGCTTAATCTTGGTCTAAAAACAATAACATAAACACAAAATTAACCCAAATGGCCTAAATATTCCTGACTATATCTTAATACCAAACCCCAGGCCAACTTCATAATCATTTCACCCATCCCAGGGTCCTCCCTCCTTAAATTCACCTATTTACTACCAATTTCATGATTATACCCGTGAATTATGAGAAAAAATCTTTAAATAATAATCTAGTTCGAGAAACCTAGGTTTCCATCCCTACATTCCCCTTTTTCACAAGAAAATCCATCCTAGGTTGAGTTAAACCCTTCCCCAAGCCCGTAACTATTGATTCTAAGCCACAAGAATCAAAGTAATAGATTAAGGGAACAAATTACTTACCTTAACGAAGGATTGTGGTGGAATACTGATGGAAATTACCCAAAGACACCTCAGCCCTTCTTCAAAATGTTCTTGATAAATAATAAATATTTTTAGGGAAGTTTCTGCATTTACAGTGACTTATCCTGCTATAGCGGTCCAATCCCGCTATAGTGGCAGTGTCTAGTGGAAGTCATCCGCTATAGCGGGGTTGACCACCTTTAACTCCCGCTATAGTGAGAATTTCTCTGCTATAGTGGTATGTCACCTGCTATAGTGGCTGATATGGGACATAAACTCAAAAATCCTTCCAATTTTGGCCATTTTGTAACACACCTTCAAACCTTGATGTTTCAGACACCAACCTCTTTATGTCAAGTTCCATATTGAAAGTTCTACTCTCCCAAATTCACTTTCAAAAAGTCCTACGGACTCTTTAATGCCTTAGCTAATAGAAAAACTAGCTCACACCTTCTCATTTCACCCAATCCTTTCTCGGATTGCCCTAGACCTCACCTTGCTCAGATTTCTTTTGAGAGTAATCTAGCCTAAAAATTTTAACTTTTCAACCCGAAAGTTTTCTAGTATGATTTCTTGCATAATTAGCCTACCCATAATGACAGGAAGGATCGTTAAAATTATATGTATGGTTGGGAGTATAAAGGATATGATGGTATACTTGTGTGAATTTTTGTGGTGTGAGTACTCTCTTTTGTTCAATCATAAGGCTTTATCTTGTGTTGATGCACTCTATTACATCTCATATGATTTCACATGCATATTATTATGGTATCATCGGTTCTTTCAAGGCACCAGGAGATTGGAATGTTATTTGAAGGCCTACAAAAATATTTTAGATTTAGCAATTATGTGATTATTACTTCGAGGGCTTACTGGTAGATTTTGAAGAGGCGTATATGGATCTCTCGAGTCCTCCATGACTTCTAGTTGGCTACAACAGTGGGTGTATACGGTAATGCATTTATGTATATTATTTGTATTTATTCTCATCTCATTGCATTGTATTCATATTGTTTTAGTAATAAACCTTGATTATTCGTCTATGAAGGTGATTGTACCTCTTTAATTATGTGTTGAGGTGAATAATGCATTGTTGATACTTGTCTTATTTTGGTATTATTATTGTTGACCTTAGATGTTGTAGTGGGATTCGTAGATTTATCTCATGAGTTTTATGATATATATATATATATATATATATATATATATATATATATAGATAGATAGATAGATAGATAGATAGATAGATCGAAAGATAGATAGATAGATAGATAGATAGATATATATATATATATATATATATATATATATATATATATAGATATATATATATATATAGATATAGATATAGATATATATATAGTGCTGACCCTCGCCATCGATTTGGATTATGGTCTGCCAATAATGTTGCTGAGTACACGTGGATTAGTACTCACACTTATTTATTTTTGCACTTCTTATGTAGGTATTGAGTCTAGTACCTACGGATGTTGATCTTTGTAGCAAAGTTTGAGGCTTCATATTTGAAATTCTGGGGTAGCTACTGACTGATTCTTAGCTTCACAAGATCTCTTTTATTCTTCTTTATGCTATTTTCCCACTTTTGAAACTTGTAGTCATATTAGATGACTCCTAGTGGCTTCTACTTGTGAATTTCATATTTTGTGTAATTTTATTATTATTTTTTCACCTTTTCATCAAAGTTTGATATGAGATTTAGTATTGAGAATTGATGTTATTACTTTTTTCGCGTATTTACCTTATATTGATTACTATATTGGGTTGACTTACCTATCCTGGGGGATTAGATAGG
Source organism: Jaltomata sinuosa (assembly GCA_003996215.1). Taxonomy (NCBI): domain Eukaryota; kingdom Viridiplantae; phylum Streptophyta; class Magnoliopsida; order Solanales; family Solanaceae; genus Jaltomata; species Jaltomata sinuosa. The sequence goes on along the minus strand of QJPP01000286.1, from coordinate 817,125 downwards.
TGTCATCACATCCCCAGATTTCGAATTGTGACAGATCCTGACAAGATAATATTTTCTCTTCTTTTCCTACAGAATGAATGGCATTCTGTTGTCTTTGAAATTTCATTCCCTCCCTACATATTTTGGATTTGAGCAAACCTATTTGTAAAAACTTGAGTGACGCATTAGGTAACTATTGTAATGTTTTGATTTTCATTGATTATTTATTCATTAATCTTTCTCTATTTTATTATATTGAACACACAAGTGATCTTTTAAAATTAGAGTTGTCAGATTTGATAATTGGGATATTTTATGGCATTATTGTGTCAGGTGTTCATAAATAGAGAAAGAATTTTTGAAAATTAGTCCTAGTCCTCGAGAATTTCTCAGTTATAAATTTATTTCGTAGTCCTAGTCTTTTATGTAAAATTTTCCAATATCAACTTACACTATGTGATCAAACCTAAGAACTGCACAAAAGACAGGTTGGTTCCAAAGGATTGGTTCCAGAGGAGGGGATATCTTGATCGATTTCTAGTGGAAGTGTTTTCATCTCCTCATGTTAGCCCTAGAAGATGCTTCTTTTTTACTACAACATTTGCTACACCTACCATACTTTATGTTGCTCAAACATATTCTATCATCATCATATGCGCATGATAAGCATTGAATTTTGTTATGACCTAAAAAATGATTTAATTATAGTCGGAGTTTGTATAAAAATTAAGCAGTAGCCTTTTCCTTCTTTAATAGAGGGTCCAACTTATTTATCATATATTTGTGTTGTGATTGTACTAGTTTATTGTTTTTAACAGAATAGAGATGATTATTGACTTGTTTGGGGTCAGGGGCAGATTTATGTGTAAGAGAGGGGATGCCATGACACCCGCAAACTTAAGTAACTCAGATTAATAAAAGGATGCCAGGTATTTCACTTAGTGGCAGGAGTTTGAATCTATATCAGGCCTTAGCATACTTTTTTTTAATATATAAATAATTAGATAATTTACCTGCATTTCACACGGTCTTGAATGACCTCGTTAAACATACAAATTATCATTTCCTAATATTTGAATATTAGAAATAACATAAATGTAAACCCTAGTAAAAACTAAGAAATTAAGAATATTCCAACATAAGTTATAAGATTTGACATTGTCACATGTCTCAATAACTTTAATTAATGATTGTAAAACTCTTCCTCTTTGATCAACTACATCTTCTACATATTTTTCGATTGTAACATTTGTTCCTTACTTTTTAATATTGAATGATCTTTCATGAATAATCAATCATCTATTTTTCTAACTAAGAGTAAAGAATATTCAATTCCACGACGTTCACCCTTGTTTCAAGAGGTCTACAGTATGAAAGTTTTCTGTAATGATCAATAGTTATTTACTTAAATAATTTAGAGTTGTTAATAAACAACATAATTTTATTTTATTTTTGACTTAATATTAAGTCTATGGAAATTTTGATTGAAAAACATCAAAAGTGATTTACTTTCAATAATCTTTGTTGTTCAGATCACTATTGAAATTACAGTGTTAGTTTTTATCTAATGAAGAAACACATAGAAGAGAACAAAGCAGAAATCAAGGCAGATGCCAAAAAAAAAAGATACTCTTTCTGTCCCACTTTATATGACTCATTTTCCACACATTTCTACATTTAGTAACAATTTAATTTTAAAATGTCCATTTTACCCTTAATGAAATGATTTACAATCACACAAATATCTAAGACTCATTTTAGACCACAAGTTTCAAAAGTCTTTCTTTCTTTCTTAAAGTCCGTGCCAAGTCAAACTAGGTCATATAAAATGGGACGAAGGGAGTAAATAGATTGGATCTGTTACTGCTATATAATTATGATGTATTCTCTAATTAGTTTTACAAAATGTCATCAATAGATTCTACAAAAATATATATATTTACATGGTTAAAATATTAAAAAGGGTCAAATATCAAATGAAAATAAAAAAACGAAAGAAATGAAGATAAACAGATGGTGTATTTAAGATCTTCAATCCCAAATGAGAATAAGAAACAAATCTGAATATCAAGCTCACATACATATTGTAATTGTATCTTGATAATTTTGTACCTTATATCAAGGTTCCAATGTGCAATGAAGGCAGCTAATAGTTTTTTCTACCGTTTAACAGTTAGAATAATTTCAGACAGCATCCGTCAAACTAAAAAAAATATCAGCCTTAATTTTATTTTATTATTTCAGATATAATAAAATATTTCTTATATTTACCTTGTAATCATCCACAATGAATAGTGATAATATTTTACCAGCTTATAGAAGAGAGTATCTCTCATTAATTCTTCGTTGTATCCTGAAGAAGTAGAACTGTGCCATCTACAATCTATTTCTCTTGACAGTTTTGTTGATTACATCTTTCATAAAATTTTATTATGAAATTATTAATAGGTAAGCTATAGATATGGATCTTGATAAAAGTTTAGTTTGATCTATCCCAATTAGCTCCAAAGCTGTCGAACCATTGTAGCATTTTGAACTTGCATAATGAATTGCGTCAAGTGACTAAATAATAGAAAAAAATTAAATGTAGACCAAAAACTCATTCGAATATATTAATAATCTAAATATCACGTATACGAGAGGTGTACATCAAATGCAAAGATAAATACTATGCAAAAATAAAATAATCTGTAAGCTTAGCAATTAGAACTTTTATGGAGAATTCTAAGAAATGTCCCATAACTTTTTTAAAAATAATTTTGTAGAATTTTTTTACCAAAATCTTATTGTTAGGACCACAAGAAGAGAATGAATCAGTTCTAAATGGGTCCATGATACACTATCGTGTTCTTAGAATATCATCCTAAACTACAAAATATTTAAATAATATCAAAAAAATACAATCAATTACAGAATGGAAGAAAATATATTATAACTAACTTCTATACTCCGATCCTCTGTTATCCTCATTTATTGCAAACACTTACGCTCACAACTCTTCATGTGCAACTGTTGTTTAATTTTTCAAAATTATTTTTCATCTCTAGTTGTTCTGTTTTAAAAGGTCTACTGAAATCTACATCATGTCTTTTAGAAGCCCTTCATTGAATTTTAAGTTCATATATTATTAACCAGATTATTCTTATTCTTCTTCTTCACTAACCTGACTATCAGTTACTTAAATTATATCTCTAGATCCTAGTACTATTAGAGCAGAACTTTTATCCATTTCAGAAATGATAAAAGAATTTTCACATAAACTTGACATGAGAATCTGCACAAATGCATGTTGATGAGTTTTCATGAAATTCGCACTTTCCTGGATTTTCCTTCACTGGATCGCCCATGAAACTTATTTGAGACGTTCAAATTTGTAAGGCAAACTCTTTCCATGTCATGTTATTCAATTAAGGAGCAACTTATATAGCTTCTTCGCATTTGGTGGGCGGCCTGTGATTAAAATATCTCCTGAAACACAAAAAAAATTATGATGGTTGCTCTTTCTAAAGAAACAAACTAATAAATGAAGTAACATTGTATTTGGATAGAGAATATGGCTAAGCAAAACTTTTGAAGGAGGTCGTTGTATCAAAATTATTTTATAAGATAGAAAATTATTTAAATTGTTTATGAAGTCGACTTACTGATTTAGGTCGAAAATATCAAGTAGCTTACCTTCTTCCAGCAAGCATTGAGGCTCACCAGATTGTTGGATACATAAACATCATTCATATCACAATCTATAAAATCTAAAGCATCCATCCTAGAAGAGAAATAAGATAATAGCGTGTCAACTCCTCCTTGCTTGTAATTATTTCTTTGGAATAAAAATCTGGAAATAAAGCCTTAAGAGGAGCCAATGTCTCCTGTCCTCCTTAAAAAAAATTTAAATACCACATAAATATGAATATTAATACCGAAATTAAGTGCTCTAAGCATAAGGTCAATTTTCTCAAGAGTGAGAAGGCATTTTTCATGCCTTCGTTTCTTATCTATGTGCCTTGGCTGCAAGTTATACCAAAGAAGCAGTACTATATTAACTATAAGTAAGGGTAATTTAAATACTAACGATTACTAAAATAGGAAGTGACTCACATATAACGTCTTTCACCTCTCTCGTATTTTACCTAGTTCTCACCTTTCCTTGTCTCCTTCTCCATGATAGCATATTCAGTTCAAATCTAGCACATGATAAAGTTGACAAGTTTGTACTCAGCTATACAGATATTGTTAGGAGGATATGCCACTGACTTGTAATTTTTTTTCGAAATAATATGAAGCTTGTGTTGTATGGATAGCAAAATATCTATAGAGCATATGACACGGTTATCCATTAGAGCATATGCATAGACGTAAGAATTTGGGAATCATGTGTGGGCATAATTTTTTATTTCATGAAATAATATTTTGTTCAGCTACACCAGACAAGGAAAACATGCTACATAAAGAACTTGTGTTTTTTTTAAGATAAACAGGATATGAGTTTGATAATTCTTGACATCACACTTTTTTAGAACACGCTTTGTATATGAAGCTATGACTTTATCTCCTATTCTTGGAGGATCGCTAATAATTTTGACATTTTCTAAGATGTGTGTTATAATTCAGTTAAATCAAACTGTAAAGTTGCTGCATGAAAACATGAATGATTAAGTCTCATGAATTTTAATACATTATAACAAATAAAAAAATAGCTCATAAAATGCCTTTGTGCATAACTTATTTCAATAAAATCTTGAATCTTTCTAGTAAGATTTCTCATTGAGTTTGAAACTACAAGGATGATATTCAAGATGTGAGATGCAACGACTTGCATATATACTTTCTACCGATGAAGGCTATATCCATGACACCATTTTTATATCATGACGCACTCATGAAAAGAGAAGTGATATATATGTTGTTGAATTTTTTTGAATGATGATATATTCGAAGGCAGCCTTCTGACAGACATGTATAATTTTTTGATACAGAGTGAGTTTAGCACACATCATGCAAACTAAAACCATAAAATGTAAGATGTACTTTAACCTATAAATATTTGTCTTGCTTAAAATTAAAGATAATCAGAAAAAAAAATTACTAATTACATCTGGAGTAGGCTACTCTAATCATTAGATACAAGTACAGTGAACCAAATATTTAGAGTGTGTATTACTCTACACGTAAAGTTTCTAAGTGAGACAATGGAAATATATATGTAGTAAATTAATATTCTCAAGTAACATAGTCAATAATTATCACGACTCAACTACAAAATCGTGCAGGCACCTACTCTAAACTACCTAGGTAGGAGAACTCTTACCACCCGAATAAAACGGATATGCAAAAGTCAATAAAAAAATATCAAATTTGCCTTGATAAAAGAAAATCAGTCTCAAATATTTAAATACAATAGAAAATCCTCCCTAGGAACTAGTCTAAATAGGTACAAGAGTTACTAAGAGAAGTACAAAATCAAAACACAACTTCCACATAAGAATGCGATGAATAGAAGCTGTTGGAGATCTTTACCGAGTCAATTTTGAAAGATCTACTGAATCTTTCAACCAGACTATACCCCAAAAAGGTATAACAAAAGAGTATCAGTACAAATAACACATATTGGTAAGCATCATCGATCGACCCGAATCAAATCACATAAATATCACATAAATAATCAGGAGAAAATATACAACTAAAATATTATTTAGCCAGAGGTCTTTATTTAACAAATCCTTAACACCTTAACGTACTACTAGTCTTATCATAAATAATAAAATATTCCTCGTACCAAGCCAGACCTTATTATGTGACTACCTGTGAGTTCTACGTACTCAACTCCCAAGATTCCTTACTCTTGACATCCCGCATATTCAGAAACTCACAGAAAACTAGCCTTGTTCCATTAACCCAGTCATACTTTGACACCCTCACATCTTGAGTTCACTTAAGTCTATATGCCACAATTAACAAGAGGATGACACCCTGCCTTTCTAGCTCGAAACATGATGACTGCTAGACCATCGAACTTACTCACATCATAAGTGCAACACGAGCATTACCGGGTAACCTTATCTCACATTCATAATACTTAGCCTTTGTTAGTCCCATTATCAAGCTAGCCCAGACATCGCGCTAAGTCGACATGCCTGTCCCAATAAGACTCTAAGTCTACAATCCTTACTATCAATTATTAACCAAGTCAACAACCATGACTCTACAATAATGACCTACACCTCATACCAAGTGCATAGGTAATAGACAACATAGACTTGTGCCACATAGTGCAATTAACCCGGACCTCTCAAGGATCCCTAAAGATAACAACTATGATAACTTCAGGTGTTCTCAGTGCAAAACCTACCCACCTTTAGAAGATAAACATATAGTCAGATAAACAATTAACCCGATTCACTCAAGAAACCAACATATAGACTGTAATACCGATAAGTCTAGTTCACTCAGGGAACCAACATGTAAGAATATCAAGTATCAGATAAGCTCAGTTCACTCAAGGAACCACCATGTAAGAATATCAGGTAACAGATAATCCTGATTCACTCAAGGAACCAACATGTAAGAATATCAGATAACAGATAAGCTCAATTTACTCAAAGAACCAACATATAAGAATATCAGGTAATAGATAAGCCCGGTTCACTCAAAGAATCAACATGTAAGAATATCAGGTAATAGAGAAGCCCGATTCACTCAAGGAACCAACATGTAAGAATATCAGGTAACAAATAAGCCCACTTCACTCAAGAAACAAACACATTGTCACATTCCGAGGCTAGCCTCTAGATGTAACACGGGACCTAGGATCACAAGTAACCCCAAGCTAACCCTGAAACTGGCATATCACAAGCATACTGAAATAATTCTAAACAAACAGAAACATAATTGAATAAATCATAAATAAAAGGAATAACGATTCTAAAATATCTGAAATGTTAGTCTATCTGAAAATCAACTAAACTACATAAGCTGAAGTCTGACTCTATGTCTGAAAGCCTCTAATACTGATGAGCTGCTGGGATAAGCCCCCAACAAACTCTAAATACTGAAAGCAGAGACAAACTGACTAACTCAATAAGCATGTAAAAGATATGTCCTCACATAATGAGGACTCACCACTGACTGTCGCTGATATGGCACTGCGGTGGATTAATCACGAGGCTGAATCTGAGAACCTAAACCTGCATCATGATAGGATGCAGCATATAGAGTATGTGTCAGTACTTTGGATATACTGAGAATGAGGGATTTGCAAAGCTGACTGAATATGTAAACATGCTAAAATACTGAAAACCTGTAGAACTAAACTATACTGTAGTACATAGGCCCAAAACATAGTCATGCATAAAAGAACTGAAATGCAAGAGTAATATGAAGACATACTAAAAAGGTGATAACAAGTATAAGTTGAGGGTCTAAGGTACTTTATTAGACTAATACTGTGGGAGAGCCTATTAATCGACATAAACCACGTGAGCTAAACATGGAGTCCGATGTATATGCCCCATCGAGAGGACTCAATATACCTTGTCAGGGTATAAAGGCATGACTGTGGTATGATCACTAAATCTGATGCCCAACAGAGGGGACTTATAAACCTACGTTGGCACATAGTTCTGGGACCTTAGGGGTATGCTGAACTCTGGTCCAACTTGGTGCTAAACACTACTCCCAAATTGAGCACTAATAGCTCATTTTAAAACTGGAATCCTGAGTTTCTGAGTCAGGATTAGACTAGTCTAAAATCTCTATTTTTCTGAAATGTTGTAGTAGACTAAAACTAGCTAAATTATAATTTCTTTTAAAGCTCATATTGATGATCTAGGTTGAATTTTGAAGAAAGCTAACACTTTTAGAAAAATACTATAATTTAGGGCTAAGTCCTTGATTTTCCCAAAACGCTGTGAATGTCTAAGCAATTCAATAAAAAGTAGTATCTGTCATTAAAACAACATGAAAATCATATGTAAATCATGAGCATGAATTTCTAAATCAATCTGCATAAAAGGACAAGAACTCTAGTTTCTAAGTTCATGAAAATCATCGAAAGAGTCTGAGGGTTTTGGGCATAAGGGCGAACTAAGCCCTTACTGAATTCCCACATACCTGGTGGATGAAAATCCCTGCAAGAAGTTGAATTTGAAGCTTGGAGGAGAGAATCCTAGGTCTGAAAATTTGGAGAAGAACGCTCATTTTTGCTAGAGAACTGACTTGAGAGGAAAACTAATTTGTTTTTGGTGTTTTTCCTAAATAAAATAAGCCTAACACTATTTATAGTCGGAGCTAAAATAAGAAGGAAAGATATGAATTGCCTCTGAGAAATTAACTTAAAATTTGCTGAAAAACTCGCATCTCATGTTCCACAGATGGGTCCCACGACTCGTGGAAACTTCCACGGCTCATGGAAACCTGTCGTGGTCCCTGAGTAGGAAATATGAGCTACTGGAATGGGTTCCACGAATATGGTCCATGACTCGTGGAAACTTCCATGAGTCGTGGATCCCACTCGTGGATCCTGGCTGGCTGGTGACTCTCAGGTCTGATTTCCACAGATGGATTCCATGGCTCTTGAAAACTTCCACGGCTCGTGGAACTAGTCCGTGGTTCTCATAGGGAATGTCAGCCCTCTTATCTGATTTCACGGAGGCAGTCCACGACTCGTGAAAGCTTTCAGGACTAGTAGAACTGACTCATGGTTCGTCTGACAGTTGAAATTTTTAATTCTTTCTGGTTTTCTGAGCTGAGTTTAGGCTTGAAAGTTCTGGGGTGTTACAATATCTCCCCCTTGGGATCATCCGTCTTCGAATAAAGACTATACAAGTTGAATTTGGAGGAAAAGAGCTGCAATCCCTACCACTGAGCACTAAAAGCTTAACTTCTAGCTGAAATAGGTTCTAAGTACATGAAAGAGTGTTGAAATTCATGAATAACTGATGGAACATGATACTGAGACTGAAATGTGCATGAGAATAAGCTGAGAAATTGGAGAGGATATATTACCTCAAGCTAAAGCTGAATCAGAAGGGAATAGGTGTGGGTACTTGGTCATCATGGCTGCTTCGGCTTCCCAAGTAGCTCCCTCAACTGACTAGTTCCTCCAAAGAACTTTTACTGAAGCGACTTCTTTGTTTCTCAGCCTCCGAACCTAACGATCAAGAATCTGAACCAGGACTTCTTCATAAGAGAGATTGTCCTTCACGCCCCCGCTTTCTAAAGGCACAACTAAAGTTGGATCACCGATGCATTTCTTCAACAAGGATGGAAGACTGGGTGCACCAATGCTAAGTCTACGGGTAACTCTGTCTCATAGGCCACTCTGCCAACTCTCCTCAAAATTTTGTAAGGGCCTACATATCGGGGACTAAGTTTTCCCTTCTTACTGAATCTCATCACACCCTTTATGGGTGACACTTTCAGAAAGACCCAATCATCAACCTCAAACTCTAGCTCTCTTCTTCTCACATCTGAGTAAGATTTCTGATGACTTTGAGCCCCCTTCAACCTTTCTCTAATAAGATGGACCTTCTCATGGTATCATGGACTGAATATGGGCCTATCAAAGTTGCTTCATCTACCTCAAACTAGCCTATAGGTGATCTACACCTTCGCCCATAGAGTGCCTCATACGGAGCCATCTGAATGCTAGAGTGAAAACTGTTATTATAGGCAAATTCTATAAGCGGTAAGTGATCATCCCAATTACCTTTGAAATCGATTACACAAGCTCTCAACATATTCTCTAAAGTCTGAATGGTACGCTCTGCCTATCCATCTGTCTGCAGGTGAAAAGTTGTGCTAAGATTAACCTGAGTACCAAGACCCTTCTGGAATGATCTCCAAAATTGAGATGTGAACTGAGTACCCTTATCTGAGATGATGGATAAGGTAACTCCATGCAACCTGACTATCTTATGGATGTAGAGTCTGGTGTAGTCTCTGCTGAATCGGTAGTCTTGATAGCTAAGAAGTGGACTGACTTAGTCACCTTGTCTACAATCACCCTAATAGAATCATGTTATCTGCGAGTACGAGGTAAACCTGTAATGAATTCCATATTGATCACCTCCCACTTCTAAGTGGGAATGTCCATTTCTTGAGTCATATCACCTGGTCGTTGATGTTCTACCTTCACTCGCTGACAATTGGAACACTTAGCCACAAAGTCAACAATGTCCCTCTTCATACCATTCCACCAATAAACTTCCTGTAAGTCACGGTACATCTTGGTGGCACCAGGATGGATGAAATATCTGGAGTTATGAGCCTCTGTCAAAATCTATTGCCTCAAGTCGCCTACATCAGGAACACATAACCAAACCTTGGTAACGAAGTACATTATCTCCCCCTTGGGAGAAGACCTCTACTCTTTGCTGCTGGACAACGCCTTTTAACTGAAGGAAGATGGGATCATTGTCTTGCTTTTCCTTCACCTCGGCTACCAATGAAGACTCGGACACATTCTGAACAATGACACCACCTTCTGTTGAATATGTGAGGTGAACCCCTAATTGCGCAAGCCTGTGAACATCTTTGGCTAGTTCCTTCTTTCCTTCCTCAACTTGTGACACACTACCCATGGACAACCTACTCGGTGTATCAGCTACTACATTGGCCTTACTCGGATGGTAAAGCACACTCATGTCATAGTCCTTGATAAGATCTAGCCACCTTCTCTGATGAAGATTCAACTCCTTCGCGTGAACACATACTAAAGGCTCTTATGGTCAGTAAACACATCTACATGGATACCATACAAATAGTGTCTCCAAATATTCAAGGCAAAGACCACTACTGCTAACTCAAGATCATGAGTCAGGTAATTTTTCTCATGAGTCTTAAGATGTCTGGAGACATATGCAAAAACTTTACCATGCTGCATCAGAACACAACCTAGGCCAACCTTGGACGCATCACAATGTACTATAAAACCATCCAAACCCTCTGGTAGAGTCAAAATTGGGGTTGTGGTCAGCCTAGTTTTCAACTCTTGGAAGTTCCTCTCACACTCATTTGACCACTGAAACTTGACGTTCCTCTGAGTCATCCTAGTCAATGGAGAAGCTATGGACAAAAACCCCTCAACAAATCTCCTGTAGTAACCAGTCAAACCCAAGAAGCTCCTAATGTCTGTCGAAGAGGTGGGTCTAGGCCAATTCTTTACTGCCTCTATCTTCTGAGAATCCACTCGAATACCCTCCTTAGACACTACATGACCCAGAAAGGCAACTGACTGAAATCAAAACTCACACTTACTGAATTTGGTGAAAAACTGGCGATCCTTGAGAGTTTGCAATACCACTCTCAAATGATTAGCATGTTCCTCCTCACTCCGCGAGTAGACTAGTATATAATCTATAAAGACAATAACAAACATATCCAAATACTGCTTAAACACCCTGTTCATCAAGTCCATAAAAGTTGCAGGAGCATTCATTAGTCCAAAAGACATAACCACAAATTTGTAGTGACCATACCAAGTTCTGAAGGCTGTCTTCGGAATGTCACCCTTTTTAACTCTGAGCTGATGATAACCGGATCTAAGGTCAATCTTGGAGAAATAGATGGCACCCTAAAGCTGGTCAAACAAGTCATCAATCCTAGGGATGGGATACTTATTCTTTATTGTGACCTTGTTCAACTGACGGTAGTCTATGTACATCCTGAGGGAGTCATCTTTCTTACGCACGAAGAGAACTGGGGCACCCCATGGAGAGATATTGGGGTTTGATGAAGCCCTTATCTAGGAGGTCTTTGAGCTGTCCTTTCAACTCTTTAAGCTCAACTGGAGCCATTCTATAGGGAGAAATAGATATGGGCTGCGTATCTGGAAGAAGATCTATCCCAAAGTCGATCTCCTGCTTAGGAGGGAATCTGGGCAGATCATCAGGAAACACCTCTAGAAACTTATTGACTACAGGAACTGACTGGAAAGGTAGGGTCTCAGACTCGAAATCCTTAACCTGAACTATATGGTAGATGTACCCCTTTGAGATTATCTTTTTAGCTTTGAGATAAGATATGAAATGACCTTTTGATGAAGGAGGACTACCCTGCCACTCTAAGACAGGCTCATTTGGAAACTTGAATTCCACGACTCTGGCCCTGCAGTCGACTGAGGCATAATAGGCGTGTAGCTAATCCATGCCAAGAATGACATCAAAGTCGGTCTATCTAACTCTGCTAAATCTGCTGAGGTGACTTTATGAAGGACTAAAACTGGGCAATCTCTATACACCCTCATAGGTATAACTGACTCACCAACTGGAGTGGAGACTGGGATGGGTTCTAAGAGTTTTTTAGGGCTGGCTCTGAATTTACATACAACATACGGGGTTATAAAAGATAGGGAATCCCTTGGGTCTAACAAGGCATAAGCATCAAGAGAGAAGACTGATAACATACCAGTGACTACATCTGGTGAACTCTCCTAATCTTGACGTGAAGACATGGCATAGAGACAGCTCTGACACTGACTACCACCTTTTCTGAAAGTGGTACTCTGTTGAGCTGTACGGCCTGCTGGAGCTGCTGAAGTGGTAGACTGAGCTTTGTTACCTCCTTTTCCTTGCCTGGTAGAAGGGCACTCCTTCAACCTATGGCCAAGCTAACCACACCCAAAACACCCTTCTCTGCCAGCCAAACACTCACCTGGATAATTTTTACCACACTTGGGGCAGGCTGGAAAAGTACGGTTACCTAAGACACTGCCCTGAGATTTTAAGCCTGGTGCTCATTTTTTCTGATCCTGCCGGGGCCTGGGAGATGACGCACTAACTGATGAAAGTGTTGGGGCTGCCGACTTCTACTGGAACTATGAGTGATTCCCACCGCCTGACCTTTGCTGAGAATATTCATAGTTGCCTGTCCTAGCCTTCTTATTATCCCGACCCATCTCCTTAAGCTTATCCTCCTCAACCTATTGCGCATGGGTCATCAGCCTAGAGATATCCATATCCCCTAATAGCATAGCATTCCTGCACTCTGTCTTCACCAAATCAGATACCCCATACAAAAACTTGCCCATTTGTGCCCTCGGATCGGCCACTATATGTGGGGCATACCTGGAAAGCTGGGTGAACTTCAGCCTATATTCCTGGACTGACATCGATCCCTGCATTAGATTCATAAACTCTTGGGCCCTAGCCTCTCTCAATTTCCTCCAGAAGAACCTGTCCAGAAAAGCTCCAGTAAAACAATCTCATGTCACAGGAGCTGCATTCACATCCCTGTTATCTTTCCACTGCGTGAACCAGATATGAGCCACATCCTTTAGTTGGTAGAATGCTAACTCAACACTATCAGTACCAAACACTTGCATCACCTCAAGAATCTTCTTGATCTCATCAATGAAATTTTGTGGGTCCTTACCAACCTTCGGCCTCATAAACTCTAGCAGATTCATGCAAACAAAATCTTAAACCTGGGCTGCAGCTGACCCACCATTCGGATTCGGAGGAACTGGGGCCTGTTGATTAGCCTTAATGGCTACGATCTGAGCCAATAGTTGGATTGCATTATGAAACTCTGCATTCGTAACCTCATGGTTCGGGGCTGGAGGATTAGTTTTAGCATTGCATGCATTAGCTCTGCGAGGAGGCATGATCTGAAATGCATAATGAACGGATTAGAGAGGAGAAATTGAACTAAACCTCATCGCACGATAAAGATAGCAAAAGAAGTGAAGTTTGTTTCTTAGAACACTTTATAATCTCTCCCTCATAAGTGTGGCGTGCTTCACACCCATGAAAGAGACTCTACTTAGTGTGGATTTAAGACACCCTAAGACTCTTGAATCTGATGCTCTGATACCAAGTTTGTCACGCCCCGAGGCTAGCCCCTAGACATAACACGGGACCTAGGGTCACAAGTAACCCCAAGCTAACCCTGAAACTGGAATATCACAAGCATACTAAAATAATTCTAAACAAATGAAAGCATAATTGAATAAAACATTAATGAAAGGAATAACGGTTCTAAAAAATCTGAAATGTTAGTCTGTCTGAAAATCAACTGGACTCCATAAGCTGAAGGCTGACTCTATGTTTGAAAGCCTCTAATACTGATGAGTTGTTGGGACAATCCCCCAGCTAACTCCAAATACTAAAAGCAGATACAAACTAACTAACTTAAAAAGCATGTAAAATATATGTCCTCGGATGATGAGGACTCACCACTGACTGTCGCTGATATGGCATTGCGGCGGACTAATCACGAGGCTGAATCTGAGAACATGAACCTGCATCATGATAGGATGTAGTATATAGAGTATGCGTTAGTACTTTGGATGTATTGATCATGAGGGATATGCAAAGCTGACTGAATATGTAAACATGCTAAAATACTGAAAAGCTGTAGAACTAAACTATATTGTAGTACATAGGCCCAAAACATAGTCATGCATAAAAGAACTGAAATGCAAGAGTAATATGAAGACATACTAAAAATGTGATAACAAGTATAAGCTGAGGGCCTGAGGTACTTATTAGACTAATATTGTGGGAGAGCCTATTAACCGACATAAACTACGTGAGCTAAATATGGAGTCCGATGTATATGCCCCATCGAGAGGACCCACTATACCTTGCCAGGGTATAAAGGTATGACTGTGGCGTGATCACTAAATCGGATACCCAATAGAGGGGACTTATACATCTACCTTGGCATGTAGTTCTGGGACCTTAGGGGTACGCTGAACCCCGGTCCAACTCGGTGCTAAATACTACTCTCAAATTCAACACTAATAACTCATTTTAAAATTGAAATCCTGAGTTTCTGAGTCAGGACTAGACTAGTCTAAAATCTTTGTTTTTATGAAATGTTGTAGTAGACTAAAACTAGCTAAATTCTGATTTCTTTTAAAGCTCATATTGATGATCTAGGTTGATTTTTGAAGAAAGCTAACACTTTTAGAAAAATGATACAATTTAGGGCTAAGTCCTTGATTTTTCCAAAACTTTGTGAATGTCTAAGTAATTCAATAAAAAGCAGTATCTATCATTAAAACAGTATGAAAATCATATGTAAATCATAAGCATGAATTTCTAAATCAATCTGCATAAAAGAACAAGAACCCTAGTTTCTAAGTTCATGAAAATCATCGGACGAGTCTGAGGGTTTTGGGCATAAGAGCGAACTAAGCCCTTACTGAATTCCTACATACCTGGTGGATGAAAATCCATGCAAGAAGCTGAAGTTGAAGCTTGGAGGAGAGAACCCTAGGTCTGAAAATTTAGAGAAGAATGCTCCTTTTTGCTAGAGAACTGACTTGAGAGGAAAACTGATTTGTTTTTGGTGTTTTTTCTAAATAAAATAATCCTAAGACTATTTATAGTCGGAGCTAAAATAAGAAGGAAAGGTCTGAATTACCCCTGAGATATTAACTTAAAATCTACTGAAAAACTCGCGTCTCAGGTTCCATGGATGGGTCCCATGACTCGTAGAAACTTTCACGGCTCGTGGAACCCTATCGTGGTTCCTGAGCAGGACATCTGAGCTACTGGAATGGGTTTCATGAGCATGATCCATGACTCATGGAAACTTCCATGGGTCGTGGATCCCACTCATGGATCCTTGCTGGCTGGTGACTCTCAGGTCTGAGTTCCACAAATGGATTCCACGGCTCGTGGAACCAGTCCGTGGTTCTCAAAGAGAATGTCAGCCCTCTGATCTGATTCCACAGAGACAGTCCACGACTTGTGAAATTGGCTCATGGTTCATCTGAAAGTTGAAAATTTTATTTCTTTCTGGTTTTCTGAGCTGAGTCTAGGCTTAGAAGTTCTGGGGTGTTGCACACATAATAAATAACAAGTAAAACTGTACCAGGCATGGTACCTGAGCCAACCATGAATGAACCTGTACCAGGCGTGGTACCCGAGCCAACCAATGAATAAACCTGCACCATGCATGGTACCGAGCCAACCAATGAATAAACCTATACCAGGCATGGTACCCAAGCCAACCAATGAATAAACCTGTACCAGGCGTGGTACCTGAGCCAACCATGAATGAACCTATATCAGGTGTGGTACCCTAGCCAATCAATGAATAAACCTATACCAGGCGTGGTACCCAAGCCAACCATAAACCTGTAACAGGCATGATACTCGAGCCAACCAATGAATCATATAACATGTACCAGACGTGGTACCCAAGTCAACCAATGAATCATAGAATCTGTACTAGGCGTGGTACCCGAGCCAACCAATAAGTAACATCAACCAATGAGAATAAGCAGTCATACTTGTACAGTCAACAAGCCTTTAACATAACCTCATTATATGTGATTAACACTTAGGATATCATTTCACCATTTCCTTTCTTAAGCCTATATTTACAGCAATAGATAACCACCAAACACTGGATCAACTTGAGTTATTCATTTAATGTAAACAACAATCATTCTTTAATACACCAAATCACAAACAGATATGATTAATTGAGTTCATCAATTACAACATGTCCGAAGACCAACCCCCGGCTAAATCAAGTAAGCATATCAATCTACATTCCTTAGATTCAAATACTCATTTTAGGGGTGCACAAAATCCCAATGGAATCTAAACCTTAATTCAACAACATAATTTCATCTATTGCTCCCGTACCCTTACTATTTAAATCAAGACCAGAGATTCTGCTATTATCTAGCAACCCCTACATTCAAGTCATTCCTAGGTTCAAGATCCTGTCCCATTAGCCAATTATTCAGGGGTGGACAATCATAGGGTAACACATAATTAGGAAGATTTCATCATTACAACAAACAGTAATTCCCCACCCAATTTATCGAATTTTCACACGTTTTACCCATTCAAACACCATGCCCGAAGGTCTAAATATGCAATATCCTGTCAATCTATGTTATATTCATGTTTTTCAATCCAAGTCTAAACTACTAGTAAAACCTAGCCTACACATGGACGCCAAGAAGCTGCTACAGAGGTCTGAACGCAAACTTTGACTCCGTGGAGGCGAATCCTGACGAGAAATCATCGTAGAATCCATTAGTTTTTTCCCATCTGAGTGGAAATCCCTCCTCTCCATTGTTTTCAGGCCATGAGGCACCTTAGGAGGGTTTTTGGAGCAAGTCTCGTCCTTTTTTGCAGCTGAAGAGGAGAAAACCAAAGTATAAAACCCATTTTCTGGGTCTCTGGTTCCATCACCCCGCTATAGCGACCTACCGGCTGCTATGGCGATGGCGCTATAGCGAAAAAATTTCCACTATAGTGGGATGACATCAGCCCAAGCAAAATTTTAAATTTCAAATTTTTTTGTCGTGTCACCCAAATTAATTCGAGAGCGTATTTCAACAGTTTCCCGTAACCTGCAACGAGGTGCCTTTTTAATAACGACTGAACAAGTCATTACAATAATGCAATTATCCTTCGAATTACAAGTTGTACATAAGTACATGTTCAATGTAAGTGATGATGCTTTCACCCGTCAACTTGTTTCCATTCAAGATAGTAATGTGAAAATGACAAATTAAAAAAAAATGAAAGCAAGATTAAATATAATTTTTTTTTATAAATGTGCTTAAACAAAACGTTCAATGAATTGTGCCCGTCCATACACAAGCGCATGAGAAGTAAGGGCTTAACTTTCTTGAATGAAAGATTCAGATTTGTGACCTTTTGAAGGAAGCTTGTGAAGGGCTGAATGAGAGATAGAGCATCAATCAAGAAGAAGAAAATTGTATACTAGACCTTTGAACTGTTTCCTTAAGAATTTCATTTTGCTTCCGCTAAAAATCTGACAATATCATAACGTACAAGAAATTGATATTAATCAAAATAAATTTAAGTTTAATTTAAAGATATCAATGAAAATTTAATACACCTATGTAATTTGTAGTATAATTGATTCTATAGATAAATAGTATAATTGACCTCGCCATTATCAAAGAAGAACTGTAGTTGACACAAATGTATTAAAAAAAATTGACCTCTACCTCGAGACTGAGACATAACAAATTGATTGAACAAATAAAACTTAAAGACTCCATCAACAGGTATAACAGTAGTCAACACAATAATAAAATCAAAATTAACTAAATATTAGAAAGGACGATCCATAATCATCAAATCGTGATAACAAAGGAAAAAAGAACCAAAGAATTGAAATAAAAAAATTTCCCTCCTGTGGAATTGATGCAAAATATTTTTATTTTTTTGAAGAATATATTGCAACTGCTCTATTAGAAATCATATAGGATGAACAACTGTTACTCTAAATCTTTATCCATAGCATCGGCAGAGACCTTTCAATTGAAATTGTTGTACATCTTTATTGACTCAGTATAATAATACAATTTAAATTAAGATTAAAGTATTTAGACATAAATGATAGTAATTGATAAATTTTTAATCAAAAAATAATATTTCTTTCGTTTCAATTTGTTTATCCTGTTTTGAACTGGTACGGAGTTTAAGAAAATAAAAAAAAAATTGATTTTATGGTCTTCAATTAAAGATATGTCAAATGTATTAAAATGTCTTTAAATTTTATGATCTAAAACATGTCATGTGAAAAACTGAAATTAAAGAGTTGCCAAAAAAGAAAAAAGATATTCTTTTTGAAACAGATAAAAAAGGAAAGTAGGAAAACACAAATTGAAACAGAGAGAGTAGTTGATATAACTTAATTCAACTATTATCATTCTCCAAAATATTGTTCACATTTAAATAATAAAGTGAAAACAAATTCAACATATTAAAGTAGTATACCTATGGTTTAAAGTTCACATTGACAACTTGCAAGTCCTTTATATTAATTCGTCACGTACATAATACTTTGCTTCTCTTGTTCTTCAACATAACGGAATTGAATTTAAGTGTGGATCTTTTGTTAGTGTTTAATTTAGTTTATTATTTATTTTGGCGCTTAGTTTAAATAGGATAAATGTAGATTTTTAAGTTGCCTTTTTTAGTTTTATGTCTTAAAGTAAACAAATGGGCCCATAAGTACATTTGTCAAATAATAAGGGAGCCTCACATAAGTAGCTATGGTTATGTGATTCATAAAATAAAGTTTCTCCATTTATATGGTAAAAATAACATTCAATTCCGAGGATATATAACTTAAAGAAATCTATTTAACTAATTTGGAACTAAGGAACCAAAAACATTTTTTTCAGGAGAAAAGGTAGACAATTCTTTTGTAAGATTGTGATTTTTTAAAGAAAAACTCCTTTAACTTAACTTAAATGCTTCTCTTAATTTTTAAAGGAAATATTTTCTCACCAAATCTCAGAGAAAATATGGAAATGAATAAAATAGCAATACAAATTTACTTTCTTTTACTTTTAATTCGACATCCAAACAAATTTTCTAAGTGTAAAGACTTTTCCTTCATTTTTATAAACTAACCAAATAAATTATAAGAAACTTCTTAGCTCTTAATTTGGGCCTCTAGTTTCTTAAGGCAATGGATATACTTGAATAGTTAGAATATTTCATGTTCCATAAAAATTAGAAGCTCATATATAAATCATACAACACAATAATTTCTTCTCAAAAAAATTTCCACCATTTTCTCTCTTCTTTTCCTATCATCTATCTCCTCCATGGCAAAACAAAGGGAGGTATGTTCTAGATTACATTATGAAGTGAGAAAGAATTTTAATTTTTTTAAAAAAAATTCCTTTTTGTTATCTTGAAGATTGTAAATTTTTCTTGGGTAATTCTCACATATTTGTTTCTTCTTTTCTTGATGGAAAACGATAGAGGAAGTAAATGTTTTTGATTGTTTTTTGACGTGAATGATCATGAAGATAAATATATTAGAGCTTATTTTTCTTTTATAATTTTGTTTCTCCTTTTGTATTTTGTGCTTTCTGGCCTTCAAGAGTAATGATAAAAATACCATTTTAACAGATTTAATATATTTTAAAACATCATCATTAATGTTAAATGTGATCTTATATGGTTCTTAGCATGAATTACAATCTTAGAGGTGCCATTATTTTGGGTAATTATTGAAACATTATAGGTGAAATTAGTAGATTAATTCTTTTGTTTCGTATGAGCTTTCATGAGTTGTTTTCTTTAATTAATTAATAACATGATATAAACAAGTATATTTATTCGTAATGTAGATATAAGTCACTAAACCCTATTTGTATTGTGGTATTGTATTGATGTTGCATACATTGCATGAAATGTACTTCTTTCTCCTCTTCTTCTTTTGATAACTGTGGTTTCCGAGTTAGTTTGCGTGCACCTCGACTAATTTCATGAAATACCTGCCACCTTCCACTAGCAATAAATACCAAATAACTTTGTTCACCAAAATTAGACGGGAAAAAATCACCTAACATTTTTGCATTGCATAAAATGTACTTTCATCTCTTTGTTTGCCCAATTGTAAGTTTCACTATATTTAGTTTAAAATTAACTTATGAGAAATAATAACAATTATAGGATGAAGAGGTACGTCTCTCATGTTAATTGTCCTACTTTCTGTATTTGGTTTCCCAAAATTGTGTCTAGAAGAAAAATTATTCCATACACAACAATACAACTAATATTTTATTAGTAAAAGCTCCTAAAAAACCGATTTTTATATTTTTCATGTGAATATAGAGAAGAGAGATAAGTCTTAATTATATATATATATAAAAAAAAAGTTTCATCTACACTTGTGTACACAAAAACTTTATTCTCATCTTAATAATAGAAAACCGATCCAAGCCAAACCAACTTATGTACACCCTAGTGCCTAGCAAAAGGAACAGTAAAATTGAGACGTTTGGGGTAATAGAGAAAGCTCTATTTATATAGGTATGCAATGTTTTGAACTGGGATATTATTCTACTTTATTTTGTTAATATATTTCCATAAAAAGAGATGATAGAATGATAGTTGTACTGCTAATTATTGCATTTCAATGTTTGGTCCTTTAAAAGATAGACCTCGTCAAATAAAAAGTAGGCGTATTTGGTCTAAGTGACAAAAATACAATATATAATGTGTGGGTTAGATGCACACTACTGGTTCGAACCGTCTACCAGAGATAAGAACTTAGTATTTAAGTGAAAATGAGTAAAGGGACGAGGCCATATTGAATTTCAACCCGTCTGGCATTGGCCCATGGAGATTTTTCGATTAATAGAGATGGTAAACTAGATTGATGAAATAAGAGTCAGTGTGAAATAGTGGTAGAGAACAGTTGTCTATGGAGGCAATATCCACCATTCAACAATATTTAAGCACTCACTGCATTCAACAAGAACATACTCAGTGCAATTTCACAAGTGAAGTCTAAGAAGGGTAGAGTGTACGCGAATTCTATTATGGAAAGAATGACAAAGTAAGGGATTTAAGTCTGTTCAGAGATTTCATATCTCTCCCACGTGTGATTCATCCTAACAACCTTGCTCTTACTTTGAAAGGTTGAAAGGCGGTTTCGGGATAGACCTTCGGCTAAAAAAAAAACATTTAAAAGCACTCAGTGCATTCAGTTCGAATTATACATCTAAGATTTTTAAAAATATATTATATATATGTATTCAGACTATGCTTAAATTCATTGTCACAATTTGTATGTGCTAATAAGGGGAAATTGATCGATAGAGATTAGCAGCGTTGGCCACCAACAATGTAGTAACACCACCTGTTGTATCACTATTTTGGGATGCTCCTCCGCATCTTCGAGATATTTTACATGCTGACATGGCTGGGGAGCTATCCACTAGAAGGGTCAAAGCTACTGCTCAAAGCCCTACTACTATGTCTAATATTACTACTACGATCTCCTCTGTACATGATATAAATAGCAGTGCTAATGTGCTAGGAAGCATGGTGGTGGCACAACCACAGAATTGTATGGTGGCAAACACTAGTTATGGTTCTCTGTAGTCTTTTCGTTATAAAATATATCTGCTCTTTTCCGACCAAAAAAAAAAAACGGCATCATAAGAACAAGTTTCAAGAATGGAGACAAAAGTACTTAGATTATACAAAAACTTAACTTCACAGAGTAGGTATGAATAACAAATTTTGTGGTGTAATATCTCTAAAGTAATTTAATTTGCTTAATAAGCTTGAGATTCTATACATCAAAATCCATTTGTTATGTGAAATTCATACTGTTAACTATCTTTTCTTGGTTCAATTCTTTTCTTCTTAAAAAAAAAGGCTATCACTCCCATGATCATTCACGACATTCTTTTCAAATTATAATGGTTAAATTTATCTAACGTTAATATAACATTTTACACCATAGATACTGGTTAACTCATATAGTCATTGTTTCACTAATTAAAGTTTATTTTTCTATATAGAGAAATGGATCGCCGTCTGTGCCTCGGTTTGGAGCGTGGGATCAAAAGACCGGGGACGATCTTAATTTTTCCATGGTATTCTCACAAGCTCGTGCAAACAGGAAGCAGCATAGACACAACCTAGCACACCACAGCCCAGGAAATGAGCAAGAGATGCTTGGCAAGCACCAAGAGGTCTCACCAGGGGTAGAAACACTTTTTTTTTCTTCTAACATCAGGAAAATTCATTTGCATATACACATACATTCTCACTTTAATATATCACGAGAAACTTTACCAGAGGTAATGATTCGAGCTTTGGCAATGGAGTTCTCCTTGGTTGGGATCGCTAAAACCCTCCATAATAGACTTTTTACGGTGAGAATCCGGATTAGACTGGTCAATGGGCTAAGAATACAAGATGATTAAACAAAAAAAATGACTCAAGACAAACCTTCCTTTAGTGATACAATGGAAACTTCTCTTTGGTAGGGAACACTAAAACCCTCCATAATGGACTTTTTTACGGTGAGAATCCGGATTTGACTGGACAATGGGTGAAGAATACAAGATGATTAAACAAAATAGAATGAGACTCTCGAGACAAACCTTCCTTTAGTGATACAATGGAAACTTCTCTTTGGTAGGGAACACTAAAACCCTCCATAATGGACTTTTTTACGGTGAGAATCCGGATTTGACTGGACAATGGGTGAAGAATACAAGATGATTAAACAAAATAGAATGAGACTCTCGAGACAAACCTTCCTTTAGTGATACAATGGAAACTTCTCTTTGGTAGGGAACACTAAAACCCTCCATAATGGACTTTTTTACGGTGAGAATCCGGATTAGGCTGGCCAATGGGTGAAGAGTATAAGATGATTAAATAAAATAGAATAAGACTCTCGAGACAAACCTTCCTTTAGTGATACAATGGAAACTTCTCTTTGGTTTGGTAAAAACATGATAAATCCCTTATTTTGTTAAAGAAATGATTTTTGGATCTAAACTCAGAACCCAAAAATTAGCTTATGTGAGAATTAACCCAAGTCTATACAAGGAGACAACATGTTATTCCCTTGCCTAATGCAGGACATCCTTACACCACTATACACGCCTAGCTCTAGAAGTTTAGAGCGTGGACAACATAATATGAAGGTCCAATGTTGGGTAAACCAAGAATACAGATAGGTCTATACACCTTAATTTGTTCCAACTAGATTAATAATGATAGTGATTAACTAATGACCATCCTAGACATCAAAGTTCAGTTGATCTTCGCTTTTCTTCGCTTTCAACAATTTATCATTCGAACTGTTAACTTCACTTTAACTATGTCCTTCAATGTTTGGGGTAACTAATGCATCAACCACTGGAATATTAACTAACAGAACATATAAACTATTCAATCTTGACCATACTTGCTGATTTTATCAAATATCATTTATTCTTTCTCCTTGTGCAAGTTACCTTTCATATATACCTTAGAGAGTGGGAAACTCATAATATCGTCATTTAACTATAGTTTTTCGAAATTTGTAGAAAAGTAGTTCTACTCCAGTGCCTCAAGTTGGAGCATGGGATTCAAAGACAAAGGGCAATCCCGATAATTACATGGTGTCCCCCCAAGCTCGTGCCAACAAGAAGCCACATAAACTTGACATAACACACCGAAGCCTAGGAAATGAGCAGGAACTTGGCAAGCGCCAAGAGGTTTCACCGATGGTATGAAATAGTACATCCCTTTTAAACCTTAAATAGTGTTCATTTACATATGCAGATGCATCTTCATTTAATGCATCATACAACTATCAAAACAAGCATTCCTCTAACGATATTGTCGTGATTTGTCTTTCGGGTGGAATTGCATGACCCTTCCCTAGAAAATATTCACTTTTACCCACTACATGCACTAAACAATTATAATTCAATACTTGGATTACATTTCATGTCTTCTAGAAAATCAATAAGACATAGGGTGTGCTCGGTACGGAGGAAAATATTTTTCATTTTTCCCATGTTCAGTTGGAAAACATTCTCTAGGAAAATAAGTTCCTTAAAAATGAAGAAAATGACTTCCTAGTGAAAGTAGGGAAAACAAATTTCACAAGTGGCATTCCACCTTGATAGTGTCCTTCCTACCCTCCAACACGCCTCATTTTCACTCTCACTCCCGTAGCCTCTATCCCCCACCACCCCATTTTTTTTGCTTATGTAGCAAACACAGGAAGATAAGTAAGAAACCCACTTATTTTCCTGAAAAACATAACCACAACAACAACATACCTAGTGCAGTCCCACAAGTGGAGTCTAGGGAGGGTGTATACGCAACTGTACCTCTACCTTGTGAAGGTAAGAGATGCTATTCTCGATGGACCCTTAGCTCAAGTAAAGCATATCAAAATCAATATGAAAAGAAAATACAGTAATGAAGAAGCTATGTTGAAAATAATGGAGAAAAAAATAGTAGCAACAACAAATAATACGATGACCGAAGCATATATATATATATATATATATAACAATGGAATCGAAGAATAAGATAGTAGGAGAGTAATCATAGTAACACTGATAAGGAAAACTAACTCGGTTACCTACTACCCTTCTACCCTAGTCCTTGATCTCCATACCTTCCTATCTAGGGTCATGTCCTTGGTAAGTTGAAGATGTGTCTTAACCTGTCTAATCACCTCTCCCAAATTCTTCTTTGGCATACCTCTACCTCTCCTAAAATCTGCTATAGCCAAACTCTCACACCTCCTTACTGAGGCATCTGCGCACCTCCTTTTCACATGTCCGAACTATCCCAGTCTCGCCTCCCTCATCTTATCCACCACGAAGGCCACTCCAACCTTGTCCCGAGTATCTTCATTCCTAATCCTATCCCTCCTAGTATGATCACACATCTATCTCAACATTCTCATTTTCTTTACTTTCATGTTCTGGACGTGTGAGTTCTTGATCGGCCAACACTCCGCCCCATACAATATAGTTGTTCTAACAACCACTTATAAAACTTACTTTTAAGTCTTGGTGGCACATTCTTATCACACAAGACATAGGATGTGAGCCTCCATTTCATTCGACCCTCTCCAATATGATTATAACACCATCATCAATCTCACCATTTCCTTGGATTATTGATCCATGATACTTGAAACTTCCAAGTACTCTGTCTTAGTCTTTCTCAACCTGAACCTTTCAGACTCCAGGGTCTGTCTCCAAACCTCTAGCCTATCATTAACTCCTATGTGTGTCTCCTTTATCAATATTATGTCATCTGTAAATAGCATACACCATGGCCCATGGATATGTCGCTTCAGTTCATTCATCACCAAGGCAAATAAAACGGGCTATGAACTAATCCCTAGTGCAATCTCATCCCAACTTGGAAGTGCTTTGAGTCTCCTCCCACTGTCCTTACCCGAGTCTTCGCTCCACCTAACATGTCCTTAATCACCCTAATGTAGGTACACCTCTAGCCACCAAACATCTCTGGACTTTGTAGTATGCTTTTTCTAAGTCAATGAACACCATATGTAAGTCTATCTTCCTCTCCCTATACTGCTCCATCAATCTCCTTACGAAATGAATGATTTTTGTAGTTGAAAGCCTCGACACGCAATCCAAATTGGTTCTCGATTATAGACACACACCTGCTCACCCTCATATTCATAACTCTCTCCCAAACTTTCATAGTATGACTTAGCAGCTTGATACCCACATAGTTATTGTAATTTTGTGTTCTTTTATAACGGGATCATTGTACTGTATCTTCATTCTTCGGGCATTATTGACGTCCTAAAATGACACTAAACAATCCAGTTAGCCACTCCATACCTGTTTTACCCGCGCTTTTCCAAAATTCACCAGGTTCTCGTTTGGCCCAGTCGCCCTCCACCTTCTCATCTTATGAATAAGCTCCTAATCTCCTCAAACTTCATACCTCTAAAATACTTAATATCTCGACAACTCTCAAAGTGCTCTAAATCGAGCACAATATTCGTGTTCCGCTCTTCATTTAAGAGTTTACAGAAGTATGTCTGTCATCGCCGTCTAATGTGTGCCTCTTCTACCAATATTTTGCCTTTCTCGTCTTTGATGCACTTCACTTGGTCCAGGTCACAGGTTTTTCCCTCTCTCGCCTTGGCCAACCTATACAACTTCTTATCCCCTCCTTTGTCATGTAATTATTCATACAAGCACTAAAACACTACCGTTTTAGCCATTGTAACCGCTAACTTTGCTTCCTTAGTCGTTGCCTTATACATGTCCCCATTTGCCCTCTTTTCCTCCTCGTCTTTGCAATCCACCAACTCCATATAAGCAACCTTCTTGACTTCTATTTTCTCTTGGACTGCTCCATTCCACAACCAATCCCCTCAATGTCCACCAGTGTTACCCCTTGAGACCCCCGCACCTCTCTAGCTACTTCCCTAATGTAATTAGTTGTCATTATCCCACATATTGTTTGCATCCCCACTACCCCCCCCCAAGCCACCATCGCCATCAACTTCCAGCCATCTCCTGAGCTCTGGCAGTAGTCAAGCCACCCCATTTGATCCTGAGTAGGTCATACAAAGTCCTCTTCTTCCTCTTAATATCTAAATTCATTACCAAGAGGTTATGTTGAGTTATAAGATACTTACTCGAGATAACGTTATAGTCCTTACATATACTTTTATCACACTTTCTAAGGAAAAAGTAATTTATTTGAGTCTTATCCATTGTACTACAGAAGGTCACCAAGTGATCCTCTTCTTCGGGAAACTCGAATTTAGCATCACCAAATCAAAAGCTTTAGCGAAGTCCAAAAGTGAAACTCCTCCTTCATTTCTATCCCCAAAACCAAAATCGCTTGTACATCAACAGAACACCTTGAAATTGTCTCGATGTGGCCATTGAAATCTCCTTTTATGAATAGCTTCTCGGTGTGTGGGATGCCCCTCACTACCTCATCCTCATCCTCTCAAAACTGCTTTTTAACCTCTTTATCCATGCCCGCTTGTGATGCATATGCACTAATTATGTTCAAGATAAGTCCTCCAATGACCAGCTTAATCATCATCGTCCTGTCGTTCACCCTCCTAACCTCTACCACTAAGCTCCCTGAGTTCCCAATTCACTAATGCCAGTGTTATCAAAAGCAAAAAGCTTTAAGGTCTGTTGGGGCTTTAAGAACAAAGAGCAAATAAAGCGTGAGCTTTAATGGAAAAAAGCGCAAAGGGAAACAATACAAATATATATGTGTAGTTCAAGACTAAGAATTATAAACACCAATGACATATATATGAACAAAGAAATCGAAAAAAAAATAGGATAAAGTGAAATATCAATTGTTTAGTGTCGACTCTTCAGAAGAGGCTCATTGGGAAGGAAAAGTATGCCTTGGAACCTTGATGAAGCGCACATTAAGCGAGGCAAAGCGCTCAACATGGTTTGAGCCTCGCTTTAGGGCTTAGTGCGCCTTTGACAACACTGAAAATGCCTACTCCTTTTTCTATTCCTCGAGCCTTCTGAGTGCCACAATTTAAACCTGTCGACGTCTCTAGCATTAGTTCCGACCCATTTGGTCTCCTGAAGACATGCTATATTGATCTTCCTCTTCTTGAGAATCTTCACTAACTCTATAAATTCCCCGTCAAAGTTCCTATGTTCCAAGACCCAACTCTCAGCCTATCGGCTCCCCTTGTCACCCTTGAACCCTGCCCCAGCCCCACCTGAGGATATGTCCTTACTCTACCATCAATCACCAAAGCAACAAGAATCTATAAACTGCTATAATGAAGGGTTTACTAAACTAACACCATGACATCAAAGAGTCCAAAATAAATGAATGAGAACTAAATTGAAAAGGCACTAATCGAGAATAAAGATAGGTCATGGAACAGAAAAACATTTCCTTCATACCGAACACACATAATGTTATTGTTTCACTAATATTTTTGATATAAATTGTACAAGGTTCGTCCAAAGTCTGTCCCTCAATTTGGAGAGTGGGATCAAAAGAGTGAGGGTAGTCCTGATTACTCGAAAGTGTCCCCTCAAGCTCGTGCCAACAAGAAGCAGCATAAGCATGATTCAGCACACCGCAGCTTCGGAAATGAAGAAGAGCTTGGCAAGAACCATGAGGTTCCACCCAAGGTAAGAAATACTTTTTTTCTTATGAGACACGAGACAAACTTCTCTTTAGTTATACAATGGAAACTGTCTTTGGTATAATAAAAACATGATTACTACCCCCTATTTTGCATATGTCGCTAGACAAATTCAGAGAACGGGTAAATGGCGTTTACTTAGGCGAGCAAATGACCTTAGGGGTTTCAACATTGTTCCTACTAACTCCCTACACATCTTGAATGATCAACCAACCAGTTAAAGGTGGAGATGCTTTACTAGTAAAAGTTGATAGCATTTTCTAGCATTTAAAGGGGTCCTCCATACGAAACAAGTAGGAAAATGGTAAAGGTAAGAAAGTAATAGTGCGGTTTCTCTTGAGAAACATAAGACATAAAGTCCTTCAACTCATTTTTCAGTTAGTTACATGAGAATAATAGGTTTTTGTCAGCAGTCTAAAACTATAATTACTGTCAAAACCCATTTTCCCCAACTGAGCTAGAAGTGTCTAGTGAGGGTTGGGGCGAGAAATAAGTAGAAAGGTTATGAAGTTATTTATATTTATCATGTATTATGTTTTAACTTAATCTACTTGTGCATTTTACTAGATCTATTACCTACTGGTGGTTTGAAGATTAGCAGTTGCACCATTGACTAGGAAGAAAATATGCATACATCATCCCAGACAACTCTAGTCTGTATAGTTTGTAATGGGTGACTGTGTTGACAAAGGGGAAATTTGACCTATATGTCAAGGATGAGAACAAATTTTATGAAAAGAGAGAAAAAAGTATTCCACATATTTAATGTACCAAAATCTAATGCATCTGCGAAAGGTGTGGCGAAGAGATGAGAATTCAAATTACAGTGTCAAAAATTCTAATCCAAAGTCTTTTGGCAATTCTAGTCCAGATGGATCGTTCCTATTGTCCTATAACTTTGTAAAAACAAAGGGGAAAAAGTAGAAAAAGTTTCTGGTGCAATAGCTATAAAGTGCACTTTAATATGCACCGATAAAATTGAATATACATGAAAGTTCACCACATATGTGGATTTTATTCCGGTTATAACACTACATACATCATGATTTGGTTAACTTCACTTTATAACACGATGTTCATCATGATTTGTTCAGTTAATGTGCATAATTGACCATAGGGATATCAACAATGTTTCACATGATCATCATTCATAACCTTGTTTTCACTTTTTATAATTATTGGACATCCTACATCGCTGAGGATGTCCTTTGGTCTCCTTATTTGGTCTTGGACAATCTTCATCTCTTGAGCTAGTTTTTGGGACTGAGTTAGGACCAAGGTCCAAGTTTTTTTTATGATAGTATCAGAGTCAGGCTCATCCCAATTCTTGATTTACCCAATGTTGGGCTCCATATTATGTTGTCCACCCTCCAATTACCATGCCTGGACGTGCAGGGGATGTTGGATAACTTTTCAACTAACATAGTTTATGTATTGTTAATGATTCAAAACTTAGATAACATTTTAAATCTTCCAGAGAGTGGGTTACTCATAGTGTTGTTGTGTCACTGATAGTTTTTTTTTAATCTTTCTGAGTTTTTAGAAAAATAGTCCTATGGCAGAGTCTCAGTATGGAGCATGGGATCAGAAGACTGGGAACAATCCAAATTATCCCATGGTGTTGTCCCAGGATCGTGCCAAAAAGAAGCAGCATAGACATGGTTTAGCACGCCACAGCCTGGGAACTGAGCAAGAGCTTGGCAAGCACCGAGATGTTTCACCTATGGTAAGAACTTTTTTTTTCTAAACACATGAATATTCATTTAAATATGCAGACACACCTCCATTTCATCATCTTCTTCTTCTTTTTCTCGTGCCATTTATTAATTCAATATCAGCCATTAGGTATTTTTGAAACCCACTTGGCGAAAGTCGAAACAAGCTTGAAACTGAAAACTTGAATTCCCTGGAATTGTTCGAATTCGAAATCTGATTTCGTGATCTTGTGGAATAAAAAATTGAAAATATCTGCTGTTTGAGGTTTAGAAGATATCCTACATTGTTGGGAAAAAAATTGGAACTTCAAACTTGACTTTCTATTTTTGGATATTTGTGGATTACTTGGCACTTGAGATAGATTCGGGGTTATTTGAGCTCAAAATATTGAAAGACAACGTACTGGTTTGAAGGTTCAAAGCTTGAGGAAACTTGAAACACCATTAAACCCACTTCAAGCTTGAAATTGAATATGAGATATAAGACTTTGTTTTGATTGGACGTTGTTAAATCTTGTTCCGATAGAAGTTCAGTCATTTATGCCTGAAGTTTAGTCATATATGCCCGAAGTTCAGTCATATATGCCAACTTCAGACATTAGGCTTTGGCAAACCAAACATCTTAATGCGTATGTCGGAAGTTTGTGAAGTTGATTTCGAAGTGGCTACACTTGCAAAAATTTATGATCTTCGGCTAAGAGTCCTAAAATCAGCTATCTGTGCACTTGCTCCAAACTTCCTTCTGGGCATATAAGAGAGACTTGTCCTTGGTTGGGTAAATGCATGATTACTGACCTCTATGGCCCAACAATTTCACAAGACGAATATCATAGAAATATAGATGTTAACATAGATGTGTTTTCATACAAGATTGGATCAGATGAGCAGAACACATCTAATACAGTGTGAAACTAACACAGGATAAAATGAGAGAATGTCTCTTAGGATAGTTTAGTTTGGTCATGTCTTGTAGACCTTCATATGAACCGGAACGTATGTACGGCAACATGATGATTGAAGGTGATAAAAGAGAATGGAAACCATTCCTGAAATTAATGAGTCAAATTCGATGTAGGCTTTGCTCTAAACCTAGCATAGACCTTCATACGTAACGGTAAGTTGGTATGAAAGTATTGGTCCAGAGTCCTGTTATTTTGATAATCATTAATTTGTCTGAGAAGAAAAAAATTTAGTATTGGAATGAAATTGACCTAATTTGAGTGCAATGGGTACAAAAATACATATAGTTAACCCACTAATTTGGGATGGAGGTATAGTTAATTGATTGATTGATTAGCAACATGCCTAACAGAATATGTTTTCTAGTCAGACTAGAAACTTCTGACTAATCAAATATGGACTAATTTGGAGGTGATCCCTTTAGTGGTGTTGATTACCATTGATAGCTAGGTTAATTCTGAAGTATTCAGAGTTGAATTAGTAGATCATTCTATTTATAATAGTGGGCTTTGATCCACTCTTTTTTTTTACTTAATGACTATCACTGAAAATATCATTTTTCATGAAAACAGTCATTTTCTTCCTTCATTATTTTTGCAATTTTACAGTGATTGCCACATATAGCAACTCTTATTTGTATTTGATGAATTTGTATTTTGTGAAATGTGCCGTTTGTATGGATATAAGAAAAGAAGGTAAAACGCAAGATGGTACAATTTCCATGGGTTGGCAACGGAAATTGAACCATACTAAGATCAACCTGTTCCATTATTTCTCAATTAGCTAAGTTTAAGTATCTTTCCTACATCTTCACAGCTTAATCTGAACTTGTACTGGTCAATGCACATTGTAGAATCTCTACAGAAGTCATATAGCACTTGAAGAAAGAAAATATCCTTTGACAGTAACACCAGCCAGAAATTACAAGTGATCATAAGTGCACCTAGAAGTCTACTTAATGCGTGAAACTATTCCCTTCACAGCAATCTCTCCCTCAAATTATTTATTTAGCTAATGAGTAATGTGTTCATTTTGTTCACATTTTTAGTCATGAATTCCATATT
The DNA here is from genome assembly GCA_003996215.1 of Jaltomata sinuosa. NCBI lineage: Eukaryota > Viridiplantae > Streptophyta > Magnoliopsida > Solanales > Solanaceae > Jaltomata > Jaltomata sinuosa. Next base: position 784,988 of record QJPP01000286.1, on the reverse strand, counting down.
AATCATGCATAAACTACTGTGAGATTTATCCAAGAAAAATACTCACCAGTTCTTAATAACTTATCAGATGGTTTCCTAAATCTGTAGAAAACTGGTTGGTTGTCTGTACCTCAATTTGGAGAGTGGGAGCAAAAGACTCCGAGTGAGACCAATTATTCTGTGGTGTTCTCACAAGCGCGCGCCAACAGGAAGAAGCACAAGAGTGATTTAACTCATCGTAGCTATGACTTTGAGCATGATCTACTATCCAGGGAGCGAGAGAAACCTGCCACGGTAAGACATCCTCATCTCCGAAAATTATGTTAGGGTGAACACATCTTCGAAACTATGGATTATAATATTCTCAAGAAAGAATTTCCTCAAGTAACAGAATAGAAGTGCATATTGGGGTTTGTTCTGATCCATATTCGTCATTGCTTGACGCCCTAGGATCAGAACATGCCAAACAGTACGTACGGATATAGCTTTAATTTGTGGTATGCAAGTGCAACCATACCTCTAATCATTTTGAACATGTCCTTTGTGCAGAGGAAAAAGAAGAAGTTCCTGACCTACCTTAGTTGCTGTCTTCCTGTATGATGCCGTGGTTTTTAGTATGAGCGAGGAGCCCCCTTTGTAGCAATCTTAAACTGACTATTTCTCTCCTGTATTCATAAGTGAAAGCATGAGAGAGTTTTATCATTTTTCATCAGAGTATATGTATGCATCCAAGCCTCTTGCTTGGAGTAAAAATCAAGAAAATTTAGCAATGTTAAAATCAAAAGATGTGTGATTCTTGAGATCTACTTATATTCTGTATTACGAGGTAAACGCTCAATCTCCATTCAGTAATCCAGCTATACACCATTGTATAATATCCTTTATGGAATAAACATAACTTTGATAAAATAAAATTATGTGCCCAAAGGCCTATCTGCAACTGCAGGAGTTTGAATGTCCTTAAGGTTGTTCTGTATTTACAAGTACATAGAGACAGACTTTCTGTTTCTCATAATGAAAAGCGAATTTGCCAAATCAAGCCATTGAACGTTTTACGGGTGCTCTCAAGGAAGAGAGGTACTTTGCATCTGCCTTGTCTATCCCATCAAAAAGATAACTGAAAGGTGGCATTTCAATGTACTTGCCAGCACCAGGAATGACTTTCAGCTCATCATTTTCCCAAACAATCCTTCCTCCTGCAATTGTAGTTTCAACCTTTCCCTGGATAAGGAATAAAGAGGAAAGAAAAAAGAAACCATAGGTTTAATAAATTGCAAGCACAAAGCAGTGGTAATGTTTGAGAAGCAGTAAAAGGAGGAGCTGCGGAAATTTGGTGAACTTAGTGCAAAACCAAATGTCGTTCAGAAGAAAACAGAAAGTCAGTGGATGGTCAAATTATAGAAAATATATGTTTCAGGAAATATAGTGTTCCCTTCTCGCGACAATAGAAAATTTATTTATGGCATTGAACAATTACAACTTTTAAATGAAGTGATTATCAATGAGAAAACCAGTATGAGAATATAGATTACAGCAAAATGAAATACTCGACTGTTTAAGAGCTTCTATGTACACCACCGCCAACAACAACAACAACATACCCAGTGCAGTTCCACAAAGTGGGGTCTGGGGGGGTAGAATGTACGCAAACCTGACCTCTACCTCAGAGGTGGAGCGGTTGTTTCCGATAGACTCCCGGCTCAAGATAAAAACAGTCTAGAAAAAGGTAATGGAAATAAAAGAAATAACAGACAGTAATAAAATAACAGATAGTAGCAGAACCATACTACAACAAAATAATACTAAACAATAGATAATAACAGATATCGAAAAACAAGAAACAAGAGTAATACTACGACTACTAGAATGGACAGCAAGTCAATACACTTCTATGTACACCAAGATACATAAAAATATATTAAAGTTACAAGTTCTTAAAGGTCACATTTGATTGCAACTATCTCAACTTTTTTTCCCTTAATGTCACACACGATGTAGAGCATCCTGGTTAATTATTTAGGTTAAGGTCGGAGTTCAAACAGTTATTGAGGTGAAGTTTGACAACAGTTTTTCCTATGTTAAATAAGGGATGTATCCACAATCATTTTCGTTATAGATTGAACATAGACCTCTTTCTTAGTAATGTACATAGCCCATATGCAGATAGCAGATTTGTAGGATTTTCTTTTATTTCTTTCCTTAGTTGACACCTAACAGCAACAACAACATACCCAGAGTGATCCCACAAGTGGGGTCTGGGGAGGGTGTAGTGTACGCAAACCTTACCCCTACCTTGTGTGAGGTAGAGAGGTTGTTTCCCATAGATCTTCGGCTCAAGTAAAGCATTTTCGGAACAACTTTTAAGAAATACAAGAGTGAAAGAAGCTCGGATGAAAATACTAGAAAAGAAAACAAATATTGACATCAAAAATAGTAAGATAACCAAAGCAAAAGAAATAACAATAGTAATAAAATTGAAGAATAAGATAATAATAGAATACTAATAATAATACTGAAAAGAAGAATAGGGAGCAGATAAGGTGCTCCAAATTAAAATCACGCTTTCCCACAGGAAAGAGAGTAATCACTTAACTACCTACTAACCTTCTATCCTAATCCTTGACCTTCACGCTCTCCTATCTAAGGTCATATCCTTGATGAGTTGAAGATGCGGCATGTCTTATCTAATCACCTCTCCTTAGTTGTTCGTCGGTCTACCTCTACCTCTCATTAGGCCTACCACTGCCAACATCTCGTACTTCCTCACTGGGGCATCTGTGCTCCTCCTTTTCTCATGCTCGAACCATCTCAGTCTCACTTTCCTCATCTTGTCCGCCACGGAGGCCACTCTCACCTTGCCCCGTAAATATATTTATATTGCTTACCTCTTGGAATGATAAACAAGTTATTCTACAATATCCTCGTAGGTTACATGGTATCAGAGCCATTAAGGCTCAAAATTCAAATTAAAAATTTTGAAGTATTCTTTTGTAAGAAAAATGTTCAGTCTTTTCTTGGGTCACCTATAAGGCGTGACTAGTTTGCGTCACCACAACCGTAGAAGAAAGCAGAAGAGGATTTTCAGCGGGAAGGACGGTCGCTAGCGACTAGGTGGTTAGCGTGTGAGCCTCACGCGCCACTTGGATTTTGTTACTCCTTCTCATTACCAATGGGAATGATCTCGCATCTGTATGGCCCAGTGAAAATCCCTTGGTTGCCTCCAACTCCCACCACACTTCCTCTTTATCCTTCTGTCATTTAGGGCTCGTTTGGTTGGGGAACAAATTATCCCAGGATTAATATCTCGGGATTAGTTATCCGGGATTGTTATTCCACCTTTATTATGGGACAAAAATAACATTACAATCCCGGGATAACTAATCTCGGCATAAGTTATCCCACAATTTTATCTCAACCAAACATGGGATAAACTCATCCTAAAATTAATCCTAGAATTAGTTATCCCTTATCCCTCATACCAAACGAGCCCTTACTGAATAGACACTAGATAAATGCCAGGTGAAATCCTGGGTTTTGCAGTGAATTGCAAGTACTTGAGTATGATCCCAAGCTGCAGATCTCACCCTCCCATATTCTGCTATCCCATAATAGAACAATGGCCCTGCTAGTCCGACTGGCTTCTAATTGTGCAAATTTCATCCATCTATTTGGTCACAGTTCTTTAACCACTTCTCTGATATCCCCCTCAATTTTGGTTACTTGAAAGCAAAGCACATCAATTTTGATTTCTTTTATCAAGTAAAAGGTTTCATTGATAATAACAAGCCCAACCTGGTCGTATACAAACGACATACCAAAAAGGAGAAACCTACAAAATATGGTTCTCTCCAAAAGACACCTAATCTTCTATACAACTAGGAACTACATGTGTACACCACAAGAATATAAGGAATGGAAGACTACTACTCAACTGAGCAAAGATCATCTCTACCCCTTCAAAAGCTCTCCTAGTTCTCTCTTTCCATATGACCCACATCAAAACAAAAAAAGTAACATTCCAAGCTTTATGCCTTCTTTTCCTATTTCCACTCTTCCAGCTGAATATTAGCTCTTTCACGGATCTTGGCATTACCTAAGAAATGCCGAACCATCTAAATATATCTTCCCATAACCTCATGGCTAATTTGAAGTGTAACAAAATATGGTCCACATCCTCTCCCACGTCCTTGCTAAGGAAACACCATCTCATGCATACAAACCTTTTGTTTCCTAAGATTCACCGTCGTCAAAATCACCTCTCTAGTCGCCAACCACGTGAAGCACACCTTTCTCGGCACCTTAGGAATCCAGACTAAGGCATATGGAAAGCTATCTCCACCCTGACCTGTAGCTTCTCGTAGTATGACTTTATTGAGACACTTTATTATTCCCCAACTCCCAACTCAAAGCATCAGATTTGTCGACCGGATCGCATTGCCTCTGAAGTAAAGCTAGCAATCTCTGAAGCTGTCACCTCCCAATCTTGGAAATTCCACCTAAACCTCAAATCCCAAAAAGTCTCATCTCCTAGTGTCCCCCTAACTTGTTGAATAGACAATTCTCTTTGGCAAGAGACCCGTTACAATCTCAGGAATTCGTCCTTAAGCACCAAACCTCCACACTTTTTCCCCCAAAACCTACTCTACTCCCTTCCCCAACCTTAAAAGTAATGGTACCATTAAAGGCTTCTCATCCTTTCATTATATTTCCTCCATACACCACATCTGAAAGGCATAGTAATGACATTTGTTCTCCATCCCCCTTTCAATTGTCCATATTTATCCGCTATCACCCCTCCATAAAGCTTCTCCCTCCATCCCTAATCTACACAGCCATTTACTCGGAAGAGCTCTGTTAAAGACCTTTAAGTCCTTAACCCCGAGGCCTCCCCACAGTTTAGGAGATGTCACAGTCTCCCATCGAACCAAATGAAACTTCTTTGCCCCATCCGCCCCATCCCAAAGAAAATTTCTTTGCAATCTATCCTACTTACGTATAACAACGGTAGGTGCGCTGAATAGAGACATACAATATGTAGGGATACTCGATAAAGTGCTCTTAATAAGCACTTCCTTGCCTCCTTAGGATACGTACATTTTCTGCCAACATGCTAACCTCTTCTCTACCCTCTGAATGACCCAAATTCCAAACACTAATATCCTTGTTCGACACACCTAAGGTAAACCAAGGTAGGTAGTAGGGAGACCCCCCACCCTCAATTGCAAAACTTGGGCAAGCATGTGGATATTATCCACTGCGCCAACGGGAATGATCTCGCAACTTCTGAGATTAATTTTAAGCCCTGACACCACCTGGAACAAGTTAAAACTTGTCCAAGGAAGTCCACTTGGGACTCATCGGCATCAGAAAACACCAACGTATCATCTGCAAATAAGAGATGAGTCATAGACAAAGTACCAACACCACTAACATCAATTTTCTTATTGTGAATCAGCCTCTTAATCATTCGCCTTTCCTCTAGTGATTTAAACCCCACATTCCATGATACAATGTTTAACTTCATTGATCTTGGATAATACTATAAACCTTTGGTACCATTACACTTAAACTTGCTCCCAATCTCCAGGATTTTCAATTCCTTGGAGCCCTTTTTTTAGGAGTAACTAGCACCATGAACTTGATCCGTCCCTGTGACTTTCCTCTGCTGTCAATTTTCATAAACAGATCTGAAGAGAGAGGTTAAAATATAACCTCCGGTTTTTACAAGGAATTTTATGAAGAAAACAAATCAAAACAAATAAAGGAAAATATTCTAGAGTCCCTCCTTTGATTTGGTTGATCATATTCTTTAACACTTATTAAGTAAATTCATAAGAACATTGAAACAATAGAATCACTGCATTTGGCAAAGTTCTACAACATAAAATTATAAAATACATAAAACTCGATAATTTGCGGATGTTACCTTGCCTCTCCACCCCTCATAGACATTGGTATCTGTCCTATAATGGTGGGACTTTGAACTGATCTTGAAGCTCGAATTTGGATTTAAAATGATTATATCTGCATCAGACCCAACAAGTATCGCTCCCTTCCTTGGATAGATATTGAAAATCCGAGCACTAAAACACAAGATCAATTTTTCCAGTTAAGCTTCCATAATAAGACAGTTGCATTGTTAAAATTGAAATACAGAGGATTTAAACCAAAGAAGAAAGCATAAGCATTAGGCTGACGGAACTAAATTCACATTGAGCTAGATATATATCAGAACATCTGCAAGACTTTTGCCCAAAGTTTAGTAGTTTACCATTGCCGTAGATAAAAGTTTGGTACTGGAGAAGGGAAGAGGGGCGGGCCCATTATCCAATTTTTGAGAAGTTATTAAGAAAAAGTTCAGTAGTTTACCATTCTGTGCTTGTTATGCGAACATAATCAGTGACAGATATTTGACCAGATGCCTGACAAAACCGTCGAAAGAAAGTAAACAATATACTCGCAGAGGACTATTTATTTGAGCATCATGTCGTATTTAGAACAATAGAAAATGTCACAGCTTACCACCATTGTATCCCAAACCAAATGCATCCTCTCTTCCATACCTATAAAGAAATGGTTATACTGAAGAACTTAGAAATACATTAGAAGGAAGGCTAAAGACACAGCAACAGATACATGAAAGGAAAAAGAAACTTTTGCATACCATTAACACCATTTGGTATTTTCCGGAAATCATCAATTCCTAGGGCTTTCTGAGTTGAGTTGAAGGTACAGTGATCAGTTCCTACCAGCTGCATATATGAAACCATGCTGATTAGTTGTATAGACAAGAAAAGGAATGCTAATGACTTCTATCTTGCTCATATTAGTTGATGGATGGATCATAAGATGGGAGAGTGGAATATTTTGGATATGCCCATGACGAGTCCCCCAAATAGCTTTAAATTTTGTGACAGCACAAAAAAAGCATATATTGATATCTATACAAAGATCAGGATTGAAAACCTGCAGAAGCCCCGTCGCAAGAGCTGCTTGAAGAGCTGTCCCATGACCTGCTGCTCTGATTGGTGGGCTCATGACATACCTGAAACAGTAAAAACGTTTATGAGCATCTTTTGACTTCTATGAAGGGAGAAAAGAAAAGAAAGAAAAGCTAAACCACAGAGGAGAAAATTATTTTCACCTTGCTGCAATATGGAAGTCAGGGTCCCAAAGTACTGAATCATTAAGAAGTAAACCTGAAACTACTGGCTCCCCAACAACTCTTTGACCTGAAATGAGACGGTAAATTTAGTTATAGGCATAAGTAAAATGCCATAAACTGGCATCTGAAAAGATTATTTTGATAATTAACATTAATGGAAGAGAAAAAGTTTCAAATCAAAGAGTACGCAAATTAACATGTTTTCAGAAAGGAGACAAAAACACGCACAGTGGAAGTTAAAGATAGAAATACAACGCGCACAGTGGAAGTTAGAGATAGAAATATTACAAGTACCAAGTAAAGTTTTGTTGACAAGTTCCCAGTGAAGGTTGGTAAGTTTAAAGTAGAGTAAACAATTTGATTACAGCTAAAGAGCAGAAAAGAGGACCTTCAAATCAAAGGAGCTCCATGGTCAATTGGAAAATAAACTAACAAAAGTTTAGCCCCCAAATGGGTTTGAATGAATGATAAGATGGGAATACTTACTAATATTCCTTAGAGGGGGCAATTAATCATTGCAGATTCACCATAAAGTAAGCATTACAAAGCCACTAATCCAAGTTTCCATCAAATACACTATTCAAACAGTTTATGACAAACCTGACTTCCGAGCTCTGGCAATTTCTTCCATTGCGTCAATGCTCATGACATGAACAACATACAATGGAGTGTTCACAAAGCTAGCCAAACGAATAGCTCGAGCAGTAGCCTCTCCCTCCAGCTGCAATTATTAATGACATTGCAAGGAACACCATTAGGAATATTACTCAAAGAATGAAATAGCCTTGTCAAATCAAAGAATACACATTCACAATCACTGTGGGGACATTGTTGGCTAGAAAGAGCAGAAATACGACAAATAGCAAAATTCTTGAAGAAATCACCATAATCTAACATATATTTAATTCATACAACTACATAGCATCAACACTTCTGAAATTATATGTCCATGATTATCCATAGGGTTGTTCGCCGTTCAGTTTGGATCGGTTTTTCACTAAAAGGAAACCAACCCAATTAAGTCGGTTTTTCAAATGTTGGAACCAAACCAAACCAATTAAGTCAGTTTTTCATCGCTTCGGTTTTCATCGCTTCGGTTTTCATCGCTTCGGTTTTTGTCCGCTTCAGCACATATTACATCGACTATATTCCAACATAACACAACCAAATCAATCACTATATATATATATATATATATATATATATATTCAATCAATGTTATATATGTAGCTTCCTCCAAATAATCATGCATTGTCCAAGATTTTAGTCATTTCTAAGGAATATAATAAAATTTCTTACCATGAACTTGTTTTGTGCAAAAAATTAAATATTTAGTCGTGATGTATCAAGACATTTTGACGATATTTGAATTAAACAATGATGATTAATTAAAGGACTACAAGTTATTTTGACCATGAAATGGATTCCTGGCATTATCAAAATAAATATTACAAAGGCAAACACCTAGATTATGAACCAAGAGTGCAAAAGATTAATAGGTACCCTATAATTTTAAAAATATTTATATAAACTATACAGATATGTGTGTGTGTGCGCGCGCGCAATTGTAATTTTCAAATATGTATTTATACAGTCGGTTTGGTTCGGGTTTTTTCGGTTAATTTTTGCTTAAAACCAAAACCAAACCAAATTATGTAGGTTTTTAAAATTTAAAACCAAACCAAAAAATGCCGGTTTTTCGTGAACACCCCTAATTATCCATGATTGCCTTATCCAAAACAAAAAATGATTACCCATGACTGACAACTATAGTTACCAAGCGTCTTACAGACCTTATGCTGTGTCCAAAAGATTTTCCCATTATTTGACCAATGATCACTCACCTATCCTATACCGTCAACATATGCAGAAGACCTAAACATTTTTATTATTTATTCATATGCAATCCAGTTATATGTATACACAGAAGCTTGTCTATGTGGTTTATTGAATTAGCTCATATATTCAGTTTAACCCACTGATAGGAATTAAAGAAGTACTTGTTGGTCAGCAGGCGTTAATATCTTGCCTCAAGATATTATGCGTTGTAATATACATACCTTGCTAGAAAATAAAAAATATTTCCTACATTGGAATGTACTAGACATTATTATCTGTTCGTATCATTTTACTGGTTCTAATAATGAGAAAGCATTACCATCCTACAGCGCAAATTTCTACCAAATAATTGGTTCTTTCTGGGACTCAAAGCTCCAGCTACTTGGTGGCAATGGGGCAAAAGAGCATGCATGCATGTTGACAAGCCAGAAGACAGAAAAACCTAAAGCTGTTTATCCCTAGGCATGAATGTTGAAGCAAAATAGGTTGACTTTACCACTGGAGGCCTTGATAGTGCATGTCCCTCTGGACCAGTAATACCAAGGTCGATCATTCTTTTTTGACCTTCAAATACAGCATCCCCATTCTCTGCATGAACCATAGCTAAGGCACCAAGGGACTTGCACTTCTTCAATCCCTCCATCAGAAGCTCATCATTAACCATAAAGGAGCCTTTGTAGGCAAGGAAAAACTTGAAAGAGTTGATACCTAGGATGAGAGAAAGATAGTCAAGAGGAGAACTTAAAGAGATACCAAAAGGTGTAGCAGGAAAGATGCTTCCCATGAACTATCCTCCAAGAATGAACCGAAACTTAAAAAGTATTCAGATGAATGACACACGCTCTAGGAATAAGTAAAACCTTTCTCCTTGACCATAATTTCCATCTCCTCTGAAACAGTGTCATTCCATTTTGTAATTGCCATGTGAAAACCATAATCCATGCATGACCTCTTAGCTTTCTCTACATAAGCTTCATAACCTGCAGATAAGCTTCCATTTACTGGAATAACAAAGTCAATATGCATTGTTGTTCCACCAGCTAATGCGGCCGCCTGTCCACTGAAGAAGTCATCAATTGTCTCAGATCCCATAAATTCCATAGCAAGGTGTGTATGAGGATCAATTCCTCCTGTCATCATCATAAGAATCACCAAGCGAAGGTAAATTGTCAGTTAGCCAAGGTTCACTAGTGAGACTGTTTAAATTATTAGGAACTATAATTTTGAGAAATTGCTCTCAAGTATTTTTTACCACCTAGACTCGAATATTTTGTATTAAATAAAAACTCTGCTTATTCACATAAAAGTAACGTAAGTGGAACTGATGTAAGAGCTGCACATATGACACCAAAACGTATTCGTCTACTGTAGCCATGCCTTATGGGACTTTTTCTGGCAGGAAATAAAGCAAAACTATGATTCTGAGACTAGAAATGCAATCAACTGAGCACCACAGCCTTGACGAAAGAAACTGTACCTGGCATGACAAACTTTCCAGTTGCATCAATGACTTTGATATCGTCACTAACCTGCAGATGGTCTTGTAAACTGAGATGTGCATCATATTCAGATGAAGAGCAATGAAGCTATCCATCCGCTAAGGATAAAGATAATCAACCAGTGAAAACATACAAAGAGTTTCAGGAATAAACAAAGACAGCTTGAGGGCTCAGCTGTCGCATATTAGCAGGTAAGCTTAAGAAGTAAATGGAATAAATGTGACCACCGCGCTGACCAACAAGTAAAGACACAAAAGAACCTAAAACACAAAGTGAAGGACTAAGCCAATTCTCCCAGCTCAGCAAACTTCAGCATCATAAAATGAGAAAGCAAGAAGTTCTTTTTATCGTGCTAAAGTAATCGGGACAATTCATATCCAATGATAATGATGTGACATTTAGCAAAATGGGATGAAGTCAAAAAAGCTATGCCTTCCTTAGTAAAAGTTTTCATACAATCCTACATTCATATATCCACCAAAGTACGTCCAGGGCTTTTTTAGCTATCCTCTAGAATCTCGTCTTATGACTCTTACCCATCTCTAGACCAATTACAAACATATTTTCCATGCAAAATTAAGGAAAACCACCATTTGCTGGGGAAAAACCCAGGATTTCCAAATATTTTTCCACAACTGAACATTCTAGTTCATAGTTCGGACATGATAATCTCATGTTATCGTAAACCATGTGAATTCATTTGGATTTGTCTTCATTAAAATCCAGAAAAGGAAAACAAAACAAGAAGATACTATCTTACTGCACTAAACAATAACATGTTCTCATTAAATAACTTACAAGAGTGCTAGTCTTTCAATCTTGGTCTACTGGGGACCAGGGTTTATTTCAGAATTATACCAGTCAAACTTTCACAAATGAGAAACGTTTTCCAGTTGTTCAGATTGTTAACAGAATAACAGAATATTTGTTAAACCCTTTCATTATTCCACCTAATAAGAACAAAATGTAGCTAGCAACAAATGAATCAACAACAATAATTGGCATCAAATTCAGCTATCACTCAGAGATATCAATCACAGTAGAAAAGCGGCCCAAATATATCTCCTACAGAACATTTATTATTCACTTCCCAGTCAATTAAGAAAACTCGAACAACTACCTTAATGTTAGGCTGCACGACCACAATTGTTCCATCTTCTATATACACATCAGCAACCTCCTTATGATGAGCATTCACTACAGTTCCTCCTTTTATCAGTATCTTCGATGAAACTGAAGACGGAACATTGCACCCAGAATCTCCATAAATATCTGAGGCATCACAAAACTGAGAAAGATAAAAAGGATTTAGACCATCCTTCAAAAGAAACTGCTTGATGTTGATATGAAAGGCAGAAAATTCTATTGATTTTCTTTACTCCTCAAAATTTACATACTACAATTCATATTCCTAAATCCTCATCATCTACCACGATTCAAATGATAGGTCATCCACAAAATCTGGAACAGTTCATTGAGTACCGATAGAGAAGGAACAATGAAACAAATCAACTTATTAGAAGAACACCAGAAGATTCAACCAGATTTCACTTTCGTTCATCTATCAAAGACATATACCGTGGACAGTCTAGTGTAGTGATCAAGAAGTCATAATTCAAACTACAGCATTTACTAATAATGGTTCGGTCATCAGTATTTGAGAGGCAGAATGCGTATACCTTAACCTGGCCTCAACTAGCCATTGAATACACCAACTTTGAAAATGCACATCTAGACACCTAAACTTGGTTTAAGTTGGCTCAGGCGCTCAGCGAACACACTTTTCCAGATGTGCATTCTCAAAGTTGAATTGTTTAAGGGGCCAACTTAAATCAAGTTAACGTGTTTAGATGTATATATTCAAAGTTGGAATGTTTAGTAGTCAGTTGAGGCGAAGTTATGATGTATATCTATGTAATTATGCCTATTTGAAATATTGAGAAACTCATTTGAGGAGTTTTTGATTGAATCATTTCAACTTCCAATACTCTTTTTAAGATTTAGTGTGGTCAAGATTGAATCATTTCCTACTGTATAACTAACAAGAAAGAAAATTACCTGGTTATTGTTGGATTGGGAAAGACGGAAAAGGGTGGAGAAAAAAGCAAGCACAGAAACCAAAGGAATCAAAAATTGAGCCATTGATGGGTCGATCAAATTCTCTTCTCTAATTGATTTGGTCAATATTAGTTATGATGAAAATTGGATAAAGGTTCCACTGCAATCAGTTTTGACTTTCACATGGGCCCGTGATAGAGAATCCTGAAATTTTGGAATCTTCAAAGTTGTTGGTATGAGAAACAATTGTCCCATGTTTGCCCAACTCATTTTATTTTTAAAAGTGTTTATTTAAGAAAATATTTTGATATAAAAAATAATAATTTATATTTAGCTAATTAATTAAAAAATACCTTTATATGAGAATTTTTTGACACTTTTTCAACACGTATTTTTAAACACCAAATTATGAATAAGGATACGAACAGATTTACTTGATAATTAATATTATTAAGTAGATAAATAATTTTAAATATTTATTATAAAAGATTATAATTAAATTTTAATTTTATTTAAGTAAATATGAAAATAAAATTGAAAGTTACTTGATTCTTTACATAATTAAAATATAGCAAATGCCACTTAACTTGTATAAAAAAATCACTTATATTAGAAATCTATCCTAAGCTAAGAAGAAATACTTATACATGAAAAGAGCTTTTAATGATATCATCCTTAATTTTATTACACAACAATTAGCACATTTGTTTTGAATTTCTGAATGAATGTCTTAGTGCGCATATTTTCATTTGCATATGGTCAAACTCAACATTAGCGGAAGAATTTCTTTGTATGATGTATAGCAATTGTAATTGTAACAAGATGAACCTGAATTTGAAACTTGAAAGATTGCATTGAATATAAATTATAAATCTGTTTTTTCAAACCCCAGATGTTCTTTCAGTTGTACATTTCAAACTAGAGTGAAAAAAAATGAAAACCTCATTTGAATTTTTGAAACTTGAATTACGCCTAAAATCAAGAAGATGATAGCGTTCACCTAATATGATCCTAAGCAGCACAACATTATTAGATATCTTGAATCAACTAAATAATAGTTACCTAATTCAAGTAAAAAAATAGAAATTAATTATTATGAAAATAATTTCTACTCAATAGGCACTTACAAGATATAATATTAAGGTCACTTACCTATTGAAGGATGTGAAAAGTTATGATCTTACTTTTTAAAAGCTTGATCAAATATTCTAGCATCATGTGCAGTATTTTTCCAAGTCATACAAATGTAAAGAACATGTCTCAGTCACATATAGTCATTACGTTTTTGAAAGTGAAGTTTTTTCTGCCGATGTATTTTATTTGTTCCGTCAAAAGAACAATACAGGCTACATGTGTGCCATCTATAGCACCAATACAATTTCTAAACTATGGTCAATACATATTATTTTCTCTTAATTTAGTGTAATATCTGAAAGAGCTGGATCTTTTGATTTAATGATGTTCATCGCCAGTTTCAAACATGCTAGTAAAACATTATGAATATGTCTGTTAATTGTCTTTCCAAAACGTTGAATCGTTCTTGAATCATTCGATTTTCACCCTATGTCCTATCATCATTACGAACATAAAAATTATCTCCTCCATATTCATATTTCTTCTTGGTTGTAAACCATGTTGTTCTTTTAATGTTTTGCATAAGAGAAGAAAAAAATATTTTTCCATTCTAAACATCTTATAACAAGGCTTATCATGCCCTTCAGGTACCTCTTTAATGAAATGAAAAATTGTATGAACAGGAGTTCTGCATGGAATCTGTAAACAAAATCTCAAAAAATACTCTATTACAGGAGATATACCGTTAATTATCAAATCGACCACCTTATTATCATAATCATCATCACCTATAAAACTTCTTCATTATCGTCACTATTATTTTTAGTCAATAACATATCTCTAAGAAATATCAAAACAAAATTACTTTACTAATAAAATAAAAAGTATAAATTTTGTAACTCATTTAATTGTGAAGAAATAATACTCTCGCAAAAAAATAATATTCTAAAATGAAACACAAACATAAATTCAAACAACTAAACTGATATTCTAAAGTACGAATAAGAGATCAAATTATAACTTGCAAGAAAAATATAATCCAAAATAATAATTCAACACTAGGTGAGAAAATTACACTTAGTATCCCTTAAAGTGTTCGGTCTTGAATTTCTATCTTTTAAAAATTATAATGACCCTTTCGATCATTCCTGTATTTTTGCCTGCTTTGTACTGTTAGAGCTTGCCTGCAGCGGTCCCAAGTCATTTATGACTTGCTGAGACTAGTGGTTCGGTGCCTGGGCCGTTCGTTAGGTCGTTATGGTCATTTTCCTGTTTTAGAGCTTTAACTTAGGAAATCACTGATTTTAGTCAACATTCTTAGCAAACATGCTCGGAATCAAATTCTGATGGTTCCATTAACTCTGGAGCATGGATTTTAGTCTAGTTGGACCCTTGATCGGGGTTTGGGAGCTTTTGGTTTAGTTTTATCTCCTTTTCTGTGATTTCAGACCAGTGGGCTTGGAAGTTTGACTTTGGTCAATATTATGAGAAGACGGCCTCGGATGAAAATTTTGTCAGCGTTGTTAGCTCCGTAATATCGATGTTGGGATAGAGGGACCTTTGGTTCGGCTCCCGAGCTTCCGAACTTATTTTGGGCCATTGAGTTTCATTTTGGAAAGGTTGGCCAAAGGTTAGTTTTGGGTGTGGGGCTCACTTTTTGTTAAATCAACCTCCGTTGGAAATTTCATCGATTCCATTGAGTTCTAAATACCATTTTTAGTTGAGTAGCATAGTTTATTTACATTCGCGGGACCCCAGTTGTATCCCGAGGGTCCATCCGAGAACACTTTTGTGTTGGCCATGTTGTTGGTTGCTGGTGGCTGTTGCAGCACCAACCAAGCCATCACCCACGCGTGGGCAGGCTGTATGTGCACAGTCGGCCAACCGGCCCTCCCTCCTTGCATATCGCCTACGCGATAGGCAAGCAGCGTGCACGTGCCGCACGCGCAGTGGCCAGGCCGCGTGCGCATTGGCATGCCGCGTTGCTTGGCCTTCACCTGCCCTTGGCGTGCGCGTGCGCATGGCAGCATGCGCCTAGGCATCGACTGACAACTTATATTCTTGCCTTCTTTTTTATTTTTAATTTAAACTTCCCCAACACGATTTTACTCCATTTTCTCTTGAGCCAAAGCTCCATTTCTCTGTGGGAGCTTATTATAAAGTGCTGGGGTGATCAATTCTTGTCCGTAATCATTTTGTCGACTTCAATTGGTAAGTTTCCTCCTTTAAATTCTGTAATTTTCCCTTTTAATTCTCTCTTTGATTCTTGGCTTAGTAGGGGTTGTTTAGGCCTTTATCCTTCATGAATCTAGCTCAAATTTTGAGCAATGTGTTCCTGGCGATATTAGAAATATCATGGCAATTGTTATTTCTGGTTTCGAGTTGCGGAGCCCATGGGCCTGCTTTTAATTTGGATTTTGACCCGGCTAAATTATTAGCAATATGAGTATCGTTAGCTTTGTTTTAACACATAGATTACATTCTTGATAGTGTGATTTCTATTCGGGGCTTCTTGAAGCAGTTCGGGCTCGGGCTTTGGCTTCCCATCAGCTTTTCGTGAGACGCTAGGTAGGTTATGGCTTATCTACCTTAGACTTTGCATATATAGAAGATAATTATACTATCTAGCATCTTTGGGTTGGGTTACTAGGTTGGCACCCCAGACTTTATCCGCTTTCTTCTTGTCTGTCTTATTTTTCTACGTTGGCTTTAGTACTTGATCTCATTTTGTAGTATTACCTTTGTGGCCTTGTGTGATTTTTGTCTTCTCCTTTGAACCATAGATGGTGGGATTTGAGAAATGTCTATGAGTCCCGGACATTGATTTACAATTATGAGATGGTTATTTGTGTTGTAGAGCAGATTGAGCCTATGTAGGGCCAATAGGTTGATTGTGAGCCGTTGGGCTATTGATTGTATTTGAGCATATCATTATTATCATGCAAAAGAGTTTTCTGCATTGATTTACTACTATTATGGCTACGGGCCTAACTGTCACCAGTTTTTTAAATCTGGCATGGCCTCGAGGGCCCGTTTTCTGTTATAAATGGCTATGAATGGATTTTAACTGGTTTTATGGATTTTCTTTAGATAAAAGAGAGTATATGATGCTTTTCACAGTGATTTTGAGGCGATACTAGACTCGGTTGAGCCAAGCGCTAGACATATTTCATTTACTAATTTTAGACCCGAATAGACTCTGGGTACTCAAATCGAGATTCTGAGATTTACTGATTTTAGACCCGGATATACCCTGGGCATTCATTTTGGGATTTCTGAGATTTTGTATGGGGTCGCGGAGACCTCTATGAACCTTGTCGATCCAGACCAGAGGCTACGAGCTGCGAGTGCCGGAGGAAGGATATACGGTGGAGTAGAGGTATACGAGAGAATCCTTCCATAGATCCTGCCTACTGGGCCTATGGGCACCGGAAGAGGTGCATACGGTACCACTAGCACACCTGAGCATATCACATTATATCATTCATTATGTGTATGGTTCCACCCTTGTTTACTATTTGTTGAGTGTACGCTCCGGTAGTATGGATGTCGGAGGGTTTGTCTTCACTTGTATGTGTTCCTCGTGTGCATGGGCGCCCATTGGGACTGTAGGTAGATTAGTTTACTCGCTCCTATTGTAGTACTTGTTCATATTATAGCTACTTGTGGGTTATTGTTCGATCATCCTTACCTTGTGAATTATACTGTTAGCATGATTATGCATGTTGCTTTCCTTCTTTCCCTTTTATTTGAGGTTACCAATATACCACCTTGTTCTTAAACTCCCTGTATATAAATATTGTTGTTGCAAAGATCCAGGTGTGTTCTCTGCTCTTTCACCTGCGTTCTGTGATATATATCTTCTGTGGCTAGCATGGTATACTTGTTTCTCCTTGTCTTCTATCTGTTGATAGCTTCCGTGTATTTTTCTCTGTTTGCTTCTGTGACTACTTCTTTCCTATCTACTATTTGCTTCTTTTATATCTTATATATGTTCAGTCGGCCTATGATACCTACTGCGTACCCATTGCTTTGCAATTGATGCTCATACTACACTTCTGCATCTTTCTGGTGCAGATCCTAGTGTGAGCTATCGACGTTGATCGGTGAAGACTCGTGCGACTTTTGGCCTTTCGAGACTTAGGGTGAGCTCCTGATGACCGGGGCTTGGCTTTTATCTCTTCGTTTTCTCTATGTACTCTTTTACTATTTAGAGACAGTTGTATATTCTTATTTTGTACCCTCTTGTACTCTGCACCTTTAGTAGTGACTTTTATACTATGACACCAGGTCGTGGGATCGTGGGATGGTTTAGCTTCCGTGTATATATATATATATATAAAGTTCAGGTTGTCCTCTCTTTTTATGTCTTATTTACATTCTTCTGCTTATTACTCTTTCTTGTGCATTCTTCGCTCTATTAGTAGCCCATTACTAACCATCCCGGGCTATGAGGATTGTTTTGCCTATAGGGGGTTGTAGGTGCTATCATGACCTGAGAAATCAGGTCGTGATAGCTTGGTATCAGAGCCTAAGTTTATCGGTGTCATCGATATATGAGCCAATGTCTAGTAGAGTCCTGCAGATCAGGGCGGAGACATCCGTACCCTATCTTCGGGAGGCTATAGTGGCATTTTAGGAAACATTGCTCTTTATTGCTTCTATATTGTGCGTCTTATCCTATATAGTTTCCAGGAAATCTCATTTATTCTTCTTCATCTTCCGCGATGGCTCGTATAAGATCTTCAGCAGTGGACGAGGGTGAGCCTTCGACACCAACACATCTAACTCCAGCTAGGGGTCGGGGTAGTCGTAAAGGTAGGGGTCGACGACGTGCCCGAGCAGTGGCACCAGCTAGAGCTCTTGAGGTCGAGTTTGATCCTGAGTCAGTTCTGGATCTGCAGCCTGTGGACCAGGGAGCAGCCTAGGTGCCACTAGGGCTAGTACCAGCATCTGCATCAGCACCAATCACAGCTCCTTCATCAGATATTCAGGGTTTACTTCTTCAGTTATTTGGTATAGTTGGGGGTCACCCTTCAGATATAGCACAAACATTTACTTAGGGGGAAGCCTTGGTGCTTAGAGCTCAGGAGCGCAACCTGCTACTATGGCTCCCCGTGCACAGGTTCAGTCAGTGCCCATAGTTGCTCAGCCTCTTACTCCTCACCCAGTTTTGACAGAGTTGGAGCAGAAGGCTTTGGGACAGTTTCAGAGATTGTCTCCGCCGAGGTTCTTCGGTTTACCCGGACAGGATGCTTATGACTTCATTTTTACTTGGAAGGAGATGCTTCATCATCTTGGTTTATTGGATACTCATGGGGTTGGTTATACTACTTATCAGCTGAAGGGCCCAGCTAAGCTTTGGTGGAGGGCCCAGGTAACTTGCAGACTATCCCAGTCTTCTCAGTTGACTTGGAGAGAGTTCTATGAGGCCTTTATGGCCAAGTTCTTGCCTCAGAGTGACCGTGAGCATCGTAGAGAGCAGTTTACCAAATTGATGCAGGGATCTATGTCCGTGGTTGAATATAAGACCCATTTTTACTAGTTGGCTCCATTTGGGGCTATGATCATTCCTACAGAGCTAGATAGGGTTCATCAGTTCATTTGGGAATTAAAGACCAAGCTTCGACAGACTACTGACATGCTAGTTGCTAGCGGGCGACCATTTTAGGCTATAACAGGCCATGTCTGCACCATGGATGATTTGCATTTGTCACGACCTTGGGGATAAAGATACGAGGCCACATCATCAGGGCAATTCAGTGGTTCTCGCTTCGATGATAGAAGTTTAGGTCAGTGAGGTCGAGTGTATCAGCCACAGCAGTATCAGGGCAAGTCTAGCCGGCCAGTTCAGACTTCAGTTGGGCATCCATTTGATCAGAGTCATAGTGGACAGCCGTCGAGGGGTACAATATTTAGGGCATCAAGTCGTGGTGGCCATTCTGATTCGGCCAGTTCATCTCAATAGGTGGGCGTTAGGGCCGTGCTATGAGTGTGGTATCATTGGTCACTATGCCAGAGAGTGCCCCCAGTGGGGTATAGTTCAGCCAACCGCCCAATCGGCTCAGCCTCTGAGAGCAGTGCAACCACCAGTCAGAGAAGGTGGTTTCCAGGGTAGAGGTGGTGCTCATTGTGGCAGGATAAGTGGTCGGGATGGAGGTCGGTCAGGTGGTAGTCAATGTCAGGTAGTCAATGTCAGTTCTATGCGGTCCCTGATAGACTGGAGGCAGAGGCCTCGGATGCGGTGATCAGAAGTATAATTTTTGTCTGCCGCCAGTCAGCTTTTAGGATTATTTGATCCCAAAACTTCATGTTCATATGTATCTGCCTACTTTGTTCCTTGTTTGGGGTTGGCTAGTGAGCCACTATCTGTTCTTGTATCTGTTGCTACCCTGGTAAGCGATTCTTTAGTAGTTGATCGGGTTGTTAGATCCTTTTTGATAGCTGTTGGTGGTCGTGAGGCTTGGGCTAACTTGATGGTTTTAGATATGCTAGATTTTGATGTGATTCTGGGCATGGACTGGTTATCCCCTCATCGAGTGGTTTTGGTTGTTATGCCAAGATCGTTACCATAGTCGTACCTGGTGTATCCCTAGTTGTGTGGCAGGGTTCTATTAGTCGCGCACTATCTGGGATAATTTCTTGTCTTCAGGCTAGGAAGTTATTTTTTCATTGGTGTTTGGCTTATCTAGCATATGTCCAGGATGTTAGCACCGACACTTCTTCTGCTCCTGAGTCAGTCCCTATGGTTAAGGAGTTCTTAGATGTGCTTTTGACCGACTTGCCAGGCCTTCCACCTGAGCATGACATAAAATTTGTCATTGAGTTAGAGTCGGGCACCAGTCCCATTTCCATTACTCCGTATTGTATGACTCCAACTGAGTTGAAGGAGCTTAAGGTTCAGCTTCAGGACTTATTAGCTAAGGGTTTCATTAGACTGCATGTGTCGCCTTGGGGTGCTCCAGTTTTATTTGTGAAGAAGAAGAATGGGCCAATGCGGATGTGTATTGATTATCGACAACTAAATAAGGTGACAATAAAGAACAGGTATCCGATGCCGCGTATAGTTGACTTGTTTCATCAGCTCTAGGGTTCGGCCATGTTTTCTAAGATAGATCTGAGGTCAGGCTACCACTAGTTTAGGATTAGGGCGGAAGACATCCCTAAGACAGCATTTAGGACACGTTATGGCCTTTATGAGTTCTTGGTGATGTATTTTGGGTTGACTAATGCCCCCGTAGCTTTCATGGACTTGATGCACAGGGTTCTCAAGCCGTACTTGGATTTGTTTGTGATAGTCTTCATCAATGACATATTGATATACTCACGGAGTGTAGAGGAGCATGAGCAACATTTGAGGACCGTACTCTAGACTTTGAGAGATCATCGGCTTTATGGAAAGTTCTCAAAGTGTGAGTTTTGACTTGATTCAGTGGAATTCCTAGAACACGTGGTGTCTAAGGATGGGACTAGAATGAACCTAGGAAAGATTACAACCATTCGTGATTGGCCAAGGCCTACTACTCATACCGAGATTTGCAGGTTTGTTGGGTTGGTAGGGTATTACAGGCAGTTTGTTGAGGGATTTTCTTCCATAGCATCACCTCTGACTAGGCTGACTAGAAAGGATGTTCCATTTCAGTGGTCGAATCAGTGTGAGGATAGTTTTTAGAGGCTTAAGGCCTTATTGACTTCAGCTCCGGTGTTGACATTGCCAGTTGAGGGTCAGGGTTTCTTAGTGTATTGTGATGCTTTGTCAGTTGGTCTTAGTTGTGTGTTGATGCTGCGGGGTCATGTGATAGCATATGCCTCGAGGCAGTTAAAGGTTCACGAGTGCAACTACCCTACTCATAACTTGGAGTTAGTGGCGGTAGTCTTCGCGTTCAAGATCTGGAGGCACTACTTATATGGAGTTCATTGTGAGATTTACACCAACCACCATAGTCTTTAGTACATCACGAGTCAGCGAGATCTGAACTCTAGGCAGCAAAGATGGGTTAAGTTACTAAAGGACTACAACATCACTATTTTGTACCATTTAGGCAAGGCAAATGTGGTAGCGGATGCCTTGAGCCGGAAGGCGGTGAGTATGGGAAGCTTGGCTTCTCTTTCATTTTTGGAGCGACCATTAGCCTTAGACATCCAATCCTTGGCTAACCATTTGGTTGGGCTTGATTTGTTAGATCCTACTAGAGTTATTACCAGTGTTGAGGTTTGTTTTACTCTGGTTGACCAGATTTAGCAGAGTTAGTTTCAGGATCAACAGTTGTGTGATACTCGCGATCAGGTTGTATGGGGTGAGGCCAGCAGGGCTACTTTAGATTCTGATGGTGTTCTGAGATTTAACAGTCGCCTTTGTGTTTTGAGAGTTAGGGATTTGATTCAGTTGATTCTCCATGAGGCTCATTATTCCAGATATTCCATCCATCCGAGCGCAACTAAGATGTATAGAGATTTGAGATAGCTTTACTAGTGGAGTGGTATGAAAAGAGACATAGCGGAGTTTATATTTCGGTGCTTGAACTATCAGCAGGTTAAGTTCAAGCACATGAGACCTGGTGGATTGATGCAGAGACTTCCCATTCCTGAGTGGAAGTGGAAAGAGAGTGGAAGTGGGAAGAGATCACTATGGACTTCATAGCCCGGTTTCCATGCACGTCTCGAGGGTTTGACTTTATTTGGGTTATTGTTGATAGGCTGACTAAGTCTGCATAATTCTTGCCAGTTCATTCTTCCTATAGTACAGAGAGGTTGGCCAAGATTTATCTTCATGAGGTGGTTCGTTTGCATGGGGTTCTAGCTTCTATCATTTCAGACCGTGGAACTCAGTTTACCTCTCAGTTCTGAAGGACTATTCAGCAAGATATGGGTACAGAGGTTCAACTTAGCACAACAGTCTACCCTCAGACAGATGGCCAGTCCAAAAGGACTATCGAGGTCTTGGAGGATATGTTACGGGACTGTATTCTTGACTTTGGAGGTTCATGGGATCAGTATGTGCCTTTGGCAGTGTTTGCGTATAATAATAGTTATCACTGAAGTATTGGCATGACACCTTTTGAGGCATTGTATGGTAAGCATTGCAGATTGCCAGTGGGTTGGTTTGATGATTTGGAGTCCAGGGTGCAGAGTACAAACTTACTTCGTGATTCCTTAGACCGACTCTGGGTGATTTAGGATAGACTTCGAGCAGCCCAGAGTAGGCAGAAGAGCTACGCATATCGTAGACTTTATGCCTTAGAGTTTGGTGTTGGTGAACTGGTATTTCTTCATGTATCTTCCATGAAGGGCGTGATGAGCGGGGAAAGCTTAGCCCTAGGTATATTGGGCCATTTGAGATCCTTCAGAGGGTTGGTAGCATTCCTTATTTGTAAGCTTTGCCTCCGATGTTTTCAGCTATGCATCTAGTCTTCCATGTATCGATGTTGAGGCATTATGTGATAGATGAGTCGCATGTGTTGCAGTGGGATTCAGTGCAGTTGGATGAGAGTTTGACCTTTATTAAGGAGCTGGTAGCCATTCTAACCAGTGATGTCAGGAGATTGAGGTCTAGAGAGATTCTTGTGGTTAAGGTTCAGTGGAGACACCATCCACTCAAAGAGGCTACCTGAGAGACTGAGAGAGTGATGCAGGCTCAATATCCGCAACTGTTTGAGCCTTCAGGTATTCCCTCTTTCTTGACTTTCGAGGACGAAAGTCATTTTTAGTAGTGGATGATGTAATTACCCTTCTAGTCATTCCTGCATTTTGCCTTCTTTGTACTGTAATGAGCCTTCAGGTACTCCCTCTATCGTGCGCACTGGCATGCCATTTGGCCTGGACTCCGCTTGCTCTTGGCGTGTGCATGTGCCTGGCCGCATGCGCCTAGGCATCGGCTGGCAACTTATATTCTTGCCTTCTTCTTCATTTTTATTTTAAACTTCCCAAAAATGATTTTACTCCATTTCCGCTTGAGCTCAAGATCCATTTCTCTGTGGGATCTTATTATAAAGTGCTAGGGCGATCAATTCTTATCCGTGATCATTTTCTGAACTTCAATTGGTAAGTTTTCTCCTTTAAATTCCATAATTTTCCCTTTTAATTTCCTTTTTGATTCTTGGCTTAGTAGGGGTTGTTTAGATCTTTTTCCTTCATGAATCTTGCTCAATTTTTGAGCATGTGTTCCTGGCGATGTTGGAAATATCGTGGTAATTTTTGTTTTCAGTTTTGGGTTACGAAGCCTTTGGGCCTGCTTTTGACCTGAATTTTGACCCGACTAAATTATTAGCAATATGGGTGTCATTAGTTTTGTTTTAATGCATAGATTACATTCTTGATAGTGTGATTTCTATTCAGGGCTTCTCGGAGCAGTTTAGGATCGAGATTTGGCTTTCCAGCAGCTTATCATCGGATGTTAGGTAGGTTACGGCCTACCCACGTTAGACTTTGTGTATATAGAAGATAATTGTACTATCTAGCATCTTTGGGTTGGGTTACTAGGTTAGCACCCTATACTTTATTCGTTTTCTTCCTATCCGTCTTATTTTCCTACGTTGGCTTTAGTACTTGATCTCATTTTGTAGTATTACCCTTGTGGTCCTGTGTTGCCTTTGTCTTCACCTTTGGACCATAGACGGTTGGATTTCAAAAATATCCATGAGTCTCGGACATTGATTTATGATTATAAGCTGGTTATCTGTGCTGTAGAGCGGATTGAGCCTGTGCAGGGCTGGTAGGTTGATTGTGAGCCGTTGGGCTGTTGATTGTATTTGAGCATATCATCATTATCATGCAAAAGGGTTTTCTACGTTTATTTACTACTATTATGGTTGCGGGCCTAACTATCACCAGTCTTCTAAATCTTGCATGGCCTCTAGGGCTCGTTTTCTGTTATAAATGGCTATGAACAAATTTTAACTGGTTTTATGGATTTTCTTTAGATAAAAGAGAGTATATAATGGTTTTCACACTGATTTTGAGGCGATACTAGACTCGGCTGAGCTGAGCACTAGACATTCTTCATTTACTAATTTCAGACCCGGATAGATCCGGAGCATTCATCTTGGGATTTCTGAGATTTTGTATGGGGTCGCGGAGACCTCCATGGTCCTTGCCAATCTAGATCAGGTGCTGTGAGATGCGAATGCCGGAGGAGAGGTATACGGTGGAGTAGAGGTATATGGGGGAATCTTTCTATGGATCCTGCCTACTGGGCCTACGGGCACTAGAGGAGGTGCATACGGTACCACTAGCACACCTGAGCATATCACATCATATCATTCATTATGTGTACGATTCCACCCTTGTTTGATGTTTGTTGAGTTTATGCTCCGGTAGTATGGGATGTCGGAGGGTTTGCCTTCACTTGTATATGTTCCTCGGGTGTATGGACGCCCGTTGGAACTGTAGGTAGATTAGTTTACTCGCTCTTATTGTAGTACTTATTCATATTATAGCTATTTGTGGGTTATTATTTGATCATCCTTACCTTGTGAATTATACTATTAGCATGATTGTGCATGTTGCTTTCCTTCTTTCCCTTTTATTTGAGGTTACCTGTATACCGCCTTGTTCTTAAGCTCCTTGTATATAAATATTGTTGTTGCAAGGATCCAGGTGTGTTCTCTGCTCTTTCACTTGCGTTCTGTGATATATATCTATGGCTAGCATAGTATATTTATTTCTCCTTGTCTTCTATCTGTTGATAGCTTTTCGTGTATTTTCCTCTATTTGCTTCTGTGGCTACTTCTTTCTTATCTGTTATTTACTGCTTTTATATCTTATATATGCTCAGTCGGCCTATGATGCCTACTGGGTACCTGTTGCTTTGCAATTGATGATCATACTACACTTCTGTATCTTCCTGGTGTAGATCCTAGTGTGAGATATTGCCGTTGATCGTGCAGACTCGTGCAACTTTTGGCCATCTGAGACTTAGGGTGAGCTCCTAACGACCGGGGCTTGAATTTTATCTCTTCTTTTGCTATTCAGAGACAGTTGTATATTCTTATTTTGTAGCCTCTTGTACTTTGTACCTTTAGTAGTGGCTTCTATACTATGACACCAGCTCGTGGGATGGTTTAGCTTCCGTATATATATTTTGAGTTTCCCTCTCTTTTTATGTTTTATTTACATTCTTCCGCTTATTACTCTTTCTTGTACGTGGTTCACTCCATTAGTAGCCCACTACTAACCATTCTAGGCTATGGGGATTGGTTTTCCTACATGGGGTTGTAGGTGCCATCATGACCTGAGAAATTAGGCTGTGACAATAATTCGGTCTTAAATTTTTATCCTCTATAATATCTGGTCTTAAACTTTTGTCCTCGCTTAATAAGTTTTAGTGTTTGCTATAAAACATAAGTTATGGTCAATGGAATAGGTTCACTGTCTTGACATGTTCTGAACATCTGCCTTATGGGCAAAAGTTAAAACTTATGTCTGATGAGAAACATACCAAAGTTCTAAGTTTTACCTACAAGACAGAACATCTGGTCAATTGAGCAGGTTCATTGTCTTAAAATATCTTAAGCATCTGCATTATGGGCAAAAGTTAAAACTTATGTCTATGAGCAACATATCTAAGTTCTACCTTTGGCCTATAAGGTAAAACTTCTGGTCAATTCTGCAGATTCATTGTCCTGAACGTTTGCCTTATTGACAATAGTTAGAACATTTTCTTTATGTGAAAAATTTGTTAAGCTGTCATGCCCCGAGCTTACATCTTGGGTGTGACCGACATTTGATGCCATAGATAGCTCGAGCATACCCATAATATGGCATGATACATGAGCATACACTAACATAAGTAGAATACATGGAAATCATTCAAAAGAATGACGTTTTATTCATTAATATATTTTTAGAAAAATGACATAGGAATCAATACATAAACTGAATACATGTCTTCACTTGACTGACTGCTATTTATCTATGAAGTCTCTAAACTAAATACCTTATTATTAACTACCCGAACAAGGCCCCTAGTCAACCTTTATTTAAATAACATACACTACTGAACTACTCTACAGACCAAGCCCTCTAGAAATAGAGAAGGCTTACCCAAAGCTGAAATGATAAAACTTAAATGAAGTATCCGAGCACGTGCATGAGTACCTGTGTCTACATCATAAAATAATGTAACGCCGAATGGGTAAGTACATAGAATGCACTGTATGAAAATGACAAGAAAAGAATACGATATAACATAAGTATGAAACTGAAATAATAAGTATAGAAAAGAATGATATGAGAGAGAACTATGGGCATAAATCATTGTTGACACCCAATTTTTGTTCGCCACATTACGAATTAATCTTGGGCCTTTTTGAATTTTTAAACAATATTTGAAATAATTGTTTTGTAAAAAGGGATAAAACATTTTCAAATAAGCTTTCTAATAGTTCTGAGTAATAATTTTCATCTTTCATTTTTAATTACGTGAAATTTATATAAGATTACTTAAAGAACTATTTTAGAGTTTAATTTCATAAGAAAATTCTTTTAAAAGATTAAACGTTTGATTTTCCTTCAAATTAAAAGATTAATTGTTTTGTAAAAAGGGATAAAACATTTTCCAAATAAGCTTTCTAATAGTTCTGAGTAATAATTTTCATCTTTCATTTTTAATTACGTGAAATTTATATAAGATTACTTAAAGAACTATTTTAGAGTTTAATTTCATAAGAAAATTCTTTTAAAAGATTAAACGTTTGATTTTCCTTCAAATTAATTCAAACGAGAGATTAATTGAATAAATCAATTTTAAAATGAGGTAATTATGCTTTAAACATGATAATTATTTCAATTTGTGTAAGTTTAAAGAGGCTCAGGTGATTAATTTTAATTAATTCATTTTTATTCCTATTCTAGCCTAAATCCTATAAACTATTTAAATCCTAGCCGAATTGCTCCTGATATGGCTATTCCTTAAAACTTAATTGGCCACATTTTGCATATTCTAAACCACCCTTATAACCCCTTATATCTGCCAGTGGTCTGGGCCAGCAATGCCAACCCGATGGCTCATTTTCTTTTTTCCCAGCCCACTCCAAATTGCCCTGACCCGAGCCCAACTCCTATATACTCCCTCCATCAGCAAACATAAACACCTATACGCACACTTACGCTCATATATTCTCTCAAAACATTCACACGCTCTTCACTCGCCCCTCCAATTTCTCAGAAAGACCGCAGCTCCCAAACTCACCCACCTCTGTACTCCATCATCTTCATCATCATCGTCTTCTCCCTCTAACAAAACCAAACGAAACCCTAATGGAGTTCCAGCAAATGACAACCCCAGCCCTAACAACGCTCAAACCTCCATCAAAATTCCAAATTCCATCCAATTTCCCATCAAGTGTGCGCTGCCCTAGACCCAGAAGCTTCTAGAGGTTGCTAGGTGTCAATTTCTCTGCACAATCAGCAAAAATCAGTACAAATCTCGTACCATTGCTCGTCTGTTGGAGAATTTGAAATTCTCCCAAAGGGTTTTCCCAAATTACCCTTCGATTCCCCACTCCCCCATTTCACCCGAAAAATTCCCTGTATAAACCCTTCTCTTCCTAAGAGTTGGCAGCTCTTTTTGGGGAAACATTTGAAGATTTTGGAGAAGCATTTCTCTAATCCTACGTAACCAAGAGAGTTTTCAGAGATAAAACACCAAAAATTGTGTTCTCTGACGAAGTGAAAATGAACGCCGGTGGTGGAAGTTTTCTTTCCGAAGAAGCTCGTTAAAACCCAGTCGCTGCTGGAGAACAGGTAATCCCCATTTAAAACTCTTCTTTTATTTGTCTTACTTTTATCGTGAGTGTAAGAACTACTGGGCTGGTCTTGTTTGAATGCATAGACGTAATTTCCTAAGTTTTTTTTTTATGAATAAGAATCTGATATTTGTTTGTTTGGTTTGAAGTTGTTGCCGCATTATTTAAAAGCTTTCAAAGTTTTTTGTTCCTTTATCTTACTGTTTTGGATCTGTGTAAGAGTTCATATGGTTACTTTATCTTATTTCCATGTGTAGAGTTGATATCATGCGTAACCCTATGTTTAATGGTAAAATAAATATGTTGGTGTTCTTCGCCTTTGTCATGTGTGTTTAGGTGATATGTATCTTAATATTCATGAGTGCTTTTCCTGAAGTTACGAGAATGAACCAAGATATCTTGGAATGTTGCATTTTCCTCAAGAAATTCGAACTATTGATGAATAGATGTGGTAGACTGGTGTATGTTTTCTGGTTAATGAATCGATCCCAATATTAGTTGAGCTCCAGGAAAGCTTTGAACCAAACGGTTTGGCTTTCTTCAGGTGCTCCTAAAAGTGGAATCTTCATGGCTTTTCAGCATGTTTGACAAGATAAAATTTGGTGTATGCCTGTTGAATCCTGGACGATCTTTGTTATTTATAAATGCCTAATTGCTCTAGCATGACATGTTTAGGTTGATAATTATGTTTATGTGAAGGATTTTTTACCCAGATCCTGCTCAAAATTCGTTTCATGAAAGATCAGACGCTCATTTTTAGAAAAATTTGTGTCCGAAGTGTTACTCTCATGTGTTTGCTAAATATGTTAATCCTCCAGTAGTATGAGATTTTTTCTTTGATCTTTGGTGTGTGTTTTGTTCAAATAAAATATAAGTCTTGTGATAGGTTCCCTTTACCCTTCGTCCCATCTTTTAAAATTTTAAAATAACATATTTATACAATTGATTCTGAAAATTGTTTTTTTCCATTCCACTCTTTGTTTAATTGTTAAGATGGCTAATTTTAAGATCGATCTTCTTCTTTGTGGTATTTTGGAGTGTGAATCATTTTTCTTTAATTCAAAACATGATTAAGTTTTTTTTTTTTTTAAAAAAAAAGAGTGTAATGGCTGGTTTTAACTCAGTTTGGACTGCTAGTTTCTCCCTGAAGGCAGTTGTTGTTCATTGGGAATTACCATTTGGTTTTCCTCAAAACATGACATGTTGTTTGCCTCCTATTTTTTCAAATGTGAGAAAAAATTTCGTTTCTCGGCCAACAATCTGTTTAAAATCAGTATGTCGAAAATTTGTTAAACATATGTTTGTGTGCTCTTTCATGTGTGCCTTGCTTCTGGAAAGACTAATAAGGTAGGTTGGTTTTAAACAAGCATTCACGATAACTTATTCTAACTATGAGGAATGGTGCCTAAATTCCCAACTAATGTGCCTGCTTGCTTATTCAAAGTAGGGCATGGAGCACAATCATACAAGTTATCATGAAATATACTTTGTTAATGTTTGGTTGGAATCTGTTAGGATATGTCATGGCTAGGCCTAAGGTATTAAAATATGAACATTGGTTTTCTTGTACTCACTAATGTGATATCGTGTCTACTTATCATACATGCTCCATTAAATTTTGATTGATCTCTAATTCCTTTTCTTTTGTTTCGATGCATGAAATTTGCTCGAGTCCTCCATGGACGGACTCCCTACTCGCATAACCTCTGTTGGGCCAGAGAGGCCCAAATTGCATTCGAGTCCACCTATTCCAAAGCCCCAAAAGGGGATAAAATTTGATACGTGTGGCCTAAGTGCCATACACAATGGAAGCTAATATACAGGGACGGCCAAAGGAGCGGAAAAAATAAAAGAGCTTAACTCGAAATTGGTAGTCCAATATGGACAAGTCCATGTAGGGGTTTAGGCCTAAGTGCCTAAACCCAACTTCTTTTCTTCTTTAGTTTAAACTTATTTGTATTAATTTGGACTCTTTGTAAAACTCTTAACATTTTTTTTACTTAGTTAATTTTCCCTTCGGAGTGTCATGATTATTTTACAAATTATTTATCATGTTTTAACTCGTTTAAAGCAATTCTTGAGAACTTGGTTCATTTTCCCACAAATAAATATTTTCGTATAATGAAAAGAGTTTTTCTTTACCTAGTCGATAATTTCTCATGATTTTCAAAGTTAGTCAAATATTTTCAGTTGGAAAAATAATCAGATAAGCGCGTGTTAGCGGATATTTTGAATGCTTTAAAACCCTTCTCGAAATGCTAATATTAACTTCGTACCTGGATTTCTAAAATTCGAAAGGTTTTTAATTGTTTTAATTTTTTGAATATCTTTTCAAAGGTTTTCTTGATTTTTTCTAAAAATTAAGTGGCGACTCTGTTTTAATTAAGTTTGAGAAATTTTATAAGTTTTCGAATTTAATACAAGTCAAACTCGTTTCAAAAATGAAATTACTTTTTCTTTTCCAAATAAACGAAGGTGAAAATATGCAATAAAACAATCAAGATAAGTACTTTCATTAGCATTTTAGTTTCACGTGGGAGTAGATGGCATAATCGACATAAATATATACATACCACGACCTACGTTAGTTTGATCAACACCTGATCGCGTAGGACCTAAGCACGAATGTTGAGTGGATCAGTATGGTTTGTATATAACGACATAAAAAGTATGTGTAATCATTCTCTTTTGAGATACATATAAAAGAGTTGCTCGAATTAACCAAACGATCCATACTTACGTCGACAAACGTAGGTTCAGGCATTTGTATTCTAGACTTATGCCTTCTCCATTAACCATCTAACTTCCTTAAGCTCTTATTATTTCTGTTTTAATCGTTTTGACTCATATTTATAGATTAGCCACCTTAGGTTCATAATCATATAGCCACTTTAGACTCATAATCATAAGATATCCACATTGGGTTCATGTTCATACATTTCACCATTCGATAGCTTTGTTTTAGATTCATGGAAGATAGTATCTTTTTGCCATAGTTAATAAGATAAGGATTTTCATGACATTATGGAGGTTACAAATATTTTAGAAGATTCAAGTCATTTTAACATAGTTCATGGTTAAGGATATCATATGACATATCAAAATCATAGTTAAATTTTTTTATATATAAGATCATAAATTAGGAAAATTATATCATAAGTCATGGAATATGTATTTTGAAAAGTTCATATAATAAGATCATAAATTAGGAAAATCTGTCATGACCCGATTTTTTGATCATGATGGCACCTACAACCCCACAGTAGGCGAACCAATCCCCATAGTCTGGAATGGTTAGTAATGGGATACTAGCCAAAAAGCAAGCGGAAGAAGCATAATATAAGAGGAAGCAAGGGAAATAAGATAACGAAAAAAGCAACAGGAATGCATAAGTGGAAACTAAACCACACCCAAAACCTGATATCATAGTATAAGACCCAGAACTACATCAACAAAGTACAAAGGATCCAAAATAATATATACATATCTGTCTCAGAATAGCAAAAAGAGTACAAGATACAAAGGATGTGCTAAAAGCTAAGCGTCGATCGTCAAGAGCTCACCCTCAGCCTCGGTTAGTCCAAAAGATTAGCCCGCATGAGTCACCAATGGATCAGTGGCGATGGCCCACTGTCACGACCCAACTACTGGGCCGTGCAGGTACCTACTCTAATCCACCTAGATAGGAGAACCCTTACCACCCGAACCAATAGGTAATGCAAAAAAAGAAATAAATCATGAAATAAGCCTTTGTGATACATGAAAATGTTTACAAGATATGCGGAAAAACCTTTTACAATTTGAAAACAGCCCTTCCTAGAACCTAGTCTAAGCCGGTACAAGAGCTACTATAGGAATGTTACAAGGAAAAATGATATGACACAACTCCCACCATAGAGAAAAGGAGTAAAAGCTGCTGAAGATCGCCGTCGTCTTGTACCTATGAAACATCACCAACCCTGCAACCAGACTATACCCAAAAAGGTATAGCAAGAGTAGAATCAGTACAAACACACATATTGGTAGACATCATCGGTCGACCCAAATTCACTCATACCATCATATAATAAAATCAGGGAAAACATGAAATTAACCAATGTAGTCCCATCCTCCAACATCCACCTTTATCCCAAACCAATGGCAACCCTTCCTATCCCTTCCGCTGCCAACTCCCTCACTCGGTGACTCCACCCCATGACTCTGAAAACTTCCTAAGTCACCTTGACACCTAGACTTCCCAAGTCACTTTGTCATTTAGACTTCTCAAGCCACACTAACCCTTAGGCTTTCCAAGTCACCTTAACCATTGCCAACATCTATGTCCATACCCGGACTACCATTTCCTTACCCAAGTCAATCACTACGACTCAACAACTTGGAGTAAACCCCACTGCTTAGTGACGTAGACCGCACTCGTCATACTGCCACCTACTAGTACAAAACCGCCCCAATGACCCCCAGGGCCATACTCTACAAGTAACAACAACCAACATTATAACCAGACCACAAGTCTCCTCCTTAGCTTATCAACCACACGTAGCAAGTCTAGCCGACATTGACAATTCTTAGTCACAACCAACATACATCCTTTTTACATAACCCAGACACAACAAGGACCCCTAGTACATCATCTATGCCCATGACATACGGCCCTGGTTCACAGAAGAACCACCTTGTCACTTAAGCACACTAACCCGGCCCTTCAAAGACCAACTTTATGCTAAATAATAATAAATATTGGCCCTCTCAGGAACCTAACATATAAAGAATAATAAGTACACCAACACTGAGTAAAGCAGTGCAACATATAATAACAACCAGTAGTACAAATCCAGACTCTCAGTCTACCTTTTTACTTATCAACCACAGAGAACAGGTTCAACAATCATTTAACAACAATAATAAACATGATATTTACCCTTTTTCATTACCTGGACCAATCAAGGATCCCTAGACCAACACCTAAGTGTTAACATGCAATGCCTGGTCCACCCCAAAACTATCCCCACCTTTAAGTGTAATAACCCGGCCTCTCAAGGACTAATGTAATCAATCACAGATTTAACAATCAACCTGGTACACTTATGGAACCATCAACAATCATAGTCAATAATGCATAATTAACCCATACCAGGTATGGTACCTGAGCCAACCAATATAGAACCTGTACCAGGTGTGGTACCCGAGCCAACCATTAGTATCTCGTACCAGGCGTGGTACTCGAGCCAATCATTAGTAATTCTCGTACCAGGCGTGGTACCCAAGCCAACCGTTAGTATACCTGTACCAGACGTGGTACCTGAGCCAACCGTTAGTAAACCTGTACCAGGCGTGGTACCCGAGCTAACCGAATGCCATAACAAGTCTAAATCAATCACCATCAATGAACAAACATACTTCTAAAACCAATAAGCAAACAAAAGAAGTTCATTTCACAAGACTGATTACCGGACAACTAGACATTCCCAAAACATTCCCTAAACATGCAACTCATACACTACCACAAAATAGTACGTGAACAAATAATGCATATTATAAATCAACAAATGTTACCTACCCCCATTCTGGGTACATAAACCTAACCTTGAAATCTCGTCTGAAGACTAACCCCAATTCACCCCTTAACACATACTAGTAGATATATCCAATCCTAACCCTCCTTCTAGTACTGAAATACAACATGGGGAGAGACCTCTATTAACCTTGGTAATTCAACCAATTACGATATTCTATTTTCTTATAACAACATTTCGGAGAATCCCCTCTTTAACCTTGTCA
Source organism: Jaltomata sinuosa (assembly GCA_003996215.1). NCBI lineage: Eukaryota > Viridiplantae > Streptophyta > Magnoliopsida > Solanales > Solanaceae > Jaltomata > Jaltomata sinuosa. Next base: position 750,852 of record QJPP01000286.1, on the reverse strand, counting down.
CGCCCTGAGGTTACCCCCTAGACGTAACACGGGACTTGGGACCACAAGTTCCCTAAGCTAACCCTTGATCATAGCATTCTCAAGCGTAACAAAAGATAAGCGGAAGCATAATAGATAAATCCAGAATCACATAAATGGATAATCAAGTCAAATAGGAATACAAAATATAGAAAGAGACTCAAAAGCTGTCTATGTCTGAAAAGCCTCTACTCATGACATAAAGAGTTGCTAGGACAAGACCCTAGCTAACTCGTAGTGTAGAAACTACAATAGCTAACACTAACTAAGAACATAACTAGTCCTCGATCTAAGAGGACTCACCAACAGCTAATATAAAGTGGCCTGGAAGCTCTAGCCACGGGTCCGAGAAGGAACACTTGAATCTGCATCATCAAAGGATGCAACGCAAGATATGCATCAATACTATAGGATGTACCGAGTATGAGAGCGATGCATGAACATGAGAAAAACCGTTAAAACATACTTAAAATGACTTGTTACATAAAGGAAGAACATGAATAAGTATTAAGATAAGAGACATAAGAGATGAAAGAAAACTTAAGTTCAAAGTATAGAATTATATAACTTCATAGTTTGAAAATGATCATGTGGGAGTTTATCTTAACCGACATAAACCATGCTGAGCTACATAGAGTCCAGTGTCATGTACCCCCACTGATAAGGGCTATGCTAACCGGCCAAAGTTAGAACCATGTTGTACCAGGATCCTGTCATAATAAGCCATAGAGGGCAACCTACGGTGGCAACATAGTTTTGGACTTGGGTTATCTGAACCCTCATATCTCGGTGCTAAATACTACTACCAAAACATATAACATGAGCTCATATACATGTGACATATATGATGCCAAACTTGTTCATAACATGTTCATACCCTGAATCATCATACAACTCATGAATTATAGTTTAGAAATCGATTCAGGAGCACTGATGGAACATCGAGTGTCTTGCATTGCATAATAATTCATAACTTGAAAACTTGCATGGCCTTAGTTCAATTTCATAATAACATATACTTTCATAAAACATAAGAATTAGGCATGCACTTGCTTGAAATTCATGAACTCATGCCATCATTTCCCCCAATTTTTTAAATCCCTTCATGCATGTAGGATTCACCAAAATTAACCTTCAATTCATGAAATATGAGTTCATATATAAAAACCATTGCAAAATCATGAAATTTAATAGAATTTCATAATAAAATTATGAGAAGGCAATTTATAGCAAAACCCATAAGAATTGTGTAAAAACCCTAATTTGAAAGTTCATGAAATCACAATTTGAAATTTGGGGTTTTGAGCACAAGGGTGAAAGGAACTCATTGTTGAATACCCACATACCTTGATTGATGCTAACCCACTTGAATTGAAAAGACTTAGGAGACTTGGACTTGGAGCTTGAGATCTTGAGCTTGAGAGAGTTCTTTTTCTTTTTGGGAGATGAATGAGATAATGAGAAGGAACTTAGGCTAATAAGGGTGAAAACCCTTCTTCAAATAGTCAAAACGACATCATTTTGGAGTTAAAAGGGTGGGTAATGACTAAAATACCCCTGGGATTTAATTAAGAAAAAGCTGAAAAATGGGTCGGCTTCAGGAATCATGTGTCGGTTCTATGGGTCATCGTTTAAACCATGTCCTGTGGTTCTAACTCATGGTTCATGGACAACAATTCATGATGTAGAAGGCAATCCTATGGGTCAATAAAACGGACCCGTAGATTGGATAACGGGTCGTTAAACCCAATCGTGAAACCTGGGGAACTTGTCATCCCCTTGATCTGGTTCCACGAGTCGATAGGACGGACCCATAGTTTGAACCACAGTCCATAGAACCAACTCGTGGTTCTAGACCAGAGGCTAAATCAACAGAAGGGAATCACGGTTCCATTCCACAACCCGTGGTTCAAACCATGGCCCGTGGTTTGGATCGTCATTCCTGGAACATGATTTTTTTTTGAGTTTTCAGACTTAGATAGCTGGTTTAATTTCTGAGGTGTTACAATATCTCCCCCTTGGGATCATTCGTCCTCGAATAAAGACTAAACAAGGGAATACTGAAGACAAAAATAGCCCAACCAACAACAAAATATAGAATTCGAGGAATAAACATGAAAACTGAACTTTTCAACTTAAAACATGGTTAAATCAACTTCAAAAACATGAATGCATGCTGGGATCATGAGAGTAACTGATGGAATAGGATTGGAGGAACATACTAAGGATGAAACTATTACCTCAAGATGGAACGGAATTGAAGGAAAGAGATGAGGGTACTTGTCTTTCATGGCTGATTCCGCTTCCCAAGTAGCTCCTTCAACAAGCTGATTTCTCCAAAGAACTTTTACCAAAACGACTTCTTTGTTCCTCAACCTTCGAATCTGATGATCGAGATTTCTACGGGGACCTCCTCATAGGTAAGATTATCCTTCACATCTACATCCTCCAAAGGAACAATCAAGGTCGGATCACCAACACACTTTTTCAATAAAAAAACATGGAAAACTGGATGAACCACTTCCAAATCTGATGGCAAATCCAACTCATAAGCAACCTTACCAACCATCCTTAGAATCCGATAAGGACCTACAAAACGGAGACTAAGCTTCCCGTTCTTGCTGAATCTCATCACACCCTTCATGGGTGACACCTTTAGAAAAACCCAATCATCAACTTCAAATTCTAATTCCCTCCTCCTCACATCCGCGTATTATTTTTGTCGACTCTGAGCGGTCTTCAACCTCTCCCTAATAAGCTGAACCTTCTCCATGGTCTCATGCACCGAATCTGGTCCAATCAAAGCTGCCTCACCTACCTCAAACCAACCAATAAGAGATCTACATCTCCGACCATAAAGTGACTCATACGGAGCCATCCAGATGCTAGAGTGAAAGCTGTTGTTGTAGGCAAACTCGATAAGAGGTAAGTGATCATCCCAATTACCTTTGAAATCGATCACACAAGCTCTCAACATATCCTCCAAAGTCTGAATAGTGCACTCTGCCTGGCCATCTGTCTGAGGGTAAAAAGCTGTGCTAAGCTTTACCTGAGTACCAAGACCTCTCTGAAATGATCTCCAAAACTGAGAATTAAACTGAGTACTCCTATCTGAAATGATGGACAAAGGAACTATCTCCCGAATGTAGAGTCTGGCATAATCGTCTGCTGAATGCGTAGTCTTAACAGCCAAGAAGTGGGATAATTTAGTCATCCGATCGACAATCACCCAAATCAAATCATGTTGCCTTCGAGTAAGAGGCAAACCTGTAATGAAGTGCATGTTAATCGCTTCCCACTTCTAAGTAGGAAGACTAATATCCTGAATCAAGCCACCTAGTTGCTGGTGCTCTACCTTCACTTGCTGACAGTTGGGACACTTAGCCACAAAACCGACTATGTCCCTCTTCATACCATTCCCCCAATAGACTTCCCATAGATCACGGTACATATTTATGGCACCGGGGTGGATGGAATATCTGGAACTATGAGCCTCAGTCAAAATCTGCTGGCGTAACCCATTTACATTTGGCACACATAGTTGACCCTGATAACGAAGTACACTATCTCTCCCTTGTGAGAACACCTCAACCCTTTGCTGATGGACTGCACCCTTAAGCTGAAGTAAAATGGGATCACTGTCCTGCTTTGCCTTCACTTCTGCTACCAAGGATGATTTGGAACCATTCTGAACAAAACCCCCACCTTCTGTTGAGTCCATAAGGAGGACTCCCAACTGAGCTAGCCTATGAACCTCCTTAACTATTTCCTTCTTTCCTTATTTGACTGAAGACACACTACCCATCGACAATCTACTAAGTGCATACGCCACAACATTGGCCTTACCCGGATGGTAAAGCACACTCATGTCATAATCCTTAAGGAGCTCAAGCCATCTCCTTTGTCGCAAATTCAATTCCTTCTGAGTGAACACATATTGAAGACTCTTATGATCGGTGAATACATGCACATACACCCTATACAAGTAATGTCTCCAAATTTTTAAAGCAAAGACCACCACTGCTAGCTCAAGATCATGAGTAGGGTAGTTCTTCTCATGAGTCTTAAGCTGTCTAGAGGCATAAGCAATCACCTTACCACGTTTTATTAAAACACAACCCAAACCAATCCTAGAAGCATCACAATACACAACAAATTCATCTAGGCCCTCGGGTAGAGCTAACACTAGAGCTGTGGTCAATCTAGTCTTCAATTCCTGAAAGTTCTTCTCACATTAAAATCAGACCACTAAAATTTTACCTTTTTCTGAGTCAATCGGGTCAAAAGAGCAGCAATGGAAGAAAATCCTTCCACAAACCTCCTGTAGTAGCCAGCCAAACCCAAAAAGCTTCTAATATTAGACGGGGAAGTGGGTCTAGGCCAGTTCTTTACCGCCTCTATCTTTTGAGAATCAACTCGAATACCATCCCTAGTCACAATATGACCCAGAAATGCAACGGACTGCATCCAGAACTCACACTTGCTAAACTTAGCAAATAATTGCTGGTCCATGAGAGTTTGCAACACAACTCTCAAATGGTCTGCATGCGCCTTCTCACTTTGAGAGTAGATAAGGATATCATCAATGAAAACAATCACAAACATATCCAAATACTACTTGAACACACGGTTCATCAAATCCATAAAAGCTGCAGGAGCATTGGTTAGACCAAAAGACATCATGACAAATTCATAATGACCATACCGAGTCCTGAAGGTTGTCTTCAGAATATCACACTCTTTAACACGAAGTTGATGATAACCTGATCTTAGGTCAATCTTGGAGAAGAAACTAGCACCCTGAAGCTGATCGAACAAGTCATTAATCCTAGAAATGGGATATTTATTCTTGATTGTGACCTTGTTTAACTGACGATAGTCAATACACATTCTAAGAGAACCATCTTTCTTTCGAACAAATAAAACCGGGGCACCCTATGGAGAAATGCTAGGCCTGATGAAACCTTTATCAGAAAGATCCTTCAACTGATCCTTTAACTCTTTAAGCTCCATGGGAGCCATTCTATAGGGAGGAATAGAGATAGGGTTCATATCTGGAAGAAGATTTATCCCCAAGTCGATCTCCTGCTCAAGAGGGACTCCGGAAAAATCCTCGGGAAACACTTTTGGAAACTCATTTACAATAGGAACCGACTGAAGGGAGGGGGTTTCAGACTCTGTGTCCATAACATGCGCTATGTGATAAACATACCCCTTTGAAATCATCTTCCTATCCTTAAGATAAGATATGAAATGACCTTTCAAGGAAGGGGGACTACCTTGCCATTCTAAGACGGGTTCATTTGGAAACTTAAAACTAACAACCCGAGTACGACAATCAACAAAAGCATAACAAGCATGTAGCCAATCCATTCCAAGAATAACATCAAAATCAGTCATCTCCAATTCTACTAAATCCGCTAAAGTGACTCTATGAAGGACTAAGATAGGGCAATTTCGGTAGATTCTTTTGGCTAAGACTGACTCACCAACAGGGGTAGAAACACAAAAGGGTTCTTAAAGCAAATCAAGACAAATTTCAAATTTGCATGCCACATAAGGATTCACAAAGGATAAAGAGGCACCGGGGTCCAACAAAGCATACACATCAAAAGAGAAGATTTTCAACATACCAGTGACAACATCTGGGAACCCTTCTGGTCTTGAAGAGAGGACATATCATAAAGACGGTTCTGGCGCTGACCACCAGAATTAGAAACTGTGCCCTGCTGGGCTGGTCGACCTCCTGGGGCTGCTGGAGCAGACTGAGCCCTACTACCACCCAGCCCTTTTTTAGCTGAAGGTCAATCTCTAACCATGTGTCAAGCATGTCCGCACCCAAAGCATGCTCCCATGCTCGTGCGACACTCTCCCATGTGATTCTTCCCACACTTGTTGCAAATGGGATGGGATGGTCCTCTAGTAACACTCCCCTGAGACTGCAAATAAGAGCCAGATCCTCTACCACTCTTATCATGACGAGGCCTCAGGGCCTAGGTAGGAGCACTAGCAGAAGAATGAATGGGTCCTGATGACTTCTTCTAAAATGAGGAGCGGTGCCCGCCATCGGACCTCTGATGGCCAAAACCTGAACTCTCGGATATAACTCTCTTTTTATCCCTAGACATCTCCCTAAGCTTGTCCCTCTCGATCTGGTGAGCATGAGTCTGGAAATATTCATATCACTCAACAGCATAGTAGACCTGCACTTCTTCTTCACCATGTCTGAAACCCTATAGATAAACTTACTCATTTGGTCATGCGGGTTCGCTACCATAGAAGGGGCATACCTCGATAACTGAGTGAACTTCAAACTATACTCTTGGACTGACATCGACCCCCATCTCAAGTTCACAAACTCTTCAGTCTTTGCTTGCCTCAACTCCCGGGGAAAGAACCGATCGAGGAAAGCCCTCTCGAAACACTCCCAAGTCATAGGGATCACGTCCCTAGCTCTAGCCTCTTTCTATTGGGTAAACCAGATATGAGCTACATCCTTGAGTTGGTAGGATGCGAGCTCCACACAATTAGCACCAACCAGTTGCATAACATCAAATATCTTCTTCACTTCATCAATAAAGTTAAGTGGGTCCTCACTCACTTTCGAACCCCAAAATTCGGGTGGGTTCATTCGGATAAAATCATGAACCCGGGTTGCTACCTCACCTTGAGGATGGACTGGGATAGGAGCCGGCTGGTTAGTTTGGGAGGCCAAGGTCTGGGCTAGCAAATGGATGGCGTTCCTGAATTCCTCATTTGTGACCTCGGGGGCCAAAACTAGAGGAGCGACATTTCAAGTGGCTGGGTGAGGCATAGAACGTCGAGGCATGATCTGAAACTTACAAGGTAAGGATTAGAGGAACATTAGAGTTAAGCTATATCGCACGACATGATCATGAAAGATGTGAAGTTTTCTAAGACATCTCATAGCTTCCCTCTCATATGTGTGGCGTGCTTTACACATATGAAAGAGACTCTACTCGATGCGACTTTCAGACATCCTAGGACTCTTGAATTTGAGGCTCTGATACCAAGTTTGTCACGCCTCGAGGTTACCCCCTAGACGTAACACGGGACTTGGGACCACAAGTGCCCCAAGATAACCCTTGGTCATAGCATTCTCAAGCGTAACAAAAGATAAGCGGAAGCATAATAGATAAATCCAGAATCACATAAATGGATAATCAAGTCAAATAGGAATACAAAATACAGAAAGAGACTCAAAAGCTGTCTATGTCTGAAAAGCCTCTACTCATTACATAAAGAGTTGCTAGGAAAAAACCCTAGCTAACTCGTAGTGCGGAAAATACAATAGCTAACACTGACTAAGAACATAACTAGTCCTCGATCTAAGAGGACTCACCAACAGATGATAGAAAGTGGCCTGGAAGCTCTAGCCATGGGTCTGAGAAGGAACACCTGAATCTGCATTATAAAAGGATGCAGCGCAAGATATGCGTCAGTACTATAGGATGTACCGAGTATGAGAGCGATGCATGAACATGATAAAAACCGTTAAAACATACTTAAAATGACTTGATACATAAAGGAAGGACATGAATAAGTATTAAGATAAGAGACATAAGTCATGAAAGAAAACTTAAGTTCAAAGTATAGAATCATATAACTTCATAGTTTGAAAATGATCATGTGGGAGTTTCTCTTAACCGACATAAACCATGTGAGCTACATGGAGTCCAGTGTCATGTACCCCCACTGAAAAGGGCTGTCCTAACCGGCCAAAGTTAGAACCATGTCGTACCAGGATCCTGTCATAATAAGCCACAGAGGGCAACCTACGGTGGCAACGTAGTTTTGGACTTGGGTTATTTGAACCCTCATCTCTCGGTGCTAAATACTACTACCAAAACATATAACATGAGCTCATATACATGTGACATATCTGATGCCAAACTTGTTCATAACATGTTCATTCCCCGGATCGTCATACTACTCATGAATTATAGTTTAGAAATCGATTCATGAGCATTAATTAAACATCGAGTGTCTTGCATTGCATAATAATTCATAACTTGAAAACCTGCATGGCCTTCGTTCAATTTCATAATAAGATATACTTTCATAAAATATAAGAACTAGGCATGCACTTGCTTGAAATTCATCAAATCATGCCATCATTTTCCCCAATTTCTTAAATCCCTTCATGCATGTAGGATTCACCATAATTAACCTTCAATTCATGAAATAGGAGTTCATATGTAAAACCCAGGCAAAATCATGCAATTTAATAGAATTTCATGATAAAATCATGAGAAGGCAATTTATAGCAAAACTCATAAGAATTAGGTAAAAACCCTAATTTGAAAGTTCATGAAATCACAATTTGAAATTTGGGGTTTTGGGCACAAGGGTGATAGGAATCCATTGTTGAATACCCACATACCTTGATTGAAGCTAACCCACTTGAATTGAAAAGTCTTAGGAGACTTGGATTTGGAGCTTGAGATCTTTAGCTTGAGATAGTTCTTTTCCTTTTTGGGAGATGAATGAGGTAATGAGAAGGAACTTAGGCTAATGAGGGTGAAAACCCTTCTTGAAATAGTCAAAACAACATCATTTAGGAGTTAAAAGGGTGGGTAATAACTAAATTACCCCTGGGATTTAATTAAGAAAAAGCTGGAAAATGGGTCGGCTTCAGGAATCATGGGTCGGTTCTACTAGTCATCGTTTGTACCACGAACCATGGTTCTAACTCGTGGTTCCTGGCCAACCATTCATGCTGCAGAAGGCAATCCTACGGGTCAACAGGACGGACCCATAGATTGGATGACGGGTCATCAAACCCAGTTGTGAAACCTGGGGAACTTGTCATCCCTCTAATCTGGTTCCACGAGTCAACAGGACGGACCCATGGTTTGAACCACGGTCCGTAGAACTAACTCGTGGTTCCATACTAGAGGCTGAATTAATAGAAGGGAATCACGATTCCATTACACGACCCGTGGTTCAAACCACGGCCCGTGGTTTGGACCCGTCATTCCTGGAACATGAAAATTTTCTGAGTTTTCAGACTTAGATAGCTGGTTCAATTTCTGAGGTGTTACAAAACTGTGGTTTAATTATCCAAGTTCCTGATTCCCCGAACCTTCCCTATACCCTAGTCCTCAGATTTTATCATCACACAACACCCAATTAATCATAACAACTCGAAATGTCACAACAAATTATCACAACTCAATCAATTCTAGATTAACTAATCAAACCATAACAATTCTCCTCCAGACTTTGTGACCAAAGGCCTAAACATGGATTCTCCTTTTCAACTATACAACAAGTAGGAAATAGAAGCGGGTCAATCTACTCAATAAAGAAAACCTAGCCTACCTGGACACTTAGCAGCTGCGCAGTGCAATTTAGAGCTCCGTGAAGGCGTTCATTGATGGATGACAGGCCCAAAATCCATGGTTTCACATCCTTTTAGCCGAAATCTCCCCTCTCCATGACTCCCAAGCCTTAGAGCAGCCAAGGAGAGTTTTTAGAGTAACCCTCATCTGTTTTGGGGCTGAGTGGGGGAGAATGAAAATATAAAACTCATTTTTTGAGTTTTTTGATCCCGTCGCTCCGCTATAGCAGTCCACGCTCTGCTATAGCGGTACCGCCATAGCAGAGTCCACCGCTATGGCGAAGGCTGACCCACGTTGTTTTCCGCTATAGTAGTAATTTCTCCACTATAACAGAGGTCGCTATGGTGGTGTGTTAACCGCTATGGCTGTTGACACAGGATTGAAAGTCGTAAATCCTCTCAAAAGGGTCCATTTTACAACACACTTAATTTCCTGACATTCTGGAATAACCCCTTCACGTAAACCTTGATTCCGGGAGTTCTACTTACCCGAATTAGTTTCCGAGAAGTCCCTAGACTCCTTTATGTCATAGCTAAATAGAAAACTAGCTCACATAAAGACACTTTAACCAATCCTCACCCGGATTTCCCTAGACCATGCCTCGCTCTAAAACTGGCCGAGACTAGCCTAGCCCAAAATTTTCAACTCCCAAATCCAGAAGTTTTCTGACTCAAAAATTGGCACAAAATATTTACTAGTAATGATGAATCTGGTCATTACAATTGATACCAATTTACCCATCATTCATCCCCGAACAATCTCTAAGGCGGAAAGAGAAGAAGGAGCCCGCCCTTTCTAAACCTTAACGCTCTACCATGACAGCATAAATATAACCTTACGCAAATCACCAAGACTTCCAAATTCCTTGGTGTACCCAACTCAATCAAAATTCAACTCACTCCCGCTCTATGAAGGAATTCCTTCCTTCGAGATGCACAAGGCTAACTAGATTACCCCTCCCTGAGTGCCCAAGAAATCTGGGGCCTAATCGAAACACCGGAGCAAAAGAAACTCAACTAACGAACAAAACAGGTTTTCCATGCCAAGGGGACTAGGTCCCTTTATGGCATCCCCTTTCCTGCTATACTCGGAGTTCTTCCAACTCAAACTCCATCTCGGAAGCTTCCTACGGGTTACTATGCCCCTCACATATCATAGTATCACCTTACTCCTATAAACACTATGCCCTGAGACACCACGTATCTCTAAACCACACAACAACAAAAATTCTATTAGAACTCATCCTAGCTTGAGGTTTTTGTCAACTCTCGTCTTAGGGGGAATTCTACCCGGGCACTCACACCCTAACAATGCTATAGAGAGCACACCCTTACCACTCAACTGACCCTACCACTAAGGATCATCAATAATTAACTAGCCACTCTCACCCTCATAACATAAGTCTATGAGCAGTGTCCAACACTACTCCGTCAATTACGGGTCATTTTTGCCAAGTTCTACATAGGTGACTATTCCCACCAATGGTAAATAAAAAATTCACCAATACCTCGGGCTATCATATCTACCCTTTCCTCTTATGCGCATGGATGCTATATAAATCCTGAAATAGCTCGCAGCTCAAATAGCAATTTAAAAATGACCCATGAATGAAAGACAGAACAGGGGAAAAACATGACAGGGATTATGCCTTGCCCATCCCGCTATAGCGGCTTGCACACTGCTATGGCTACCCCCAAAAGTAGTAGCCCAAAAAATTTACCATTCTCTAAAAAATTCTCTCATTCCCCTTCCTTGTTCTAGACGATAACATTGAAAACGTGTTACAGTCTCAAAACATAACCTCAAGACCAACCTCAACTATGCATAGTTGAGAATTTAGCACCCCATTACCATAAATTCAGGCACAAAACACACCAGAACTGCGCACAATAACACCTTCCCGTTATCGTACACTACTAGTCCCACCTTTTCCTTTCTATGATTTTCAACCAATCCTGACTGTCCCAAAACCAGAACTTCCCCACAGTTATTAAACCTTTTTTTTGTTCCCTTACCATCTATACCAATGATAAGTCTATACCCGAATGTAATGCAAACCATTCCAATTGGGGCATACTGCAATTTATCACTAAAGCAAATTACAAATTTTAAAGTCAGAATAAATTTATTGAAGTCATGATCATGAGATATCACAAAAAAAATTTTCCTTACCGAATTTCCCGCTATCAAGCAATAATAGCCCTTTTTTCCCATGGTTCCCATCCAAGTCCCGACTGTCCTATAACCGAAGCTCCCTACAGTGGTAAATCCTTTACTCTGACCATCTTAACCAATGATGAGTCCTTTTCCAAAAGAATTATGAAATTTTAACTCCACACACATAGCATTTTATCACAAACCAAATCATACCAGTTCAAATTACAACGACCTTTAGACCCACAATTTCACAGTAAGACAACCAATCACATACCAACCAAGTAAGTCATACAAGCACTGTAATACACAGACAATTCAACTTCAGGCTACAACGAAATCAAGTCACATAATTTACTCTATATTCGTACCATGGATGACCATTAGTCGATCATCCACGTCTTACCATAATTCCCGCTATTAAGAAATAATAGCCCTTGTGCCTGGTACTTATTCACATACCAACCACTTGAAACATAAGTTCCCATAAGTATATATATCATTTCCCCTTATCATTTTTAGCAACGATAAGACCCTGCCCTCCATTTAGCATATTGTTTTCCACTTGAATCACAAAATAAGAATTCCTTCAATCATTAACATATAACCAAGTTAAGACTCTTCACTAATAAAAAAACTTCAAAGTAACTCAAGCAATTACACACTACACAATAGCAGTCATTCAAATAATGTAATACATACAATCACAAGTCTCAAGCTCCAACAATCGATCAAATCAGTTTCTTTACCTTTCATTCGCTTCATGTATGGCCATTAGGCGATTCAGCCATCCCTTACATTGCCTCCCCGGCCAGATACCCATTGGAACCTTCCCAGTTCTAATTTCCCTTGCTTATCCTATTGCAACCAGAGTCTAATGACATCCGTCACTTTGTTAAGATACCAATTGGAATTGAGAGATACCAATTAGACTCAACCCATACAAGCAAGTGAAAAAAGTGCATGAAAAGGAATAAAAGAAGAGAAATGTTTCCTAGAATGCTTCATAGCTTCCCAGAGATTAGATGTGGACATCAACACACCAATCCGTATGACTCTATTCGATATTTTGCTCTTGTACTGGAGACTGGTAACCTGGGCTCTGATACCATTTGTCAGGACCTAACTACCAGGCCGTGCGGGCACCTACTCTAATCCACCTAGATAGGAGAACCCTTATCACCCTAACCAACAAGTAATTCAAAAAAAGAAATAAATCATGAAATAAGCATTTTTGATATATGAAAACGTTTACAAGATATGCGGAAAAACCTTTTACAATTTGAAAATAACCCTCCCTAGAACCTAGTCTAAGACGTTACAAGAGCTACTACAAGAATGTTACAAGGAAAAATGAGAATACACAGCTCCCACCATAGAGACAAGGAGTAGAAGCTGCTGAAGATCGCCGTCGTCATGTACCTATGAAATATCACCAACCCTGCAACCAGACTATACCCAAAAAGGTATAGCAAGAGTAGAATTAGTACAAACACATGTACTGTTAGGCATCATCAGTCGGCCTGAATCCACTCATACCATCATATAAGAAAATCAAGGAAAGCATAAAATTAACCAATGTAGTCCCATCCTCCAACATCCACCTTTATCCCAAACCAATGACAACCCTTCCTATCCCTTACCCTGCCAACTCCCTCACTCGGAGACTCCTCCCTCTCAAATTGATAAGTGTTCTGCACTAGTTGAACCATGCCTTCTCTTAGCTCGAAGTTCCCAGTGATAACTTGCTTGATAATAGCTTTGGAGGAATTTTCCCGATTTGGCCTCGTGAAGTTACGCACAAAGACATGTGGTGGTAGAGCGGGCTGGACTGCATCCCTATTTCCAGCATTATTTGGGTTAATTGGGTCATTCATGTCGTCACCCATAGCTCTCAGACCTCTGAGAGTGCGTTCAAACTCGTGATCAATGGGAGTCAAGGGATTGCCTTGAATCCGAGTGTTTAGCATAAACTAACCTGTGACCTGAAATAAACAAAAACAAAAGTGAAATCTGAATAGTTCAATAAAAATCCAAAGTAGTATCGATTTCAAATCAAATCCCCGGCAATGGCACCAAAAACTTGTTGCGTCCTTACGCATACGCAAGTATACGCGTCCATACAAGTAATATAGAATGTGAGTTCAGATATCGTACCCAAGGGATTTGACGAATTGATTTCTAGTTTGAATCTTTATACGAGCTATTCAGTAGGTAACCAACAATAAAGAGTGATTTGTGTGTTTTCAAAGTAAACAAATAACAAATTGTAGACAAGCTTTGATTTAATGGGTTGTAATTCAGATTTGGGAAAAGTTCCAGGGTTATTGTATTCCGACAATCCAATTGAGTTTTTAAGATATACATTTAGTTGATTTCTTGAGTTACTAGTTGCAGGTTGATTGCCAACAACTCTAGGTCTCCTCGACTATTTCTAACGCCTATATTCCTATGGTCATCGGTCGATAGTGAAGGGCATATGATTTCTCTTCCGTATCAACTGGGCAAGGCTAACGAGTATATTCCTATCCACGTTAGCGAACCATTCCCCCTTACCTATAGAGTTCACAACCAGGCCCTACCTTCCCTTATTGCGTACATAAACACCCTATTCCTAGTCCAATTTATGCAGCATAGATAGTGTTTTCTAGGTGATCAAGTTAACAAACAATTAAGAGCAAAGGAAGATAAATATCTCAACAATGGAAATCCAAACTAAACAATATGATAGTTAAACATCAACCTTTATGTATTTAACCATAACCCTAGATACTAAAAGTTTAGCTACTCACGAATCTCCTTGGAAGAAGAGATTTCATGAGTTTACAAGAAAATAATCGAAAATAAAATAAAAAAATAAAACTAAACCTTGTTCTTGAGCTTTGCCGTAGGTTTTGCCTTCCCCAAATCAGTCATTAATGATAGAAAATGTGGGAGGGGAGTATTTATAGAGTTTAGGAACCCGTTGGACTAAGGAAACCCAATCCAAGTTGGCCTAGGAGAAGCCTTGTTCGCGCCACTGCCCAAAAGCGGAGCAGTGGCGCAAGGCACAACTCAAACTTCTGAAAACCCTTCAAATCCGCGCCACTCCTTGCTTTTGAGGGTGTGGCGCAAGCCTTTACTGCTGGACAAGTTCAGACAGCAGCTGAAATCTGTGCCACTTCCCACTTTGGGTTAGTGGCATAAGGCATGATCGCTTTAGCCCAATTTTGCTCGTTTTGCATTGCTTTGCGGCGTTGCTTCTTCCTTGGTTCCTTTTGGTTCCTTGGTGCTCTTTTTCCTCTTGTTTAAGCTCCAAATACCTCAATATACTCCTACATAAATGAAATACAAAACATAAGTGTAATTCATAATATTTACGCTCAAGACGACATCAAAAAGAGGACAAATGAGAGGCGAATGATCGTATAAAAGAGTACTTTTAGCCTCTCATCAACACCCCACACTTCAACTCTTTCTCGTCCTCGAGTAAGCTATACACTCATGACCTAGACTCTACTAAAAACTACACTAACTGAAAACAAGAACACTCAAGCTAAGACTACAATTACTAGATGGCAAGCGCTTAGCACAACATGCTTCATTCATTCAAAGCTCATAAATAACTACTTCAAGACCTCCTAGCCTCAATAATTGACTCTACAGTCATCGTAAACACTCATAACTTACCCAATCAAGAAATCAAGCATTTCACCTATCTTTCATCAACCATGTGCCCTCACCACAAGAGAGTTACCCATATTCACTCACAAGAAGATAATTTGCACATAAATGGGTATAAAAATCGAATTACGCTCACTCTCACAAAGAAGTTCACATGCAACATACGATGAACCATAGGCTTGCCCTTAGTGTACTACTCCACTAATACAAGAACGTTAAACTCAAGATCAAGTAGGACTTTTTGATTTGTAATATAGGCTAAGGGACGGGCAGGAATTATTTTGGCTGAAATAGTGACTATCTTCCCTAAGCGCTTTAATACATCACTTTTTTGCATTAAGCACCTTTCAACAAAATTCTTTCTTTTTCTACTCTTCTCTCCTATAGTTTTTTTTGTATTCCCATATCTTTAAGCACGTTCACACACCACTAGTAAGGAGTACTCAATTATCAAGCAATTTTTCTTCTTCTTTCTTTTTCTACTACCTACTAAAGTATATGAATTTTTCTTTCTTGCACCCTTAGACTTTTCTACATGCTTTCATTCTCAACTATTTCCCTTTTTTGTTTCTTACTCCCTCTAACTCTTTTTTTATTTAAGCGCTTAGGAGTTTTGGATCAAATTCACAGTCAATTGAAATAAAAGGATTAAGCTTTAGATATGGCTACCAAAAGAATAGGCTAAAGGCTTAATGGGGCTAACTAGGGACATCTTTTGGGTAGGTAAAGCAAAGGATAAAAATTGGCTAATCAAAGAAATGACTATATCATCTCCTAAACTTAACATTCTTTATTTCGTTTTGCAAACACACCGGGCAAGTTCTAGACATCAATATGAAAGAATGGAATATCAGAAAATTCTAACACACATGGCACATGTTCGACTCAAGAAGGATCCATACAGACTCTCAATCAAGCAACCAACAAGAGTTAAAATTTAGGCCAAACGTCATATAAGAGTCAAGTAAAAGAGCCTAGGTGTCTCAAAAGAAGTTATTCAATTTTTCACACAACATGCTTTCAAATTCAAAGCCAACTTGCATCATTTTGTCAATTATAGTTCCTAACAAGAGCACCTAGAATTCAATTGGTCCTAAAGACTTTCTAACTCCTAATGACTAACTCTTCCCTCAAGACGGTCGTCAACCATCTATCGTCGGGAAGATTCATTCTACCTAAAATTAAAAAACTACTCCTAAAAATAAAAATAAAAAGGATACTCGGTTCAAAGAGATCCCCCTCAGAAAAGAACTGAAAAAAAACCAAAGGGTGGACGAAGTATGCCTCTAAAAAGAAATTAACAGATGAAAACTATCCTAACTAAAGAATAAAAAAAATCTTTTTGTGTTTTTAGACTTTTTCAATTTTTTTTAATTTAACTTAGCAAAATAAAAAGAAAACTTAATAACCTATGGCATACTTCACCCTTAACAAATATCGAAAGTTATCCCACCCCACACTTAAAGTCATGCTTTGTTCTCAAAGCAATAAATAAGATAAAAACTGGGTTAGAGATACTCCCTGAGGCCCTCTAGGGCCTAGCTAGCAGCGTGCTTTCTTCAATTCTCAATCAAAGGGGCGAACGACCCCGCACTTAAACTTTGACTATGCTCTTTAGCTTCCAAATTCGGGTACTCAGACTTCTCAAAACCCGCACAAAATCACAAACTAAAATAAAAAGTGACACTATATAAAAAGCTAAACTATTACAAAATTGGGTTGCCTCCCAATCAGCGCCTGATTTAACATCGCGACACGATGCAAGTCACAAATCAATCAATTTCTCTTAATCTTTTCCTCCCCCTATTATAGAGCTTTTTCCTCTTTCTCACTCTTGGAGGATCACTTTCTTCTTTCACTTTTCTCTTATTCTTAACATACCTTTTTGGGTCACTATTGGGCCATCTAAACACCTGCTTATGCTCCCTCAACAAATTGAGCAATTCTTTTTGCTGCACCTCAGATAATTCAGTAGCAATATTCAAAGTTTCAACTTTTTCAAACCCACTCTCTTCTACCCACACTTATTTTTGACCACCTCTGTGATTATGCACAAATCTCTGTAGTGTGAAGGGGTAGAGAGTGATTTATATACCTTGAACTTTGCCTCCTCATCATGAACTCTCATCTTTAATTCTCTATTCCGCATATCTATCAAAGCTCCACCAGTTGCAAGGAATGGGTGTCCCAAGATAACCGATACCTGCTCATCTGCTTCATAATCCAAAATAATAAAATCAGCAGCAATGAGAAACTTACCCAACTTGATGAGCACATCCTCAATTATGCCCTGTGGATATACACGATCCCTGTCTGCTAGCTGGAGATAAATAGTGGTGGGGCGCGGATCTCCCAAGCTTAGTGTCTTGAAAACATATAGAGGTATTAAGTTAATACTCACTCCAAGATCACACAATGTATGCCTAACCTCATCTTCACCAATTTGTATAGGCAGGGTGAATGTCCCAGGGTGTTTGAGATTTTGAGGAAGTTTGTTCAATACCCTCGAACTACACTCTTCAGTGAGTGCAACCATCTCGAACTCTCTTATCCTTCTCTTTCTAGCCACCACATCTCGTAAATACTTAGCATACTTTGGTATGTCTGTCAAAGCATCAATCAAAGGAATGTTGATGTGAATCTGCTTGAAGATGTCAATGAACTTCTTGTAGTTAGAATCTTCCCTGCTTTTCTGGAACATTTGGAAGAATGGTGGTGGAGGTCTCCCTTTTACCATCTCAGGCTGCTCAATAATATCTTCTTCAACTAACTTTTCTAGTGCACTCTCTGACTCTGGCTCAGGAGTAGGTGCAGGAATCAATGCTCGTGGAAATGGAGGTGAGTTATTATAGTTTTCAAGCCCCTCTCCCCAGTGACCTTTTCTTTTTGGCGGCTCTTCTTCTTGCAACTCTCGCCCATTTCTCAAAGTGATGGCCATAACCTGCTTGGGCATCTCTGTATCTCTAGGCAAGATCCCTTGAGGCCTATCATGAAGTGTGGTGGCAAGTTGCCCCATTTGAATCTGCAATTCATTGATAGCCTTCTTGGTTTCAACATTAACTTGTGCCTGTGCCTGTTGAACTTGCTTCTATTGGGTCATAAACTGTCTTAGAGTTTCCTCCAAAGAACTACTCACTTGTGGACCCTGTTTTACATATTGTTGTCTCTAGCACTGCTGAACTCCACCCAACGAGAAGTTTTGGTGGTTTTTATAATTCTGCTGCCCCACATAGAAAATAGACTCAGGATTCAATGGGCATCCCAAATAAGCATGATTCTCACCACACTTTTCACAAAATAACGCAGCTTATTGAACTTGTTGTACTTGCTGAACCTAGCTCACATTTGGGTTGGTTACCAATTTATTTACCATTTTGACCAGCTGGCTAATGTCGGACCGTCTGGCAGCTACACCATCCAATTCAAGATTACTCGGTGTCTTTTGAATTACGGTGATTATTCTGCTGGGTTCTGTATAATCTCTATGTCCTGCAGACATAAGGTTAAGCAACGCCTCTATTTCATCATAGCTCTTAGACAAGATTTGCCCTTGAGCTGTAGCATCAAGAAGTGATTTCGAGTCTGGCCTCAACCCTTCAATAAAATTGTGCCCAATGATCTCCTTGGACTTCTGATGGTATGGACAATCTCTCAAATATCCCTTGTATCTTTCCCAAGCTTGGGGAAGGGATTCAACATCTTTTTGAACAAATCTGAAAATTCTGCCTCTGAGCTCTTTTGTTCTTTGAGATGAGAAGATGTGATAGAACCAACAGGTTCACTCTGCAACCACTTCTTCGCTTCTCAAATCAATGAGAAAGGGAATAAAGTCAACTTTACATATTCGTCACTCACATTCTGGTAGTGAAATTTATCACTCAAGTCGATGAACTCTTGCAGATGCTTGTGTGGGTCTTCATGTGGTTTACCCTTAAATTGACAAGTGTTCTGCACTAGTCGCACCATGCCTTCTCTTAGCTCAAAGTTCCCAATGATGGATGGCTTGACAATAGCTTTGGAGGCATTTTCCCAATTTGGCCTCGCGAAGTTAAGCATAAGGACATGTGGTGGTAGAGCGGGCTGGATTGCATCCCTATTTCCAGCATTATTTGGGTCAATTGGGTCGTGGTCACCCATAGCTCTCAGACCTCTGAGAGTGCGTTCAAACTCGTGATCAATGGGAATCAAGGGATTGCCTTGACTCCGAGTATTTAGCATAAACTAACCTGTGACCTGAAATAAACAAAAACAACAAACAAAAGTGAAATCTGAATAGTTCAATAAAATTCCAAAGTAGTATCGATTTCAAATCAAATCCCCAGCAATGGCGCCAAAAACTTGTTGCGTACTTACACACACGCAGGTGTACGCGCCCATGCAAGTAATATAGGATGTGAGTCCAGATATCATACCCAAGGGATTTGATGAATTAATTTCTAGTTTGAATCTTTACACGAGCTATTCAGTAGGTAACCAACAATAAAGAATGATTTGTGTGTTTTAAAAGTAAACAAATAACAAATTGTAGACAAGCTTTGATTTAATGGGTTGTAATTCAGATTTGGGAAAAGTTCCAGGGTTATGGTATTCCGACAATCCAATTGAGTTTTTAAGCCATACATTTAGTTGATTTCCTGAGTTACTAGTTGCGAGTTGATTTTAACTATGTTGAGCATTTTGCCAACAACTCTAGGTCTCCTCGACTATTTCTAACGCCTATATTCCTATGGTCGTCGGTCGATAGTGAAGGGCATATGATTTCTCTTTCGTATCAACTGGGCAAAGCTAACGGGTATATTCCTATCTACATTAGCGAATCATTCCCCCTTCCTTATAGAGTTCACAACCAAGCCGTACCTTCCCTTATTGCGTACATAAAAACCCTATTCCTAGTCCAATTTATGCATCATAGATAGTGTTTGCTAGGTGATCAAGTTAACAAACAATTAAGAGCAAAGGAAGATAAATAACTCAATAATGGAAATCCAAACTAAATAATATGATAATTAAACATCAACCTTCATGTATTTAACCATAACCCTAGATACTAAAGGATTAGCTACTCATGAATCTCCTTGGAAGAAGAGATTTCATGAGTTTACAACAAAAGAATCAAAAATAAAATAAAAAAATAAAACTAGACCTTGTTCTTGAGCTTTGCCGTAGGTTTTGCCTTCCCCAAATCAGTTCTTAATGATAGAAAACGTGGTAGGGGAGTATTTATAAAATTTAGGAACCCTTAGGACTAAGGAAACCCAATCCAAGTCGGCCTAAGAGAAGCCTCGTTCGCGCCACTGCCCAAAAGCGGAGCAGTGGCGCAAGGCACAACTCAAACTTCTGAAAACCCTTTAAATACGTGCCACCCCTTGCTTTTGAGGGTGTGGCGCAAGCCTTTACTGCTGGACAAGTTCAGACAACAACTTAAATCTGCGCCACTTCCCGCTTTGGGTCAGTGGCGCAAGGCATGATCTCTTCAGCCCAATTTTGCTCGTTTTGCATCGCTTTGTGGCGTTGCTTATTCCTTGGTTCCTTTTGGTTCCTTGGCTCCTTTTCCTCTTGTTTAAGCTCCAAATACCTCAATATACTTCTATATAAATGAATTACAAAACATAAGTGTAATTCATAACATATACGCTCAAGACGACATCAAAAAGAGGACAAATGAGAGGCGAATGATCGTATAAAAGCGTACTTTTAGCCTCTCATCAGTAACCCTCATTTGTTTTGGGGCTGAATGGGGGAGAATGAAAATATAAAACTTGTTTTTGAGTTTTCTGATCCCTTCGCTCCGCTATAGCGGTCCACTCTCCGCTATAGCGGTACTGCCATAGCGGAGTCCACCGCTATGGTGGAGGTTGACCGACGTTGAATTTTGCTATAGCGGTAATTTTTCCACTATAGCGGAGGTCGCTATGGCGGTGTGTAAATTTCTAAGGTTTATGACATGGGACAGAAAGTCATAAATCCTCTCAAAAGGGTCTATTTTATAACACACCTAATCTCCTGACATTCCAGAATAACCCCTTCGTGTCAACCTCGATTTCGGGAGTTCTACTTACCCGAATTTGATTCCGAAAAGTCCCCCAGACTTCTTTATGTCTTAGCTAAATGGAACACTAGCTCACATCAAGATACTTTACCCAATCCTCACCCGGATTGACTTAGACAATGACTCACTCCAAAACCGGCCGAGAGTAGCCTAGCCCAGAATTTTCAACTCCGAAACCCAGAAGTTTTCTGACTCGAAAATTGGCATAAATTTTTTACCCATAACGATAAACCCGGTCGTTACACTGACACTAGGATCTACACCAGAAAGATGCAGAGTATAGTATGAGCACTAATTGCTAAGCAACGGGTACCCAGTATTATCATAGGCTGACTGGGTGCATATAAGACATAAGAGCAGTATTATGGCAGAACAGAATCAAGTAGTCACAGAAACAACAAATAAGTACACGGAAGCTAGCACAGAAGGATACAAGAAGAAAACAATATACTAGGCTAGCTAATAGAAATATACATCACATAACACAAGTGAAGGAAGAAAAAACGCACCTGGGGTCCTTGCAATAACAGTATATAAAGAGAGTTTAAGAATAAGGCGGTATACCAGTAACCTCAAGTGAAAGAAGGGAAGGAGAGAAGTAAATAATCTAATCATGCTTGAAACCAAATTCTACTACTAAAACATGCCAATAATACACCTTCAAGGTAGGAACAACTAGCCAATAATAATCCAAGTATAATCATGAAGTGAACCCAGAGCATACACTATATAACTCCCATATGTGAAACCTAGAATAAGAACCCGAATATAACCATAATTAGTACTAGAGATGCAATAGGATAAAAATAAGTCTATCTACAGTCCCAACGGGCGCCATACACCCGAGGAACACATACAAGTGAAGACAAACCCTCCGACATCCCATACTACCAGAGCGTACACTCAGCAACTAGCAAACAAGGGTGGAGTCTCACACAAAGAATGACATGATGCACTAGTTAAAAAACTCAGGTAGAACACTAACTCTGCATGTACCACCTTCGGGGACTATGGGCCCAACAGGTAGGATCTATGGAAGGACACTGCCCGTATACCTTAACTAAATCGTATACCCCCCTCTGGCATACTCAGCACGTAGCCCCTGGTCTGGATCGGCTAGGTCCATGGAGGTCCTCGACCACATACTAATCTCATCACCTCAAAATAATCGTCCGGAGTGTATCCGAATCTCAGTTAGTAACCAAACCTCAAAAATGCATGCTCGGAGCCTATCCGGGTTTAAAATAGTAAATCATGTCTCAAAAACCCCAACAAGGGTTCCCGAGCATAGATAGGTCTAAAACATTAGTAAAACAAATATGATGCTCAGACCGTTCGAGTCTAGTACCATCTCAAATCAATAGGAAATCAAATCTAGCACCACGGCCCAGCCGAGTCTAGTAATAGTATGAAAGCTGGTGAGAAAATCATCCTTTTTACCTCTTTTGCCCTTAAGAAGATCCACGAAAACAATTCCAAACCCTTTCATAACCATATTTTACTGAAAATGGGACCTCAAGGCCATGCAAGGTTTAGAAATGCAATAATAGTAGGTCCGAAGGAAAAACCATAGTAAAACATGAGAAAAACCTCTTTATATGCATAATAATGGCATGCTCAATCACAAACAGTAGCCCAACGGCTAACAACCAACCTATCGGCCCTACACAGGCTCCAATCGCTCTACAACACATATAACCAACTCTACAGACAAATATCAATGTCAGGGGCTCAACGATCTTCCCGAATAACCCACCATCTATGTTTCAGAGTCGATTAAAAGGCCACATAGGACCACAAAGGTGATATAAGAAACTACAATGAATTCTACAACCAAATGAGTGGAATAATATGGACAAGAAAGAACAGGAAAGGTCTGGGGTACCAAGCTAATAAACCCAACTTAAGGATGCTAATTAGTACAATTATATCCTATATATGCAAAGTCTACAAGAGTTAAACCATAACCTACCTGCCCTCTGACGACAAGCTGCTAGAATGACGATGTCCAAGGCCGAACCGCTCTGAGAAGCTCCAAAACAAAATCAAACTATCATAAACATAAACTACACATTAAAATGAGACTAATGATACCCATAATGCTATAATTATAGCCGGGTTGAAATTCGAGCCACAAGTGAGCCCGTGGGCCTTGCAATCCAAAGTTAAAAATGAAAAACACCATAATGTTCCTCATATTCCCGGGGGTTCATGCCCCAAAATTGAGCAGAAATGGACCAAGGAAGAGGGCTCAAACAGCCCATAAGTTACAAGAATTAAGGAGGGAAAATTATGGGAATTTAACGGAAATTAACATGAGAACTTACCAATTTAAGATCCAAGAACGCACCCGGATCAACACTATATATTCCTCCAAGATATGGGAGTGAGCTGGTGAAGGAATGGAGGTTTTTGGAATGAAAATGGAGGATAAATCATCTTCGGAAGTTGGAGAAATAAGGCTGGAATTTGAAGGCCAATAACTATAAAACCTGTCACGCCCAGGTGCAACAACCATGCAGGCGCAGGCGCAGCAGCGGCCAAACGCCGCAGGTGTGCTGGCGCCCAGGTGGGCTGGCATGCATAGGAATGCTGGATGCCCAGGCTTGGCCGGCGCTCAGGTGCAGCGCCCAGGCGCATGCAACGCCCTGGCGCCTATGCCATCAACAGTAGCAGCTCATGCCAACTTTGGCAGATTTTTCTCGAACGGACCTCCGAGAATGAGTCTGGGGTCCCGTGGACACAACGAGCTGATGTAATTAAGTAAATGATATTTTAGACTCAACAAAATTGACAAAAACCCAAATAGAGATCGATAAAGTGAAAATTGGGCCCCACGCCTAAAACCCAACTTTAGGCCAATCTTTCCAAAATGGAACACCAAGGCCTAAAACGAGTCTGGAAGCCTCGGGACCCGAACAAAAAGTTGCCCTAGCCCAAATTCGATATTCCAGAGCTAACAACTCTGTCAAAATTTCCATCCGAGGACGTCTTCTCTGAATGTTGACCAAAGCCAAACTTTCAAGTTCAACTTACTAGAAAACACAAAAACCAACACAAAACCAAACCAAAAGCTCCTAGACCCAGACCAAAGGTCCATCTAGACCAAAATCCATGCTCCAAAGCTAACGAAACTGTTAGAATTTAATTCTAAGCGCGTTTACTAGGAATGTTGATCGAAGTCAATAATATCCTAAGTTAAAGCTCTAAAATAGGGAAACAACCATAACAACTACATGAATAGCCAGGGCACCAAACCACTAGTCCCAGGAAGCCATAAATAATTTGGGCCGCTATAGGCAATCTCTAACAGTACAAGGAAAGCGTAAACACGAGAATGACCAGAAGGGTCATTACATCATCCCCTACTAAAAAGGACTTTCATCCTCGAGAGTCAAGACCAAGAAAGTACCTGAAGGCTCAAAAAGCTATGGATACTGAGCCCTCATCTCTTTGTCGGTCTCCCAGGTCTGAACTGCACGGTGCCACCATTGAACCTTAATAACTGGAATCTCCCTAGATCTCAACCTCCTAACATCTATGGCCAAAATAGCCACCATCTCGTCAACAAAGGCCAAACTCTCATCCAACTTAACCGAGTCCTACTACAACATATGAGACTCATCTAGAATATACCGTCATAACATCGATACATGAACAACTAGGTGCATAGCAGAAAACATTAGAGGCAAAGCTAACATATAGGCAACACTACCAATCCTCTAAAGAATCTCAAATGGCCCTACATACCTATGGCTAAGCTTGCCCTGCCTACCAAATCTCATCACGCCCTTCATGGGCGATACATGGAGGAACACCAAGTCACCAACAATTACCTCTAAGGCACGAAGTCTATGGTTAGCGTAGCTCTTCTACCTACTCTAGGCTAGCCGAAGTCTATCCTGAATCACTCAAACTTAGTCTAAGGAATCACGAAGCAAATCTGTAATCTACGGCCTAGACTCCAAACCAAC
Organism: Jaltomata sinuosa; assembly: GCA_003996215.1. NCBI lineage: Eukaryota > Viridiplantae > Streptophyta > Magnoliopsida > Solanales > Solanaceae > Jaltomata > Jaltomata sinuosa. The sequence goes on along the minus strand of QJPP01000286.1, from coordinate 725,629 downwards.
AAACTAACCAACCGGTGATCTGCAGTGCCTACCATACAAAGCCTCAAAAGGTGCCATGACAATACTCGAATAAAAACTATTAGTATAAGCAAACTCAGCCAAAGGCAAAAACTGATCTTAAGAACCTCCAAAGTCGAGAACATAGGCCCAAAGCATGTCTTCCAGGACCAAAATAGTCCTCTCGGACTGGCCATCTATCTAAGGGTGGAATGCGATACTAAGCTGAACCTCTGTACCCAAATCTCGCTAAATAGCCCTCCAAAACTGAGATGTGAACTGAGTACCGTAGTTTGAAATGATAGAAGCTGGGACCCCGTGCAACCGAACAATCTCATAAAGATAAATCTGAGCTAGCCTCTCTGTAGTGTAAGTAGTCTGAACTAGCAAAAAGTGCACTGACTTAGTCAGCCAATCAACAATCACCCAAATGGAGTAATATCCTCAAGAAGTGCATGGCAATCCAACTACGAAGTCCATAGTGATCCGTTCCCACTACCACTCAGGAATGGGAAGTCGCTGCACCAATCCACATGGTCTCATGTGCTCGAACTTCACTTACTGATAGTTCAAGCACCGATATACAAAATCCACCACATCCCGCGTCATACCACTCCACCAGTAAAGTTATTTCAAATCTTTATACATCTTGTCTGCGCCAGGATGGATGGAATACCTAGAACAATGAGCCTCATAGAGAATCAACTGAACTAAATCCCCAACTCTCAAAACACAAAAATGATTGTCAAACCTCAGTACCCTATATAAATCTAGAGTGGCTTGGCTGGCCTCACCCTGAACAACTTGGTCACAAAGGTCACACAACCACTGATCCTTAAACTGATAGCTCTGAATTTGGTCAACCAAGGTAGAACGAACCTCAATATTGGAGAGAACTCTGCCAGGATCCGACAAGTCAAGCCTAACAAAACAGTTAGCCAAGGACTAGATATCCAAGGCTAACGGTCATTCTGAAATTGAAAGTGAAGCTAGACTACCCATACTCACCGTCTTTTGACTCAAGGCATCCGCTACCTTGTTTGACTTGCCCGGATGATACAGAATGTTGAAGTCATAGTCCTTCAGTAGCTTGATCCATCTCCTCTGCCTTGAGTTCAGCTCTCGCTGACTCGTAATGTACTGAAGACTATGGTAATCAGTGAAGATCTTACAGTGAACCCCATATAAGTAGTGCCTTCAAATCTTGAGCGCAAAGACTACCGCCACCAACTCTAAGTCATGAGTGGGTTAGTTACACTCGTGAACCTTCAACTATCTCGATGCATATGCTATAACACGACCTTGCTGCATTAATACACAACCAAGACCAACCCCTAAAGTATCATAATATACCGAGAAGCTCTAACCCTCAACTGGTAAAGTCAATGCTAGAGCTGAAGTCAACAAGGCCTTAAGCCTTAGAAAGCTATCCTCGCACTGATTCAACCACTGAAATGGGACATCCTTCCTAGTCAGCCTAGTCAAAGGTGCTGTTATAGAAGAAAACCCCTCGACAAACCTCCTGTTGTACCCCACTAACCCAATAAAGCTGTAAACCTTGTTAGAAGTATTAGGTCTAGGCCAATAATGGATGGTTGAAATCTTACCGAGTCCACTCTAGTCCCATCCTTAGACATCATGTGTCCTAGGAATGCAACTGACTCAAGCCAAAACTTGCACTTTGAAAACTTGGCATAAAGTCAATGATCTCTCAAAGTCTGGAGTATAATCCTCAGGTACTGCTCATTCTCATCTCTACGCCGCGAGTATATTAGGATGTTGTCTATGAACACTATCTTAAATGAGTCCAAGTACGGGCTAAGCACCCTGTGCATAAAGTCCATGAAAGCTGCGGGGACATTAGTCAACCCAAAAAACATCACCAGGAACTCATAGCGGCCATAACGTGTCCTAAATGCTATCTTAGAGATGTCCTCCACCCTAATCCTCAACTGGTGGTAGCATGAACTCAAATCTATCTTCGAAAACATGGCTGAACCCTGAAGCTGATCAAATAAGTCATCTATGCGCGATATCAGATACCTATTCTTCACAGTCGCCTTATTCAGCTGCCTGTAATCTATACACATCTGCATCGACCTATCTTTCTTCCTCACAAATATAATTGGATCACCCCAAGGCGATACACTTGGCCTAATGAAACCCTTAGCTAACAAGTCCTAGAGTCTCTCCTTAAGATATCTCAACTCAAGTGGAGCCATGCAGTAAGGAGAAATAAAAATGGGCTTGGTGCCTGCCTCTAACTCAATGGCAATGTCAATATCTCTCTCAGGTGGAAGACCTGGCAGGTCGGTAGGGAACACATCTTGGAAGTCTCTAACCACAAGAACTAACTCAGGGGAAGAAGGGTCAGCACTAGCATCTCAGACATATGCTAGATAAGCCAAAAACCCACGAGAGATCAACTTCCTAGATTGAAGACAAGAGATGATCCCAGATGGTGCATGACTGATAAAACCCTTCTACATAATCTAGGATACGTCGGGCACGGCTATGGTAATGATCTTGGCATAACAATCCAAAATCACATCAAATTCTAACATATCTAGAATCATCAAATCACCCCAAGTCTCAATATCTCCAACTGAAATCATAGAGGATCTCACAATCTGATCCACTACTGAAGAATCTCCTACTGGGGTCAAAACATATACAAGCATAGATAACGGCTCACTAGACAACCCCAGACAAGGCAAATAGTAGGCAGAAACATATGAGAAAGTAGATCCAAGCTCAAATAAAGCCAAAGCTAACTAACAACATGCAAAAATCATACTTGTGATCACAACATCCAAGGCCTCTACCTCCGATCTCCCAGGGAATGCATAAAACTGATGATGACCATTATCTGACTGACCGCTATCCTTACTACCTATCCTTCCATGTAGGGCACCACCTCTACCCTAACCACCACCTCCTCTAGCCGGTGGATAAACTACACGAATAGACTGAGCTAGCTGAGCAACTGGCTGAACTATACCTTACTGAGGGCAATCTCTAGCATAGTGCCCAATAACTCTATACTCATAACAAGGTCCTGACGGCCTACCCTGCCTAGATGAACTAGCTGCATCAGTGTGGCTACCATGACCTGATGCCCTAGAAACTAAATTCCTTGAAGTCTGACCATTGTACCCCTGGTGGCTACTCTGACCCTGCTCAAACTGAGAACTACCAGAAGCCTAAAGCAAAGCCTGAACCGGTCGACCAGACTGACCCTGGTGCTTCTGTGGGTGATAACCTTGGCCCAACTGGCCTGAACCTCTACCACCGTAATGGGAACCACCATAGCTACCCTGATATTGAGGCTTTTTATCTCTAGACCCCCGATCATGGCGATGCAAGTCCTCCATAGTATGAACATGATCCATAATAGCCTATAAGGATCACTTACTAGCAATTAACACCTCAGCTATCTATCTGAACTCCAGTCTCAAACCCCAAATAAATCTGCAAACTCTGTCGGGCCCTGTAGGGATAATCATGGCCCCAAATGGACCAAGCTGATGAAAGTGAGTTTGGTACTCAGATATGGTCATAGTACCCTACATAAGCCTAGTGAACTACTCCCTGTGACGCTCTCTATCACTCTGTGGCAAGAACTTGGCCATAAAGGTCTCATAGAACTCGGACCAAGGTAATGGAGGAGACGAAGATGGTTTGCAAGCAACCTGAGCCCTCCACCATAACTTAGCTGGCCCCTCTAGCTGATAAGTAGTGTATCTAACAATGTGAGTCTCCAGAAAACCCAAATGATGTAGCATCACCTCATAAGTAGTGATAAAGTCATGCGGATCCTGACCAGGTGTACCAGCAAATCTAGGTGGAGCCAATCTCAGAAATCTACCCAAAACCTTCTGCTCTGTCTCTGTCAGAGCTGGGCGAGGAGCAAGAGGTTGTGCAATAGATGGGATAGAAGAACCTAAGCACGTGGAGCCGCATTAGAAGGCTATGCTCCTGAACTCTGAACACCCAGGGCTTCCCCCTGAGCGGATGTCTGTGCTACCTCAGAAGGATGATCCCCGATCATACCCAATATCTACAAAAGTAAACCCCGAATACTTGAAGAGTGATCTGGGGCTGATATAGAAGCTGGTGCTGGAGATGGCACTGGAGTTGGTGGCACTTAGGTTGTTCCCTGGTCCATATGCTGCTCCTCAGGAACAATGTCGATCTCATACTCGGGCTCAACCTCGACCCTCTGAGCTCTAATTGGTGCCACTGCTCGGGCATATCTTCGACCCCTACCCCTACGACCTCCCCAACCCCTAGCTGGATTAATGGTGTTGGAGTCTAAGGCTCACCCCTACCTAATATCGGCGACCTCGTATGAACCATCTGTGAGAGAATGAACTAGAATAAGTAAGATTTTAGGAAACCATCAAGGATAAAATGCACGATATAGAAGCAAGAAGAGAGTCATATTTTCTAATATGCCACTGTAGCCTCCCGAAGATTAAGCACGGACGTCTTTGCCCTGATCCGCAGGACTCTACTAGATATTGGCTCCTATACCGATGACACCGGTGAACCTAGGCTCTGATACCAAGATATCATGACCTGATTTCTAGATCATGATGGCACCTACAACCCTCAGTAGGCGAACCAATCTTCGTAGCCCAGAATGGTTAGTAATGGGCTACTAGCCAATAAGCTAGCGGGAAAAGCATAATATAAGCAGAAGCAAGGGAAATAAGATAACAAAATAAGCAAAAGGAATGTATAAGCGAAAGCTAAACCATGCCCATAACCTGGTATCATAGTATAAGAGTTGGAACTACATCAACAGAGTACAAAGGATCCAAAATAATATATACACATCTGTCTCTGAATAGCAAAAAGAGTACAAGATACAAAGGATGAGCTAAAAGCTAAGCCTCGATTGTCAAGAGCTCACCCTCAGCCTCAGATAGTCCAAAAGATCAGCCCGCATGAGTCACCAATGGATTAGCGACAATAGACCACACTAGGATCTGCAACAGGAAGATGCAGAGTGTAGTATGAGCACCAATTGCTAAGAAACGGGCAGTAGGTATCATAGGCTGACTAGGCGCATATAAGATGTAAGAGTAGTAATGTAGCAGAAAAAAATCAAGTAGTCACACAAACAACGAATAAGTACACGAAAGCTAGCACAAAAGGATACAAGAAGAAAACAACATACTAGGCTAACTAATAGAAATATACATCACAGAACACAAGTTAAGGAAAAAAAAATGCACCTGGGGTCCTTGCAATAACAGTATATAAAGAGTGTTTAAGAAGAAGGCGATATACCGATAACCTCAAGTGAAAGAAGGGAAGCAGAGAAGTAAATAATCTAATCAAGCTTGAAACCAATTCTACTACTAAAAATGCCAATAATAAACATTAAAGGTAGGAATAACTAGCCAATAATCCAAGTATAATCATGAAGTAAACCCAGAGCATACATTATATAACTCCTACATGTGAAACCTTGAATAAGATAATCAGTACCAGAGATGCAATAGGATAAAAATAAGTCTACCTACAGTCCCAACGGGCGCCTATAGACCCGAGAAACATATACAAGTGAAGACAAACCCTCTGGCATCCCATACTACTGGAGCGTACACTCAGCAAACAACAAACAAGGGTGGAGTCTCACCCAAAGAATGACATGATGCACTAGTGAAAAAAACTAGGTGGAACAGTAACTCTGTATATACCTCCAATGACGCCTATGGGCCTAGTAGGTAGGATCTATGGAAGGACATGACATGTATACCTCAACTACACTGTATACCCCCCTTCCGCCACACTCAACATGTAGCCATTGGTCCAGACCGACAAGGTTCATGGAGCTTCTCCACCACATACTAATCTCACAACCTCAAAAAAATCATCCAAAGTGTATCTAAATCTCAACCAGTAACCAAACCTCGAAAATGCATGCCCAGAGCCTATTCGGGTATAAAATAGTGAATCTGTCTCAAAAACCCAAACAAGGGTGCTCAGGCATAGCCAGGTCTAAAACAGTAGTAAAACAGATTTGATGCTCAGCCCATCTGAGTTTAGTACCATCTTAAATCTATAAGAAATTAAATCTAGCACCATGGCCCAGCCGAGTCTACTAATAGTATGAAATTGGTGAGAAAACGATCCTTTTTACCTCTTTTACCCCAAGAAGATCCACAAAAACAATTCCAAACCCTTTGATAACCATTTTTACTGAAAACGGGACCTCGGGGCTATGCAAGGTTTAGAAATCTAAAAATTGTTGGCCCAAAGCCAAAATCATAGTAAAATATGTGAAAAACCTCTTTATATGCATGATAATGGTATGTACCATCACAAATAGTAGCCCAATGGCTCACAACCAACCTATCGACCCTGCACAGGCTCCAATCACTCTACAACACATATAACCAACTCTATAGATGAATATCAATGTCTGGGACTCACGAACATTCCCGAATAATCCACCATTTATGGTCCAAAGTCAATTATAAGGCCACACAGGACCACAAGGGTGATATAAGCAACTAAAATGAATTCTATAACCAAACAAGTGGACCAATACAAACAAGAAAGAACGGGCAAGGTCGGGGGTATCAAGATAATAAACTCAACCCAAGGATGCTAATTAGTAAAATTAAATCCTATATATGCAAAGTCTACAAGAGTTAACTCATAACCTACCTGTCGTCTGACGACAAGCTGCTAGAATGATGATGTCCAAGCCCAAACTGCTCTGAGAAGCTCTGAAACAAAATCAAACAATCATAAACATAAACTACATATTAAAATGAGACTAACGATACCCATAATACTATAATTATAGACGGGTCAAAATTTGAGTCACAAGCGGGCCTGTGGGCTATGCAACTCGAAGCTGGAAATGAAAAATACCATAATATTTCCCATGTTCACGGGAGTTCATGCCCTAAAATTGAGCAAAAATGGACCAAGAAAGAGGGCTCAAACAAATCATAAGCTACAAGAATGATGGAGGGAAAATTATGGGAATTTAACGAAAATTAACATGAGAACTTACCAATTTAAGAGCCAAGAACGCACTCGGATTAGCACTATATATTCCTCCAAGATATGGGAGTGACCTGGTGAAGGAAAGGAGATATTTGGAGTGAAAATAGAGGAGAAATCATCTTTATAAGTTGGAAAAATAAGGCTGTAATTTGAAGGCCGACAACTATAAAAGCTGTCACACCCAGGCGCTCCGGCGGCCAAGCAGGCACAGGAGCGCTGGCGCAACAGCCGCCATACGCTGCAGGCGCGCTGGCGCCCAAGCAGGCTGGTATGCGCAGGGGAGATGGCTTCCAAGGCCTGTCCAGAACGCGGGAGCAGGCGCAGCCCAGGTGATGCCCTGGCTCCTACGCCAGCAACAACAACAACTCATGCCAACTTTGGTAGATTTTTCTCGAACGGACCTCCGGGAATGTGTCTGGGGTCCCGCAGACACAAATGAGCTAAGCTAGTTGACTAAAAATGGCATTCTAGACTCAATAAAATTGATAAAATCCAAACGAAGGTTAATAAAGTGAAAAGTAGGCCCACATCCAAAACCCAACTTTAGGCCAATCTTTCCAAAATGGAACACCAATGCCTAAAATGAGTCTGGAATCCTTGGGACCCAAATCAAAGGTTACCCTAGCCCAAAGTCGACATTCCAGAGCTAACAACACTGTCATAATTCCCATCCGAGGCTGTCTTCTCCGAATATTGACCAAAGTTAAACTTTCAAGTTCAACTGGCTAGAAAACACAAAAACCAACACAAAACCAAACTGAAAGCTCCTAGACCTTATCCAAAGGTCCACCCAGACCAAAATTCATGCTCTAGAGCTAACAGAACTATTGGAATTTGATTCTGAGTGCTTTTATCAAGAATATTGACCGTAGTCAATGATATCCTAAGTTAAGGCTCTAAAACAGGGAAACAACCATAATTACCAAACGAACGGCCAGGGCACCAAACCACCAGTTTTAGTAAGCCTTTAATGACTTGGAGCCGCTATAGATAAGCTCTAACAGTACAAGGAAAGCTTAAATTAGGGAAAGACTGAAAGGGTCATTACAAAATCATATCATAATGTCACGCCACGAGACCACCCCTAGATTTAACATGGGACCCAAACCCACAAGGAACCTAAGTTAACCTTGGGTCATAGCATAACTGAAGCAAACACACTAAAATCATAGCAAAAGCAAAATCAATATATATAGTCAATCACACTATATAAGATGAAGGTCTAGGAGTATCAAATTCGAAATATCAAAATATGAATATCCAACTATATCTGAGAAGCCTCTACATAAGACATAATGAGTCACTGGGACAAGACCCCAACTGACTCTAAGTACTGAAATAAAGAGTCCTACTAACTAGGAATCATACTAGTCCTCGAATGAGTGAGGACTCACAAACTCAAACTGTATGGCCTGCGACCTCTATCCACAAGCCTGAGAGTGGGAACCTATATCTGCATCATCAAAGGATGCAGCGCAAGAATATGCATCAGTACTATAGAATGTACCGAGTATGTGGGATATGCAAAATCTGAAGTAAACATGCTATATATACTTTAAAACTGAAATCATACTATGGTAATAAAAGCTAGAATGCAAAGGACTCAATGCAATATCATAGGCAAAATATACTTGAAAACCATAAGTAATAGTAGAAATTCTGAAATCTAAAAGCAAAGAGTCAATGCATTTAAATAAACTAAATCCATTTATGTGGGAGGTTCTCTAACTTACATAGACCATGTAAGCTACATGGAATCTGGTGTATCCATCCCATCGAGAGGACCCAATATACCTTGCCAGGGTATAAAGGCATAACTGTGGTGTGATCACTAATTCTAATGCCCAACTGAGAGGCTAAACAACCTATGGGGTACGTAGTTTAGGGACTAAGGGTACACTCACCCTTTCCAACTTGGTGCTAAATACTACTCCCAAAAAACATACATACAACTCATAATATACTTTTGACATGTCTGATGCAAAAACTGTTAGAAAAGCATAAAGACATATCTGATGTCATGCTAATCTCAAATCATAAGTCTTAAAGCTTAGCATAGTCATAATTCAAAACATACTTTTCTTTCTAAATTCATAACTTGAAGAATTAGGCATGCAATTTCGTAATGCTTGAGGTCATGTTATCTAAACATGCAAATATTACTTGAATATATGCAATTTAGTGAAAACATGCTAGAATTCATCTATAATGCATGCATTTTGAAAACACTTAAGAAATCTCAAATAAATCATAGATAAGTAATGAGGAACCATGAATTGATGCTTTAAAACTGAACCCATAAGATTTCCCTAATTTGGGTAAGAACTCTAATTTCACCAATTCATAAATCAAAGTAAAACTTGAGGGTTTTGGGAATAAGGGTGGAAGGAATCCCTTATTGAATACCCACATACCTGAATTGAAGCTTTCTTAATTTAGGGTGAAGAGAAATATAGACTTGAACTTAGAGCTTGAGACTTGGAGTTGATGAAGTTCTTTTCCTCCTTTGGTAGATGAATGAGGAATAATGAGAGACTTAAGATAATTGGGGTAGAAACCCTACTAAAAGTGGCCAAAACGACCTCACTTAAGAGTTAAAAGGGTGAGTAATTACCAAAATAACATAGGGATTTAATTTAGAAAAACTAGATTTAAAACTCGGCTTCAGGTTCCATAGGTCCTTTCCACGAGCCATAAAAGTAACCACAGTTCGTGGATTGAAGTCGTGGTTTCTGAGCCAAAAGATAGGCTATGGATCAATTTCTACAAGCTAACAGTACGGCTTGTGGAACCATCCATGAGTCGTAGAAACCATTCATAATTCCTGAGGAAAAGCTAAGCCTCAGTCTTATTTCCACGAGCTTGTTCCATGACCCATGGAACTATCCATGACTCATGAACTTGACTCATGGTTCTTAGACCTGAGATGGAACCAACAGAACAACTTCCAAGAGTCTATTCAATGGCTCGTGGTTTAGTCCAAGCTCGTGAACCCTGAGTAAGTCAGATTTTTCAGGGATTCTAAGTTTAAAAGTTGGATCAAATTCTGGGGTGTTACAACATCTCCCCCTTGGGATCATTCATCCTCGAATGAAGACTAAGCAAGGAAAAACTGGAGAGAAAATAGCCCAACTAACCAACAAAACATAAAACTCAAGGATAAACATGAACACTGAGTTTTTTAACTTAAAACATGACTGAACTAACTTTGGAAAACATGAATGCATGCTAGGATCATGAAAGAAGATGCTGGAGCAGATTTATAGGGACATACTAAGAAGAAAACTATTACCTCAAGCTGAAACTAGATCGGAAGGGAAAAGATGAGGGTACTTGGCTTTTATGGCGGCTTCTGCTTCCCAAGTAGCTCTCTCAACTAGTTGATTCCTCCAAAGAACTTTCACCGAAGTGACTTCTTTGTTCCTCAACCTCTGAATCTGATGATCAAGAATCTCCACAGGAACTTCCTCATAGGTAAGTCTATCCTTCACACTCACATCCTCCAAAGGGACAATCAAGGTCGGGTCACCAACACACTTCTTCAACAAGGAAACATAAAAAATTGGATGAACCACTTTTAAATCTGTTGGCAACTCCAACTCATAAGCAACACTACCAACTCACCTCAGAATCCTGTAGCGACCTATATAGCGGGGAATAAGCTTCCCTTTGTTACCAAACCACATCAAACCCTTCATGGGTGACACCTTTAGAAATACCCAATCATCAACCTCAAACTCCAACTGCCTTCTTCTCACATTTGCATATGATTTCTTTCAACTCTAAGCGGTCTTCAACCTTTACCTAATGATTTGAAATTTCTCCATAGTCTCATGAACCAAATCTGGACGAATCAAAGCTGCCGCACCTACCTCAAACCAACCAATAGAAGATATACATCTTTGACCATAAAGTGCCTCATAAGGAGCCATCTGGATGCTAGAGTAAGTTATTATTGTAGGCAAACTCGATAAGAGGTAAGTGATCATCCTAATTACCTTTGAAATCAATCACACAAGATCTAAACATATCCTCTAAAGTATGAATAGTACGCTCTACCTGGCCATCCATCTGTGGGTGAAAAGCTGTGCTAAGCTTAACCTGAGTACCAAGTCCTTTCTGAAATAACCTCCAAAACTGGGATGTAAACTGAGTACCACTATCTGAAATGATACATAAAGGAATACCATGCAACCTGACTGTCTTATGAATATAGAGTCTGGCATAATCCTCTGCTGAATCTGTAGTCTTGATAGCCAAGAAGTGGGCTGATTTACATCCTATTAACAATCACCCAAATGGAATCATGCATCCTGCGTGTACGAGGTAAAACCACAATAAAGTCCATATTGATCGCTCCCCACTTCCAAGTAGGAAGATTAATACCTGAGTCATACCACCCGGTCGCTGATGCTCTACTTTTACTTGCTGACAGTTGGGGCACTTAGCCATAAAATCTGCTATGTCCCTCTTAATACCATTCCACCAATAGACTTCCTGTAGGTCATGGTACATCTTAGTGGCACCGGGATGAATAGAATACCTGGAGCTATGAGCCTCTGTCAAAATCCGCTGTCTCAACCCATCTATGTCAGGAACACACAATCGACCCTGATATCGAAGCACACCATCTCCCCCTTAGGAGAAAACCTCTACCCTTTGCTGATGGACTGCACCCTTCAACTGGTGCAAAATAGGATCACTGTCTTGCTTTTCTTTCACTTCAGCTACTAAAGATGATTTGGACCCATTCTGAACAATAACACCACCATCTGTTGAATCCATAAGGCGGACTCCTAACCGAGCAAGTCGATGAACATCATTGGATAATTCCTTCTTCCCATCCTCAATCAAAGACATACTACCTATAGACAACCTGCTAAGTGCATCCTCCACGACATTGGCCTTACCCGGATAGTAAAGCACACTCATATCCTAATCCTTAAGAAGCTCAAGCCATCTCCTTTGACAAAGATTCAATTCCTTTTGAGTGAAAATATATTGAAGACTCTTATGATCGGTGAATACATCCATATGAACACCATACAAGTAGTGTCTCCAAATCTTCAAAGCAAAAATCATAGCCACTAACTCAAGATCATGAGTAGGGTAGTTCTTCTCATGAATCTTAAGCTGTCTAGAAGCATAAGCAATCACCTTACCACACTTCATCAACACACAACCCAAACCAATCCTAGAAGCATTATAATACACAACAAAGTCATCTGAGCCCTCGGGTAGAGTCAACACGGGAGCTGTGGTCAACCTAGTCTTCAATTCCTAAAAGTTCTTCTTACATAGATCAAACCACTGAAATTTTACCTACTTTTGAGTCAACCAAGTCAATGGGGCAGCTATGGAAGAAAATCCTTCGACAAATCTCCTGTAGTAACCAGCCAAACCCAAAAAGCTCCTAATATCCGATGGGGAAGTGGGTCTAGGCCTACTTTTTACTGCTTTTATTTTCTGCAAATCAACTCGAATACCATCTCTAGTTACAACATGACCTAGAAAAGCAATGGACTACATCCAAAACTCACACTTACTGAACTTAGCAAATAACTGTCGATCCTTGAGAGTTTGCAACACAACTCTCAAATGGTCCACATGCTCCTCCTCACTCCATGAATAGATAAGAATATCATCGATGAAGATAATCACAAATATATCCAAATACTATTTGAACACACGGTTCATCAAATCTATAAAAGGTGCCGGAGCATTTGTTAGTTTAAAAGACATAACCACAAATTCATAATGACCATACCGAGTTCTGAAAGCTATCTTTGAAATATCACACTCTCGAACATGGAGTTGATGACAACCGGATCTAAGGTCAATCTTAGAGAAATAACTGGCACCATGAAGCTGATCAGACACGTCATCAATCTTAGGAATGGGATACTTATTATTGATTGTGACCTTGTTCAACTGACGATAATCGATACATATTCTGAGAGAACCATATTTCTTTAGCATGAATAAAACTGAAGCACCCCATGGAGAGATGCTAGGCCTGATAAAATCCTTATCAAGAAGGTACTTCAACTGATCTTTCAATTCCTCAAGCTCCGCTTGAGCCATCCTATAGGGAGTAATAGATATAGGATTCGTATCTGGAATAAGATCTATTCCAAAGTTGATCTCCTGCTCGGGAGGGACTCCATGTAAATCCTTGGGAAATACCTCAGGAATCTCATTCACAATGGGAACTGATTGGAGGGATGAGGTTTTGGACTTCGTGTCCACTATCCGAACTATATGATATACATAACCCTTAGAGATTATCTTCATAGCCTTGAGATAAGATATGAAATGATACTTTAAGGATGGAGGACTTCCTTGACACTCTAAGAAAGGTTCATTTGGAAACTTGAAACTAACAACTCGAGTACGACAATCAACCAAGGCATAACATGCATACAACCAATCCATCCCAAAAATAACATCAAAATCAATCATCTCCAACTTTACTAGATCGGCTGAAGTGACTCTATATAGGACTGAGATATGGCAATTTTGGTAAATTCTTATGGCTAAGACTGACTCACCAACAGGAGTAGAAACACAAAAGGGTCCTAAGAGTTGTTCAGGAGTAACTTTGAACTTGCAAGCAACATAGAGGGTCACAAAATATAGAAAGGCACTGGGGTCTAATAAAGCATACACATTGAGGGAGAAGTCTTTTAACATACCAGTAATAATGTCCGATGAACTCTCCTGGTCCTGGCAAGAGGACATGGCTAAAGGTAGTTCTGGCGCTGACCACCAGAACTAGAAGCAGTGCCCTGCTGGGCTGGTCAAACTCCTGGGGCTGTTCAGACAGACTGAGTCCTGCTACCTCCCTGTCCCTTCTTAGCTGAAGGGCAATCCTTAATCTTGTGTCTAACCTGACCACACCCAAAACATCCCTCTCTACCTGACAAACACTCGCGGGGGTGACTTCTACCACATTTGTTGCAAGTAGGATAGGTAGTCCCTTTTGCAATACTCCCCTGTGAATAAGAACCTGATCCTCTATATGTCTGATCATGACGAGGCTTGGGGGCCTGAGTAGGAGCACTAGATAAAGAATGAATGGGTCCTGATGATTTTTTCTGAAATGAAGAGCGGTGTCCACCTCCAAAACTCTAATGGCTAAAACCCAAACCCTCTGATCTAGCCCTCTTGTTCTCTCTTGCTATTTCCCTCAAATTGTCTCCCTCAGTTTGATGAGCATAAGCATAAGTCTGGAAATATTCATGTCACCCAAAAGCATAGTAGACCTGCACTCCTTATTCACCAAATCTAACACTCCATATATGAGCTTACTCATATGATCTTATGGATCAGCCATCATAGGAGCATACCTAAAAAGCTGAGTGAACCTCAACCCATACTCCTGAACCGACATGGATCCTTGCCACAAATTCATACACTCTTTGGCCTTAGATTTCCTCAACTCCCTAGGGAATCAAAGCACTCCCAAGTCATATGGACCAAATTCCTAGCCCTAGCATCCTTCCACTGAGTGTACCAAATATGAGCTACATCCTTGAGCTGATAGAAAGCTAGCTCGATACCCTCAACACCAACCATTTGTATCACATCCAAGATTTTCTTTACCTCATCCATGAAATTTTGTGGATCCTCACCAACTTTCAAACACCAAAACTCAGGTGTTTTTGCGAATTGGGACTTCTCAGAGCAGTTCAAGCTTGGACGATGCCATTCCAACAGCATGTCATTGGACGACAGGTAGGTTACAGTTTAACCTCTCTAGACTTTGTGTATATAGGCTATAATTGCATTAATTAGTATCCTTGGGTTGGTTTTCTAGGTTGGTACCCTCAGACCTTGTCCACCTCTTCTATTCGTTTATTTCATGTGTTATTTGTAATATTTATTGTAGTGTTGTACTATTACCCTTGTGTACTCGTGTGGCTTTGTATATGCCTCTGGACTATAAACGATGGGACATTAGGATTGCCTGCGAGTTCTGAACATCGTGATATTACTTTAGACTGGCTATCTATGCTATAGAGCTGAATGTGCCTGTTCAGGGCCGATAGGAATGTTTATGAGCCATTTTGGGCTAATATATTATTTGCAAGCATATCATTTATAAAAAAGTATTTTCCTGCATATTTTACTACTATTTTGGATTCGGGCCTACTATAAATAGTTTTCTAAACTTTGCATGGCTCGAAGTGCCCATTTTTGGTAGAATGAGTATAAAGGGGTTTTGGAACTAATTTAATGAAACCTCTTGGAGTTAAGGGGATATTTTGATAATTTCACCATTGGTTTATGTAGTGATACTAGGCTCGGCTGGGCCATAGATCTAGATATGATTTTCTATGGATTTAGACCCGGACATGTGCTGGGCACCCTGTTTAGGGGATTTTGATTACTGGTTTAGACTCAGATACACTCCGGGCACCCTTTATGATGGTTTTATGATCACTGCTATTGTTTTAGACACAGTTTGATTGTGTGAACATACTACGAGATTCTAATTATTGATTTATATCCGGAAGCACTCCAGACAATTGTACTTTGATATTCGCGATTAGTATGTGGTCATGGACCTCCATGGACCCTGACATTCCTGAACCAAGAGATATGGGCTGAGGTTGCTAGTAAGAGAGGTGTACGATGGAGTAGAGGTACTCGGGGGAATCCCTTCCATGGATCCTACCTCTATTGGGCCTTTTAGGTACCGGAGGGGGTAACATATAGGTTACTATCACACTGGTTTCATCGCACCATCATCATTATGCAAATTTCTTTCAGATTCCACCCTTGTTTATTGTTTGCTCAGTGTACACTCTGGTATTATGGGATGCCGAAGGGTTAGTTTTCACTTGATTGTGTTCCTTGATTGTATGGCGGCCGTTGGGACTGTAGGTAGATATTATTGCTTATCTCATATTATAGACCTTGTTATGTCCTTTGGTACTTGGTGATTTAGTGGGTTCTAGCCTGTTGAGGCTCTGATTGTTGGATATTTTGATTGTTGATGGATTAATGGGTCCTTTATTGATTTGAGGCATTATTTATGTGGCCTTCTATGCGATTATGAGGTAGGGAGTTCTATCCTCTATTGTGGTTCTGAGTAGTGGCTTTCGGTTCCTTGTGGCATAGTTTATTCCATCCTAGGTTTTAAACTGGGAGGTGGTTATCTGTTTCTCTTATCTTAATTGGTGTTTTAAGCATGATTCTATTAGTGTATTGCTTCTAGATCGAGGTTACCGGTATACCTCCCTTCTCCTTAAACTCTCCCTATTTATATATTGTTATTGCAAGGATCCCCGGTCTATTCTTCTTTCTTTCACCTGTGTTTCGTTGTATGTATATCTGCTGTGCTAGAATCATATGCTTGTAACTCTTGGTTGACTACTCTCCGTGCTAGTTCCCTTGTACTTTCTGTATTGCTTCAGTGACTGTTTCTTTGCTATTTGCTATATTACTATTTTTATATCTTATATGCACTCAGTCGGCCGATGATGCCTACTGAGTACCCGTTGCTTTGCAATTGGTGCTCATACTACACTTATGCATCTTTCTTGTGTAGATATTAGTGTGAGCTTTCATCGTTGATAGCGTGGAGACTGGTGCAACTGTTAGATATTTGAGACTAGGGTGAGCGCCTGTCCACCGGGGCTTGACCACATCTCATCTTTTGGTACTGTTACTCTTTTTATATTCAGAGATAGTTGTACTTATTATTTTATTACTTGTAGCACTTGTATTCTATTTAGAAGCTCTTAAACTATCGATACCAAGTCTTGGGGTTGGTGTAGTTCCTTGTGTTTATATATTTAGGTTGTTTGATTTTGCGTTGTCTTTATCTTTATATTCTGTTTTTGCTTATTTTCGCTTATTGTGCATATTGATTAGGTAGTAGCCCATTACTAACCATTTTGGGCTATGAAAATTAGCTTGCCTACTGAGGGTTGTAGGTGCCATCATGACCTGAGAAATCGGGTCGTGATAAGGACCCTGCTAAGCAGGTCAATGTATGAATAGGAATATAACTGCATGTCTGATATACAACCCATAAATAAATAAAAAGCCAAGCAGTTAGGAGAACCTACAACAGAACTTGTGATGGTTCATAAAGTCAATGCACGATATTAGTCCAGACACCCTAGAAGGCAACTGATGGCCAATTTAAAGGCAATCCACATGCTGCAAGTCAATGTACGATTGTGGATTAGGTCCCAAAATTTATCGACATATCAATTTGTTATTTTAGGATTCCACCTTTGTGGGCCATTATGAATAGTCCTATCAGGTTTGCTTTGAAAAGAGTCAGCTAGCTAGTTTGTAGATTTAGTTTTTACATGTTAGTTGAGAGTGTTTGGACAAGCTCTATGGTTCTTCTCTTTCTAATTTCTTAAACGAAGAACACCATTATTATTTCAAGCTTTAATATTCAAATTAAATTTATAAATTCCTTTAACTTATATTCTTGTTATTTTCTTACCAGTATGAGTATCTTAATCCTACACTGAGGTTGTGAAACTCAATGCAGTAGTAAAATTTATAAGATTTTCGTGTATTACATGATATTAGGTTGATAAGATATAAAACTTCTTCTCATTATTAATTACAATATTAACATACGCTATAATATCTTATTCTTTAGATTCGAAAGAGAAGGTTAGGATTCGATAGAAGAAGCTTTGCATGAACTCGAGGCGCTAAGCCTCTTTTGATAAATTTATATTAGGAATAGTAATATTTACTTAATGTAATTGGTTGTGCTTATTTAAATAAATCATATAGTTGTGAAAATATTATATCAAGATAAATTCTTTAACTCTTGGGAAAGATTATATGTGAAAATATTATATAAAGATAAATTGTTCAACTCTTGGAAAATATTGAGAGATGATACAGGAGCTGAGTACATATCTAAAATGCGAATATTTGTAATTGCACTAAAACCAACAGAATAATGCAGCCCAATATAGAAAAGTGCTTTAATATCATAAGTTTACATTCAGTGTTTTAATATCATAAGTTTACATTCATATTTATTTACTATAATTTTTGGTTCAATTATACAAAATCTCTTCAACCCTTACAAAATAAAAGTCGACTATTAATCTGGTATTCATCCCAGTAGTAAGCATTTTCTTCCTATTTCCTATGGGATTCAACCCCAACCTTGTTTGGGTTACTATGTTTGTATACAATCGCGTTACATTATCTGAAAGTGTATCTTGAGTATATCACGGACCATGGATCCAAGCATTGAAAAGATCCGAGAGATGTGCATGCATGATTTTCAGAAGTTGAGCAATCTACTGTGGAAAGTATGGACCGTAGGTCACATTCACAGTCCGTAAGTCTAGAGAAGACCAAGTTGGAATGAATATTCATGGAAGAAACCATAAACAATGGAATATTTTGTGGTAAAATTATTTTCCAAAGGACTAGTTAGGGTATCTTTTGTTCTTTGTGTGTCTTCTCTAAACGGTAGCCATAATAATAATTTTAGTTCGCTAGATGTACATCACGGAATCAACTTCAATAATAAAATAAATATCAAGAAACTAATTAATAGATAATCTAATAAACTACTATCTTAATATTTAAAAAAATATCTCAAAATGGCCTGACTGTATGTGGTAAACAATTTGTTTTTCAAATCTTGAAAAGGTGATATTGGCTAACATAAGAAAATTTTAAATGTTGATTGTATCTTTAATTGATTATGAAATTTATTTGAAGACTCTTTCGTTTTAATTTTCTTTTGTGAAATATTAACTCAAGTTAGAGAGGTTAAGTTTTTCTCATATTTTTCATTAATCTCAACGGAACTTTAACATATGTTTTCAATTGAAGAATGAAGTTGGAACTTTAATAGTACCCCATGAATTATCTGGGAAGATCATATGATTAGTTACAACCTAATGTCACTATCACTGTTGATGTTAACTTCGTAATTATAACTTCTGAAGATGAAGCTAACCTTTACATCATTAAACCAGACATGTTTAGTAGAGGTTTGATTATTCGTTAGATGATGATCATAGTAAAATATTGTTATAATGATATCTGGCTATATATTATTTTATGGACTTAAATAACTAGGAGGGTTGAAGCTACATAACATGAACAAAGAAAACGAAAGTGAATTAACGAAAAATAGATATCACTTATTGAGAAGGCCCTTATAGATGAACCTGAAATGGAACAAATTAAAGCTTTATTAGCATCTTGGGATGATGAATTAAGTGTTCATGTATGTCCCATTCAGGCACTAATTTTTTTCATTTATCTGCCCTTTTTGTGAATAAATTAACTAGTATTAATTCCCTTGCAGGGATTAGAGGTTACAAAGTAATAGCTCAAAAATTAGTAGTATTTAATTTCCTTTTGTTTTATCTTAAAATTACTTTATACTAGCTAATTAATGTGGTGAAAATTCACAAAGAAGTTACTTATTCAATTTTGAACACATACAGGCTAAATAGTCGAAAAGAGAGGCTAGATCGTGCTGCTAAGGATGGTCATATGCTATCTGAAGAGGACAATCTTGATGAGGAACAATCAGTGATATTTTGGGTCAAGTAGGGATCACTGATGAGTTCTTATTCAAGATTATCCCCTCTAGATGGCACGCGACCATTCATAGAAACACGTTCTAGCCTCGCTATCCGATTATTTAGCCTATATGCATTCAAAATAGAATAAGTGACTTATTTGTGAATTTTCTCCACACTTATTAGCTAGTATAGAATATTTTAAGATAAAATAAAAGAAATTAAATATTACCAATTGTTAAGTTGTGACTTTGAAACCTCTGATCCGTGCAAAAAATTTAAGACTAATTAATTAAAGGACAAAAAGTGCAGAAAAAGAAAAAAAGTAGTGCACAAATGATACATACATGGACACTTTATTCCTCATTCTAAGATTCTAATAAATCTTTATTTTACTGCATATTAGGTTCATCCATAAGGGCCTTCTCAAAAGGTGATAGCTATTTTTAGTTCATTCACTTTCATTTTCTTTGTTCATGTCGTGCAACTTCAACCCTCCTGGTTTTCACATTCTGAGTCTATCATCATCATTTCAGTGCATAAAATTATATATAGCCAGATTTTATTATAACAATATTTTACAATGATCATAATCTAATGAATAATCAAATCTCTACTAACATTGTCTAGTTTAATAATGTAAAGGTTAGCTTCACCTTTAGAAGGTACAATTACGAAGTTTACATGAGCAATGGTCGTGACTATAGTTGTAACTAATCTTTTTTTCTTCTCATACAATTCTTGGAGTACTATTAAAGTTCCAACACCATTCTATAATTGAAAACACATGTTAAAAATTTCTTGCTATAAAAGAAAAATATGAGAAAAAATTAGTCTCTATAACTTGAGTTAATATTTCAGAAAAAAAAATTAAAACCAAAAAGTCATCAAATAAATTTTTTAATCAACTAAAAATAAAATCAACATCTAAAAGTTTCTTAAGTTGGTCAGTGTAACTTTCTCTATATCTGAAACAATAATTTATTACCATATATAATCAGGCTATAATGTGAAAATATTATAAATATTAAGATATTAGGGTAGTATTTTATTAGATTATCTATTAATTAGTTTGTTGTAATTTTTTATTATTAAAAATGATTCCATGATACACATCTATCGAAGTAAAATTATTGTTATGACCATCGTTTAGAGAAAACATACAAAAAAGAAAAGAAACCCTAACTAGTCACCTGGGGAACATTTTATAAAATTGAAAGGATAAGAAAGATTCTCTAAATACAACTAGATCTAAATTTTGCCAGAATGGAGTTTGAAGAAAAAAAATCACTAAGCTTCATTACTTAAATAATATTCTCAAAATTTCAGCACTAAAATCTTAAGGAATTTTAGTTATGCAAGTTTTTCCTTCATTAACCAAAACCTAATTAGATGAAATTCTTTTCTTTAACAAAAAAGTTATTAAGATAAATCCCCTTTTCCTTGTATGAGAACTTCTCTAGTTTTAAAAATCTAAAAAATCTCAAAAACCTTTATCAAAAAATTGTTCAAATGATACATGCATCTTAAGCTAAAAAAAATGATAAAGTAATCTCAGTAAAAAGACAACATACCACTATTTGAGTACTATTGATTGTCGAAATTGATGAAATATAAGAAACTATGTCTAGGTAAGTGTTCATGTTATATGAACAACCCATGTATATATATAAGAATGGAGATTAGAGTATTTTTATATAAAAAAATACAAAAGAAACAAAAATTAATTAAGAAAAACTCAAGGATGATAGATGAGAAGCAAGGTGGTTTGAGTATATATAGACAAATAAAGTGAGAAGGCAGAAAGTATTTTGAAGATAGATAAGGATGAAACTAATAGGATCAGATTTGTAGCTTTGACTTTATAGAAGGAAAATCATTATTTGCCAAATTTTTACATTTGGTCAATATTTATTTATTATTCGTAGAGTTTAGATAGTATATAAGATTCTCATAATTTATTTAAAGTGTGAACACAGTTAATTAGTCAAACAACCATGAGGGTCTCATACGTTTTGCACCCCAACTTGTGTATTCTTTTATGATTTGCACCCTGCCCTATTTATTTTTATGATTATCACCCTAACATATTTATTTTCTTGAAAAATAATAAAACTATTCTTTTTCAAAAAAAAATCACGAGGAAAAAATTGAACATATAATAATAAAATTATTATCTTACATTACCCTCTTCATAGTCATCCAAAAGAACTCTCTTTGCAAGACCAATGACAATCTGGGAGAAACCTAGTTCTTAAAACCATAACTTTTAGGAAGTTTTGTGAATAATTAAATTGTGCAGATATTTGAAATAATCCGATTTTTGTAAATCACCAATGGGCATACTGTTTTTGAGAGGCCTTCACAAAATTATTGTGTTATCCTTGTTTGAGACACCTTTTAATTTTTATTTCTTTTAAAATATAAAATTATACTTTTAACAAGTGAAGGAGATTAAAGACTGAAACCAATTTTCATTCTTTTATTCTTAAAATTGTTCGACCGAGAATCACATGGGCAGATTTGCATTGCATGACAAATTCATTAACCATCAAAAGATACAAATATACAATCGTAAGAAAGCTGGATATTTGTTCTATTACCATGAGCATTGAAGTTCTAAGTGTGTGTCTTAACAGTGCCAAAACAGTTAATCAAGTTATTTTGGTTTTATCCAAGCAATCCTGTCATAACCCAAAATTCAAGGTCATGATGACACTTACCGTATCATTCCAACATTGAATACACTTTAAAGTAATATAGAAATAAACCAATAAGCAAATAGTCGTAAAACTCATTATTTCATAGGTAAAGGTAAAAATTGTAGAAGTTAAACCACCTTAAAATGTAGTGTCATCAGTACAAGAGTTTATTAATACAAAATACAATGTTCAATTCATCAAAATTTCTATGATATAGAAAAGTCAGAAAGTAAATATAGATGAAATTGGTCCATGATTCTGTACACGAGCTCATCACAACTTCAAGTCAAGGGTTAGTTTTGGATGATCAAAATCAATGAGGGCTACTGCTAAGTTAGTAATTCACCAGCTTATTGAGTTCTTAAGTATTGCTTACTATCCTCAATTTCATGATTTTAAAGTGATTTTTATGTCTTAATCCTTATATGTGTAGGCATTCAAGAGCTATGTTGATAAATAGGAATTTGGAACCAAAAGAGGCAAAAAATGAGTATAAGAACCAAGCCCACGAATTGAAGAATGAAAATAGTTTAAAAAATAAATATTGTACATGCGCACAAAGTCATGTGCAACTGCACATAATCTGCACACAAACTGCACATATCAGTGAGACAACGAACAAACACTGGAAAGGAGAATCTGGGTTGTGCGATCGCACAACGCTGTTTCAAGCCTCACTTGAAATGCACCCAAGCCGCACTCCTAAAAAAGGAAACTGGAAACATTGGATGTCTTGTGCAAGATTCACAAGCCCACAGTGGCTACACTTAAGCTGCACACAAGCTGCATAATCAGTGGAGGAGATATTTTTGTTCGAAGTTTTCAGCCGATTTTGGGGGTTTTGAACGACAATTGTAGGGATCTTTATTACATTCTATTTTTTTTTTGCAGCTTTGATACCAAGTACTAAGAACCTTCTTCTCCATCATCTTTCACTACTAAAAATAGCTCAAAAAGAGACGGATAGAAAAGCGACGGACAATGTCGCTCCCAAAAAGCGACGGAAAAAGCGACGTTGTCCGTCGCTTTTTCTACCTTTTTAATTTATATTTATTTTTTTTATAAAAATGATGGACATCATCGCAAATGCCATCGCATTTTGGGAGTGATAGACATATAATTATTTACATATAATTTATATTTATTTTTTAATACAAGCGATGGACAACATCGCAATAATTAAAAAAATATTTTAAAATAACGACGCTGTCCGTCACAATTTTCTAAATTTTAATTTATTAATATATATATAAATATAAATTTTTAAAAATGAATTTATATTTATTTTTTAAATAAAAGCGATGGACAGTGTTGCTTTGTCCATTGCTTTTTGGTCAAATGTTAGTCAACTCATTTTAAAAAAGCGATGGACGAAAGCGACGCTGTTCGTTGCTTTTTAAATAATATAGTGACCCAGATCGGGTCACTCCTCTATTTTCCTCTTTTCTCTTCTCTTCTCTTCTCTCTTTCTGTCCACCATATTGCCTCCACACACCTCCACAACGTTGCCGCCGTCGCCTTCTCCACCAGCCGCCACGCCACCTCCTTTCTCCTCCATCAATAAATTTTGGGTTAGGGTTAATTTAAAACTTCAATATTAGATTTTTTTACTTTTTTTTAGTTACATTGCATTTATTTTAGGTTAATGTTAGATTAAGAACATTGTTAGTTGTTATGAAGATTAGAACTTGAATTAGTAGTATTTAAAATTTCAAGTTAGGGTTTGCTTGATATTTTTTGTTATTAGTTGTAATGACCCTTCCAGTTATTTATGCATTTTTGCCTTTCTTGTACAGTTAGAGCTTGCATGTAGTGGCCCCAAGTTATTTATGGCTTGCTGGGACCGGTAGTTTGGGGCCCGGACCATTTGTTTGGACTTTTTGGCCGTTCCTTATTTTAGAGCTTTAGGCTATTGAAATAATTGACTTCAGTCAACATTCTTGGTGAATGTGCTAGGAATCGAACTCTGACAGTTCCATTAGCTTCGAAACATGGACTTTGGTTTAGAGGGACCTTTGGTTGGGATCCGGCAGCTTTTCAGCTTGGAATTCTCTCTCGTTCTGTGTTTTCAGGTCAGTTGGGCTTGCTTGGTTGAATTTGGTCAACATTTGGAGAAGACAACCTCAGATGAAAATTCTGTCAGTGCTGTTAGCTCTGGAATGTCGAGTTTAGGCTAGAGGGACCATTGGTTCAGGTCCCGAGGCTTCCGGACTTATTTTCGGCCCTTGAGTTCCTTTTTGAAAATAGTTGGCCTAAGGTTGATGTTGGTTGTGGGGCCCACTTTTCATTACATAGACCTCCGATAATATTTCCGTCAATTCTTTTAGATTCGTAACGCTATTTCTAGTTGAATAGCTGTGGTCGTTTTTGTTCGCGGGACTCAGATGCGTTCCCGAGGACCCAAAGTGTTAAAATATCTAAAAGGGCATTGTTAGTTGCTTGTGTAGCGCCAGGGAGCCGTCTGGGTCGCGCCTGCATACGCGCGCCTGAGCCTAGGCTAGTGCACCTGCGTGCGAGCCGCCTTGGCCAGGCCAGCGCCCCTATGCCTGTTGGGCACACCTGCACCTAGGCTGGCAGTATATAGGCTGCCCAACTCATTTTCTCTCCCTCATTTCTCCTATACCCAATTCCAAAAATCCTCCATTGATAACTTGATTGGAGGGTGCTAATTGGCGATCGTTGCATGTTTTGGAGCATCTAACAATGGGTAAATTCACTCTTTAAATCCCCGTTTCCTCCCTTGATTCTCATTTGAATTTCTTGATTGAGAGACTATTTTGGAGCCCCATCCATGGTCTGATTCCGCTTATCTTTTTAAAATGTGTTCCGAGGATGGTAAGAAACACGGGGGTGTTTTCATTTCCAATTTTGAGTTGTGGGGCCAACGGGCTCGTCGGTGACCCGAATTTCAACTCGGTTATGTTTATGGCATTATGGGTGTCATTAGACTTGTATTAACGTGTAGATTATTGTGTTGATAGTGGTTTTGTGATTTGGAGCTTCCCGAAGCAGTTCGAGCCTGGACGATGCCATCCCTACATCTATTCATCGAATGACAGGTAGGTTATGGTTTTCCATACCTAGACTCTGCGTATATAGGCTATAAGTGCATTAATTCGAATCATTGGGTGGGTTGTTATAGGTTGGTACCCCAGACCTTGTCTGCTTTTTCTGTCCTTTTATTTTATAAGTTGTTTTAGTATTCGCGTAGTATTGTATATTACCCTTGTAGTCCAGTGTGGCCTTGTATTGACTCTGGAACATAAATGGTGGGTTATTTGGCAATGTTCGCGAGACCCAGACATAGAGATATCCTTTTAGGCTGGTTATGTCTGCTGAGTAGCTGTGGAGCCTGTGCAGGGCCGATAGGACTTGTTTGTGAGCCATTATTGGGATACTCTATTGTTTGCGAGCATATAATACATGAAATGATTTTCCCTTCATGTTTTACTATTGATTTGACTTCGGACCTACTATAATTAATTTTCTAAACCTTGCATGGCCCCGAGAGCCCATTTTTGGTAAATAGATTTTTAAAAGGACTTGGAAACTGGTTTCTATGAAATCTCTGAGAGTAGAGAGAGGGTATATCAATAATTTGACTAATGGTTCTCATTCTGATACTAGGCTCGGCTGGACCGTAGCACTAGACATTATTTTCCATAGATTTAGACCTGGAGACGAGCCAGGCACCCTGTTTAGGGATTTTGATACTTGATTTATATTTTAGACCCGGATACACTTCGAGCACTCTTATAAGAGTTGTTGATACTTGACTACTGCTTTAGACCCGGGTACACTCTGGGCACCCTTGATGGGGATTATTGAGATTACTACTACTGATTGAGACTTGGATTGAATCCGAGCACGTACTACGAGATCCAGATGGTTGAGATATTTTGAGGTTAGAGTGTAGTATGTGGTCTACGAGTAGACCTCCATGGACCCTATCATCCCAGATCAAGTGCTACGGCAAAAAGGTGACCAGAGGTAGGAGTTTACAGCGGAGTAGATGTACTCGGGAGAAGTCCTTCCATGGATCCGGCATTTATTGGACCATTGGGGCATCAAAGGTGGTAACATACTAACACTGCGATCACACTTGGTTACAGATTCATCATATCATATCATCATGCATATTTCACACGGATTCCACCCTTGTTTGCTGTGTGTTCAGTGTACTCTTCGGTTGTAAGGGCAGTCAGAGGGTTTGTTTTCACTTGATTGCGTTCCTCGGTTGTATGAGCGACCGTTGGGACTATAGGTAGCTTATACAATTCCTATTAGATTATAAAGGTTGTTTTAGTCCTTGGTTCTTGTGGATTGGTAAGTTTTAACCTGTTGAGGCTCCGAGTGTTTGGGCTTGAGTATTGAGGGGCTAGTGAGTCCTATTTTATTGAGACACCTTTGTAGGGCCTTCAGGGCAGTTTGTGGGTTTTAGTCCATTGTTCCTTATCTTGACTCTAAGTAGTGGCAATCGGTTATGGTGGTTTAGTTATTCCATTTTAGGGCTGTATTTATGATATTGATCCGGTTTATGCCTACCTTGATAGTTATATTTAAAGCATGTTTCTGTTATTCTCTGACTTCTAGTTGATTATGTTGGATTGCCTCCCTTCTTTACTTTTTACTTGAGGTTACTGGTATACTGCCATGTTTTCTAAACTCTCTCCTTTAATATACTATTATTGCAAGGATTCCAGGTGCGTTCTTCTTTCTTACACCAGTTTCTGTGTATATTTGTTTCATGTGCTAGTATTGTTTGTTATTACTCTTGGTTTTCTATTCTCTGTGCTAGTTCTATGTGCTTCCACTATTGTCTTCTGTGACCATTTCCTCTCTATCTGCTACTTGCTATTTTTATATCTTATATGCGCTCAGTCGGCCGATGATGCCTACTGGGTACTCGTTGCTTTGCAATTAGTGCTCTTCTATACTTTTTGGTGCAAATATTAGTTGAGATTTTGCCATTGATCGCGTTGGAAACTCGTGTAACTTTTGGAAATTCGAGACTAGGGTGAGTACCTACCGGTCGGGGCTTGGCCATATCTCATCTCTTGTACTGTTACTCTTTGTTTATTCGGAGACAATTGTACTTATCTTTTGTTACTTCTAGTACTTGTACTCTATTAGAAGCTTCTATACTATTGATACCAAGTCTTGGGGTTGGTTTAGCATCATTTGTATATATTTTGGGTTTTTTCTTTCGTGTTTTCTTATCTTTATATTCTGCTTCTGCTTCTTTCCATTCATTGTGCGTATTGGTTAGGTAGTAACCCATTACTAACCATTCCAAGCTATGAGAACTGGTTTTACTGGGGGTTGTAGGTGCCATCATGACCTGAGAAATTGGGTCATGAAAGCTTGGTATCAGAGCTCTAGGTTCACCAGTGTCGTGGTACAGAAGAAAACATCTATGTAGAGTCTCATAGATCGGTACGATGACGTCCATATCCTATCTGCGGGAGGCTACAGGGAATTGTTAGGAAAAGTTTCATCTTCTTGGCTCCTTATCATGCGTTACTGGCTCTATTGACTTCTAAAACTTTGGTTGTTCATTCATTCTTAGATGCCTAAGACGAGTTCAATAACGATTGGTGTCGAGGCTTCTGTACCTATTGCTTCAGTGCTTCTGTCAGTGCCAGGACTTTAGAGTGAGAGTTTATTACATCAGGTAGGGGGTGTGGGGCCAGCCCAACCTTCGGTTGGATTTATAGTTACCTTAGTTCTTCAGGATAGCGTGGCTAGAACTCTGAGTCCTTCGGTGGGTGTTTCAGTACTCGATTCTTTGAGTGGTGCTTCAGTCAGGGTTGAGTTTCCAGTCCTTCAGCAGGGTTATTTGTCAGTAGTGGAGTATGAGGAAAGATTTTATGACATGGTTAGGCGTACTTCTAGGGCTGTACCATCAGAGTTTAATAGGGTTCAGAGTTTCATGGGAGGTTTGATTTCACCACTCCATTTGGCGACTGAGCACTTGGTTATAGTTGGGATGACTTTTCTTCAGGTAGTTGACCATGCTTGGGCTGTTGAGGGTTTATGCCGTGAGGCTTATAGAGGTGGTGCGAAGAAGCGTCATCACCAGGATAGTTCTCGAGGTTCTCATACTTGAGGTAGGAGATTCTCCACCTGAGAGAGGCTCCATTTCTTTATATCTACCAGGGCGATTCTCATTGCTCCACAAATTCTAGAGAGTAGTTGTATAGGGTATGTTTAGTAGAGTAGGTAGGGTACGGATCAAATTAACCGTGGCTTGCCTTCAGAGTATGCAGACTGTGGTGGCCGATCAGGTCTAGTAGGATCATCCCGTCAGACTCCACTTGGTAAGGTTTGTTATTGGTGCAGGGAGCAAGGACACTTGGTTAGGGATTGTCCCACGATTCCGCTTTCTAGTCAGCAGGTGTTACCTCTCAGTACTTCAGTGCCACCGGCCAGAGGTGGAGTACAGGGTAGTAAGGGTGGTCCCCAGGCAGCGAGAGGGAGTGTGCAGGGTTGTGGGGGTGGTCCACTGATGGTTAGAGGTGACTTTCAGCCCTGTAGTTCAGGTATCCATCTAGAGTCGACAGACATCGTGCATCGGAGTAGAGCTTCTTTGGGTTGCTATAGTTGTAGGGTGATGGTACATTATGCTAGAGACTGTCCTCGGCGAGGGATGGTTGAGCCTGCAGCTTTGACTACTCAGTCCAAAGTTAGATCCCATTAGTCTGATGCCCTTACTGGTGGGCTAGAGGTAGAGGTTCCTAATATCATTGCACCAGGTTAGGCTTTTGCTACCTTCAGCTTATGATAGTTCCTGCTCGCATTGTGATTCTATCCCTTCTGTCATTTATTTGCTTATGTGCCTACCTACTACTTGTTTAGATATTTGACTACCTAAATTTTAGTAGCTATGTGTTGTTTTATTGGTAGTTTATTCTTTAGTAGTGGATGGGGTGAGTTTTCCTTGTGAGATGCTTACCCAGAGTCGTAGCTCATGGGTAGTTCGTGTTAGTCTCATTTCTGGGTGTTTTACCTCTGGTTTTGTTATGGCTCTAGGCTTGTGTTAAGTCTTTCCTTTGAGTGGTCCTCGATGGTTGTTGCCTAGGCTGTTACCTAGATTTTTCTAGAAGTTCTGGTGTTGGTTCGATGTGATACCGGTAGTTGTGCCGGAGTTGAGATTTTGTCTTAAGTTGGGAGATGTTGGTTATGCTAGCGTGCCTTGATCGATTTGGTTTTCTCGGGTGTTTAGAGTTGACCCTCCTTGTTGGTTGGTTAAGGAGGTTGGCAATTATGTGGGTTGTTCCCATACTTGTCCGGTTGGGTTGCCCTATTGTTTTCCCCTGTTCTAGCTGGAGTGATTTTTGATCATAATTCTCTGATTGAGTTTTGGCTTGAGCATTTTCAACTAAGTATTGACTATAGCCTCATGGTTGAGATGTATTCGTAGCATGTTGGGTGAGTCAAGCATCCATACCATTCTTCTCCTTCTTTGTTGATTATAGACAATATAAGTATGGGAGCTAAGGAAATGACCCCAGATTCTTATTTTGAAAGGATTTGCTAGGTTTGGTATATGCCAAGGAAGGGTTTTGTTTAGTTGAAAAAAAGAGGGAGATGTCTCCTTGTTCGTGCTTGTGTTTTCTAGTAGCTGACTGGGGAGACGATTGAGAGTTTTCTTGGGTTTGTGTGTATTGACATGATCCGACTGACTATAGATTGTAATAGTTTTCCTTCGATTGGTCCAAGGTCAGAATTCCTTTTTGGTGAGAGATCGAGGTAGTGGTCATTTTGAGTACTACCTTTGGGGACTCATTGTATCAGTTGTAGTTTCCTTGTGATGTTCGATGAATGATCCAAGTCTTCGTAGCACTTTCGGTTTTGGGCAAAATGGTATGTTAAGAGAAGCTGACTCCAGCTCCTAAGTGTTCATCTATAGTGACTGGGTTTATGCAGAAGTTTGATCGAAGTATTGGTTGCCAACTAGGGTTAGGTTTTAGAATCGTAGACTAACAAACTACTCCGGATGGTTCGTGGTTGGTTCTTTTGGTTGTAGCTTCTTATGTTGGAATGAATTGAGTTCGGAAAACTCAGCTTACCCATTTTCCGTTATGGGGTGAAAGTTGATCTTGGACATCTAGTCCTTGGCTAACCCTTCGGTAAGACTAGACATTCCAGATTTCAACAGTGTTCGTGATAGTACGAGGCTCCTTCTACCTTGGTTTGACAGACTCAGTGATGTAAGTTTGATATTTAGTGGTGGTGTATGCTTTATGTGGTAAGCTTGTGTGGGTTGAGACTAGCATGATTACTTTTGAGTTGTACTGGTACTTAGAGACTGGTGGTCACCATTCGTTTACCAAGAATTCGAAAGCTTGTTTAATTGTTTATTTCAGGGTTATTTTTTATGTGGGGTTCGTTGGTTAGACTCGGCCAGTATGGACTAGAAGTTCGGCATGACATATTCTTCAAAATGGTTGGTTGTGTTCATTCGGGTAGAGCGGTTGATTCGAACCAAAGGTATGAGTTGAAGTTATATGCAAATTTCTATGACTAGATGGCAACTTTGAACCCCAGACACCTTTTCCTTTGCCTTCGGGGTGTTTTGACTTGATATTCGTGGCATGGTGGACTTCTTCTTGAGTTGAGCTTGGTATGACGACTCCTAATTTGAATGGTGTTCGAGTATTCAGAGTCGCAGCAGTGTTCTTAGAGTATGGAGCTTAGCTAGTAATTATGGAATTTGTGGCAGTCTTAACACACTTCTTGTAGAGACTTGGTTTTGGGTCTATCAGGCAGGTTTCCCTGGTTCCTTCGCTTCTAGTTGATTCAGATTTGGTCCGATTGATATTAGCATGGATAGCATAGTTGACACGAGCATGGATGGTGTAGATAACACATACGATATTCATGCAAAGGGAAGCTTATGAGTCTGTGAGAGTGATGTGGATGAAGAAAAGAGTCCATTTGTGCAAGTGGCTAGGCTTTAAATTCAAGAATCCATAAAGAAGACAACCAAACAAGGCCCTTGCCTCATTAAGGGCAATATTGTAAAAAGTCAATGTCTTCTTATTTCCTTAGTATAAGTAGTAGATTTTCTTCATTTTGAAGACCAGTTTTGATGTTGAATATTGATACTCTAAATTTGTAGTTGATATCTTAGTGATTAGTGATTGGTGTAATTCCCTTAAGGAATTAGTGAGTGATTAGGGTGAACTCTCCTAATTGTTAGTTAACTTCTTTTGCTTAATTAATCAAAGTGTCATCCATTTGTGGAATTCATTTGGTTTCCTTGGTTGATTGAGTAGGGTTAGTTTCTTAGTTATTGAAATCAATTGGGAGGTGAGGGTATCAAGTCCCTTCTTCCCCATAATTTCAATTTCTAGTTGCTAATCCACATATCTTTTCCTTCTTTCCTTCTTGTTTGTTGATTTTCCGTTATCACCGATTCAGCTAGGTTGGTTTCATTCTACAGTTTGAAAGTTCTCCATCAACACAAGGTATTCATACATGCCTTTCCTAACTTTGGTGTGTGGACTTCAGTCGGATTCAGATAGGTTGATTAGTTGGGTTCAGTTAGCGAGTTTGGTGTTGGCAAAAGTGTCCGTCCATTGGTTGATGATCAGTTGAGACTGGTAACTCCAGTTTTCAAGGGTATTCTTTGAGTTGTTATCTTGGATGGCAAATGCTAGTAGACTATAACTTGTCTTAGAAGGAGTTTGAGCAAAAAAAAAAAGGGTGATTTCATCCGTGGTAGGGTATAAGCAAAGACTGTGGATCTCCAGTGTGTCAGTTGATGCCTCGAGGGTGGTTCGAGTGTTCAACTTGTATGCAGCCTCCTGTTTATGGTACAAAAGGATTCAGTTCAGAAAAAAAGGTTTTGCGGATCAGCGGGTTCATGAGTTAGATTTTTGGTTTTTGGCTTTTTTGATAAACTTGATTGTGGTTTTGGAGATTCGAGTTCTGCATGTGGATCGCCTTAGTTCTCTGGTCTCGGTGTTGTGTTGATGCTCTCTAGTTGAGGTTCTCGAGGTTCAGTTTGGGTCGGCAGGCCCTTGGTATTTTTTTTAGGAGTTTGAGTTTGGGATCTAGCTTGGCTAGTGAGAAGTGTAGGTTTGGTTGCTTTTGTTGGTTCCGTTGGGTGTCGTTCAATTGAGTAGGCTACCTGAGTTGTTCGAGTGAGTAGTGTGGGCTTCGTATCCGCTGTTCTTTTCATCTCTAGTCTTTCCTTCTTTCCTGACTTTTGGGGAGGAAAGTCTTTTTAGTAATGGATGATGTAATGTCCCTTCCGGTTATTTAGGCATTTTTGCATCTCTTGTACTGTTAGAGCTTGCCTTTAGCGGCCCTAAGTTATTTATGGCTTGCTGGGACCGGTAGTTCGGTGCCCGGGCCGTTTGTTTGGCCTTTTTGGCCGTTCCTTGTTTTAGAGCTTTAGGCTTTTGAAATCGTTGACTTCAATCAACATTCTTGGTGAACATGCTTGGAATCAAACTCCGACAGTTCTGTTAGCTCTAGAGCATGGACTTTGGTCTAGAGGGACCTTTGGTCAGGATCTGGGAGCTTTTCAGCTTGAAATTCTCTCTCGTTCTGTGTTTTCAGGCCAGTTGGGCTTGCTTGGTTGACTTTGGTCAACATTCAGAGAAGACGCCCTCGGATGAAAATTTATTCAGCACTGTAAGCTCTGGAATGTCAAGTTTAGGCTAGAAGGACAATTGGTTCAGTTCCCGAGGCTTCCGGACATGTTTTTGGCCCTTGAGTTCTGTTTTTAAAATAGTTAGCCTAAGGTTAATGTTGGGTGTGGGGCCCACTTTTCATTAAATCGACCTCTGATGGTATTTTTGCCAATTTAGTTTGGATCTGGAATGCTGTTTCTAGTTGAATAGCTCTGGTCGTTTTTCTTTGCGAGACCTCAGATGCGTTCTCGGGGACCCAAAGTGTTAAAATCTCCATAGAGGCATTGCTGGTTGCTGGTGTAGCGCTAGGGCGCCGCCTAGGCCGCACCTACACGTGCATGCCTACGCCTAGGACAACGCACCTATATGCTAGCCGCCTTGGCCAGGCCAGTGCCCCTGCGCCTATTGGGCACACCTGCGCCTAGGCTGGCAGTATATAGGCTGCATAACTCGTTTTCTCTCCCTCATTTCTCCTATACCCAACCAAAAATCCTCCATTGATAACTCATAAAACCTCCATTTCAACCCCTTGCTCTTTCCAACTAATTGGAGGGTACTAATTGGCGATCCTTGCATGTTTTGGAGTGTCTAACAACAGGTAAATTCTCTCTTTAAATCCCCATCTCCTCCCTTGATTTTCCTTTGAATTTCTTGATTGAGGGACTGTTTTGGAGCCCCATCCGTGGTCTGATTCCGCTCATATATTGAGCATGTGCTCCGAGGATGGTAAGAAACACATGGGTGTTTTTTGTATCTGATTTGGGGTTGCAGGGCCAACGGGCCCACTGGTGACCCAAATTTCGATCCGGTTATGTTTATGGCATTATGGGTGTCGTTAATCTTGTATTAACTTGTAGATTATTGTGTTGATAGTGGTTTTGTGATTTGGATCTTCCCAGATCAGTTCTAGCCTAGACAACGCCATCCCCACAGCTATTGGCCAGACAACAGGTAGGTTATGGCTTTCCCTATCTAGACTCTGCGTATATAGGCTATAACTGCATTAATTAGCATCCTTGGGTGGGTTGTTATAGGTTGGTATTCCAGACCTTGTCTGCCTTTATTGTCCATTTATTTCATACGTTATTTGTAGTATTCGCGTAGTATTGGATATTACCCTTGTGGTTTTGTGTGGCCTTGTATTGACTCGGGAACATAAATGGTGGGTTATTTGGGAATGTCTGCGAGTACGGACATAAAGATATCCTTTTAGGCTGGTTATGTCTGCTGAGTAGATGTGGAGCCTGTGTAGGGCCGATAGGACTTGTTTGTGAGCCATTATTGGGCTACTTTATTATTTGCGAGCATATCATACATGAAAAAGGTTTTCCTTGCATGTTTTACTACTGATTTGGCTTCGGGCCTACTATAATTGATTTTATAAACCTTGCATGGACCCGAGGGCCCATTTTTAGTAAATAGATTTTTGAAAGGACTTGGAAACTGGCTTCAATGAAATCTCTCACAGTAGAGAGAGGGTATATCGATGATTTGACTGATGGTTCTCATTCTGATACTAGGCTCAGTTGGACCATAGCACTAGACATTGTTTTTCATGGATTTAGACCCGGATATGAGTCGGGCACCCTATTTAGGGATTTTGATACTTGATTTATGTTTTAGACTCGTATACACTTTGGGCACCCTTTATAAGGGTTATTGAGACTTGACTATTGCATTAGACCCGGCTACACTCCGGGCACCCTTGATGTGGATTATTGAGATTACTACTACTGATTTAGACTCAAATTGAATCTGAGCACGTACTACGAGATCCCAATGGTTGAGATATTTTGAGGTTAGAGTGTAGTATGTGGTTTACGAGTAGACCTCCATGGACCCTGTCATCCTGGACCAAGTGCTACGGCAAAAAGGTGACTAGGGGTAGGGGTTTACGGTGGAATAGATATACTTGGGAGAAGTCCTTTCATGGATCCCGCCTTTATTGGACCTTTGGTGCACCAGAGGGGGTAACATACTAACACTGCAGTCATATTTTGTTGCAGATTCATCATATCACATCATCATGCATATTTCACCTGGATTCCACCCTTGTTTGACATGTGTTCAGTGTACTCTCCGATTGTATGGGCGGTCAGAGGATTTGTTTTCACTTGATTGCGTTCCTCGGTTGTATGGGGGACCGTTGGGATGTGTAGGTAGCTTATACTATTCCTATCAGATTATAGAGGTTGTTTTAGTCCTTGGTTCTTGTGGATTGGTAAGTTTTAGCCTTTTGAGGCTCCGAGTGTTTGGGCTTGAGTAATGAGGGGCTAATGTGTCCTATTTTATTGAGACACCTTTGTGCGGCCTTCAGGGCGGTTTGTGGGTTTCAGTCCGTTGTTCCTTATCTTGACTCTGAGTAGTGGCTATCAGTTATGGTGGTTTTGTTATTCCATTTTAGTGCTGTATTTGTGAGATTAATCCCCGTTTTTTCCTACCTTGATAGTTGTGTTTAAAGCATGTTTCTGTTATTCTATGCCTTCTAGTTAATTATGTTGGATTGCCTCCCTTCTTTCCTTTTTACTTGAGGTTACTGATATACTGCCATGTTTTCTAATCTCTCTCCTTTTATATGCTATTGTTGCAAGGATTCTAGGTGCGTTCTTCTTTCTTACACCTGTGTTCTGTGTATATTTGTTTCCTGTGCTAGCATTGTTTGTTATTACTCTTGGTTGTCTGTTCTCTGTGCTAGTTCCGTGTGCTTTTGCTATTGTCTTCTTTGACTATTTCCTTGCTATCTGCTACTTGCTGTTTTTATATCTTATATACGCTCAGTCGGCCGATGATGCCTACTGGGTACCCGTTGCTTTGCAATTGGTGCTCATACTACAATTTTGCACTTTTTGGTGCAAATATTAGTTGAGCTTTCACCGTTGATTATGTTGGAGACTCGTGCAGCTTTTGGACATTCGAGACTAGGGTGAGCGTCTCCCGGTTGGGGCTTGGCCATATCTCATCTCTTGTACTGTTACTATTTGTATATTCGGAGACAATTGTACTTATCTTTTGTTACTTCTAGCACTTGTACTTTATTAGAAGCTTCTGTGCTATCGATACCAAGTCTTGGGGTTAGTGTAGCATCATTTGTATATATTTTGGGTTGTTTCTTGCGCGTTGTCTTATCTTTATATTGTTCTTTCACTTATTTCCGTTCATTGTGCTTATTGGTTAGGTAGTAGCCCATTACTAACTGTTCTGGGCTACAGGAATTGGTTCACCTACTGGAGGGTTTTAGGTGCCATCATGACCTGAGAAATTGGGTTGTGACAACTTGGTATCAGAGCTCTAGGTTCACTGGTATCATGGTACAAAAGCAATTGTCTACATAGAGTCTCGTGGATTGGTACGATGAAATCTAAAACTTGGCTCCTTATTGTGCGTTCCTGGCTCTATTGACTTCTAAAACTTCGATTTTTCATTCATTCTCAGATGCCTAAGACAAGTTTGACAATGATTGGTGTCGAGGCTTTTGTACCTATTGTTTCAGTACTTTCATCAGTGCCAGGATTTCAGAGTGAGAGTTTATCATATCAGGTAAGGGGTGTGGGGCCAGCCGAACCTCTGATTGGATTTATAGTGACCCCAGTTCTTTAGGACACCGTGGCTAGGACTTTGAGTCCTCCGATGGGTATTTCAGTACTCGATTCTTTGAGTGGTTCTTCAATCAGGGTTAAACTTCCAGTCCTTCAGGAGGGTTGTTCGTCGATAGTGGAGTATGAAGCGAGATTTCATGACATGGTTAGACGTACTGCTAGGGCTGTACCATTAGAGTTTGATAGGGTTCAAAGTTTCGTGGGAGGATTGATTTCACCTCTCCATTTGGTGACCTGGCACTTGGTTATAGTCGGGATGACTTCCCTTCAGGTAGTTGACCATGCGTGGGCTATTAAGGGTTTATGACGTTAGGCTTATAGAGGTGGTGCTAAGAAGCATCATCGCCAGGATAGTTCTCGAGGTTCTTAGACTCGAGGTCGGGGATTCTCCACCAGAGATAGGTTCCACTGCTTCTTATCTACCAGGCCGGTTCTAGTTGCTCCACGCGTTCTTGAGAGTGGTTGTGTAGGGCATGTTGAGCAGAGTAAGCAGGGTACAAATCATATTCTCCTGGGCTTGCCTTCAGAGTGTGCATATCGTGGTGGCCGGTCAGGTCCAGTAGGATCATCCTGTCAGACTCCACTTGGTAAGGTTCGTTATTAGTGCAGGAAGCGTGGAACTTGGTTAAGGATTGTCCCACGATTCTGCCTTCTAGTCAGCAGGTGTTACCTCCCAGGGCTTCAGTGCCACTGGCCAGAGGTAGAGTACAGAGTAGTAGAGGTGGTCCCCAGGCAGTGAGAGGTAGTATGCAAGGTCGTAGGGGTGATCCCCGAATGGTTAGAGGTGACTTTCATAAAGGTAGTTCAAGTATCCGTCCATAGTCGACAGGCACCATGCGTCAGAGTAGAGCTTCCTTGGGTTGCTATAGTTGTGGGGTGATGGGACATTATGCTAGAGACTGTTCCCAACGAGGGATGGTTGAGCCTTCAGCTTTGATTACTCAGTCCAAAGTTAGATCCCATCAGTCTGATGCCCTTCCTAATATAGTTGCTCCAGGTTAGGCTTTTGCTACCTTCGGCTTATGATAGTCCTGTTCGTGTTGCGATTCTATCCCTTCTATCGTTTATTTGCTTATATGCCTACCTGCTACTTGTTTAGTTATTTGACTACCTGAATTGTAGTATTTATGTGTTATTTTATTGGTAGTTTATTCTTTAGTAGTGGATGTGGTGAGTTTTTCTTGTGAGGTGCTTACCCGGAGTCGTAGGTCATGGGTATTCGTCTTAGTTTGATTTTTGGGTGTTTTGCCTCCAGTTTTGTTGTGGCTCAAGGCTTGTGTTAAGTATTCCTTTTGAGTGGTCCTAGATGGTTGTTGCCTAGGCTGTTACCTAGCTTTTACTAGAGGTTCTGGTATTGGTTTGGTGTGATACCGGTAGTTGTGCTGGAGTTGAGATTTTATCTTACGTTGGGAGATGTTGGTTATGTGAACGTGCCTTGATCAATTTGGTTTTCTCGGGTGTTTAAAGTTGACCCTCCTTATTGGTTGGTTAAGGAGGTTGGAAGTTATGTGGGTTGTTCCCATAGTCTCCTTCAGTTCTTGTCCATTTGGGTTGTCCTATTATTTTCCCCTGTTCCAGCTAGAGTGATTTTCGATCATAGTTCTCTGATTGTGTTTTGGCTTTAGCATTTTCGACTAAGTAGTGATTGTAGCCTCGTGGTTGAGATGTATTCGTAGCATGTTGGGTGAGTCAAGCATCCAGACCATTCTTCTCATTCCTTGTTGAGTTTAGACAATGTAAGTATGGGAGCTAAGGAAATGGCCTGAGATTCTAATTTGAGATAGGATTTGTAAGGTTCAGTATATGCCAAAGAAGGGTTTTGTTTAGTTGAAAAAAAGAGGAAGATGACTCCTTGTTCGTGCTTGTGTGTTCTAGTAGCTGACTGGGGTGACGATTAAGAGTTTGCTTGGGTTAGTGTGTATTGACATGATCCGACTGACTACAAATTGTAGTAGTTTTCCTTCCATTGGTCCGAGGTCAGAATTCCTTTTTGGTGAGAGATCGAGGTAGTGGTCATTTTCAGTACTACCATTGGGGGACTCATTGCATCACTTGTAATTTCCTTGTGATGTTCGGTGAATGATCCAAGTCTTCGTAGCACCTTCAGTTTTGGGCAAAATGGTATATTCAGAGCAGCTGACTCCAGCTCCTAAGTTTTCATCTACAGTGACTTGGTTTATGCAGAAGTTTGACCGAGGTATCATTTGCCAACTAAGGTTAGATTTCAGAATCGTAGACTAGCAAACTGCTACGGCTAGTTCGTGATTGGTTCTTTTGGTTGCAAATTCTTGGGTTGGAAGGCATTGAGTTTGGAAAACTCAGCTTACCCATTTTTCATTATGGGGTGACAGTTGGTCTTGGACACCTAGTCCTTGGCTAACCCTTGGGTAAGACTAGATGTTCCAAATTTCAACGGTGTTTGTGATAGTACGAGGCTCCTTCTACCTTGGTTGGAAAGACTAAGCAGTGTAAGTTCGATATTCAGCGATGGTGTATGCTTTATGTGGTTAGCTTGTGCAGGTTGAGACTAGCAGGGTTATTTCTGAGTTCTAACGGTACTTAGAGACTGGTGGTCACCATTTGTTTAACGAGAATTTGAAATCTTATTTAGTTATTTATTCTGGG
Organism: Jaltomata sinuosa; assembly: GCA_003996215.1. Lineage (NCBI taxonomy): Eukaryota > Viridiplantae > Streptophyta > Magnoliopsida > Solanales > Solanaceae > Jaltomata > Jaltomata sinuosa. The sequence continues at coordinate 686,492 of QJPP01000286.1, read as the reverse complement.
GTTGTTGTTTATATGGGGTTCTAATATTGGTGAGACTCGATCAGTATGGACTAGAAGTTCGGCATGACATATGCTTTGAAATGGTTGGTTGTGTGCATTCGGGTTGAATGGTTGATTTGAGCCAAAGGGATGAGTTGAAGTTATATGCAAATTTCTGTGACTAGATGGCAACTTTGAACCCCAGGCACCTTTTCCTTTGCCTTCGGGGTGTTTTGAGTTGATATTCGTGGCATGGTGGACTTCCTCCCAAGGTGATCTTGGTAAGAAGACTCCAAATCAGAATGGTGTTCGAGTATTCAGAGTCGCAACAGTGTTCTTAGAGTATTGAGCTAAGATGGTAATTACGGACTTCGTGGCAGGCTTACCACACTTCTTATAGAGGCTTGGTTTTAGGTTTGGGTCTGTTGGGCTGGTTGCCCTTGTTCCTTCGCTTCCAGTTGATTTAGATTTGGTCCAATTCAGCGAGGTTGGTTTTGTTCTGCAGTTTGAAAGTTCTCTGTCAACAGAAGGTATTCATACATGCCTTTCCTAACTTTGGTGTGCAGACTTCAGTCAGAATCAGATAGGTTGACCAGTTCGGTTCAGTTAGCGAGTTTGGTGTTGGAAAAAGTGTTCGTCCATTGGTTGATGATCAGTCGGGACAGGTAACTCCAGGTTTCAAGGGTATGCTTTGAGTTGTTATCTTTGATGGCAAATGCTAGTAGACTATAGCTTATCTTGGAAGGAGTTTGAGCAAAAAAAAAGGGTGATTTCATCCGTGGTATAGTATAAGAAAAGACTGTGGATCTCCGGTATGTCAGTTGATGCCTCGAGAGTGGTTTGAGTGTTCGACTCATATGCAGTCTCCTATTTATGGTACAAAAGGATTCGGTTCGGAAAAAAAGGGTTTTACGAATCAGTGGGTTCATGAGTTAGAGTTTTGGTTGTTGGCTTTTCTGATAAACTTGATTGTCATTTCGGAGATTCGAGTTCTGCGTGTGGATCACTTTGCTTCTCTGGTCTCGGTGTTGTGTTGGTGCTTTCTGGTTGAGGTTCTCGAGGTTCAGTTTGGGTCGGTAGGCCCTTGGTATTTTTTTTAGGAGTTTGTGTTTGGGATCTAGCTTGGCTAGTGCGAAGTGTAGGCTTGGTTTCTTTCGTTGGTTCAATTGGGTGCTGTCCGGTCGAGAAGGCTACCCGAGTGGTGCCCAAGAGTAGTGCAAGCTTCGTATCCGCTGTTCTTTTCTTCTCTAGTCTTTTCTTCTTTCCTGACTTTAGGGGACGAAAGTCTCTTTAGTAGTGAATGATGTAATGACCCTTCCGGTCATTTATGCATTTTCGCCTTTCTTATACCATTAGAGCTTGCCTGTAGCGGCCCCAAGTTATTTATGGCTTGCTGGGACCGGTAGTTTGGTGCCCGAGCCGTTTGTTTGGCGTTTTTGGCCGTTCCTTGTTTTACAGCTTTAGGCTTTTAAAATCGTTGACTTCAGTCAACATTCTTGGTGAACATGCTCGAAATTGAACTCTGACAGTTCCTTTAGCTCCGGAGCATGGACTTTGGTCTAGAGGGACCTTTGGTCGGGATCCGAGAGCTTTTTAGCTTGGAATTCTCTCTCGTTCTGTGTTTTCAGGCCAGTTGGGCTTGCCTAGTTGACTTTGGTCAACATTCGGAGAAGATGACCTCAAATGAAAATTCCATCAGCACTGTTGGCTCCGAAATGTCGAGTTTAGGCTAGAGGGACCATTGGTTTGGGTCTCGAGGCTTCTGGACTTGCTCTCGGCCCTTGAGTTCCATTTTGGAAATAGTTGGCCTAAGGTTGATATTGGGCATGGGGCCCACTTTTTGTTAAATCGACCTCCGATGGTATTTTCGTCAATTCTGTTGGATCTGAAACGCCGTTTCTAGTTGAATATCTCTGGTCATTTTTATTCGTGGGACCCCGAATGCGTTCCCAGCGACCCAAAGTTTTAAAATCTCCAAAGGGGCATTGTTGGTTACTGGTGTTGCGCCTGGGCCGCACCTGCACGCTCACGCCTGCGCCCAGGCCAGCGCACCTGCGTGCCAGCCGCCTTGGCCAGGCCAGCGCCCCCTGCGCCTGTTGGGCGCACCTGCGCGTAGGCTGGCAGTAAATAGGCTGCCCAACTCGTTTTCTCTCCCTCATTTCTCCTATACCCAATTTTGAAAATCCTCCATTGATAACTCATAAAACCTCCATTTCAACCCCTTACTCTTTCCAACTGATTGGAGGGTACTAATTGGCGATCCTTGCATGTTTTGGAGCGTCTAACAACGGGTAAATTCTCTCTTTAAATCCCCGTTTCCTCCCTTGATTCTTGTTTGAATTTCTTGATTGAGGGACTATTTTGGATCCCCATCTGTGGTCTGATTCCTCTCATCTTTTGAGCATGTGCTCCGGGCATGGTAAGAAACACGGGGGTGTTTTTCGTTTCTGGTTTTGGGTTGCAGGGCCAACGGGCCTGCAGGTGACCCAAATTTTAATCCGGTTATGTTTATGGCATTATGGGCGTTTTTAGTCTTGTATTAACGTGTAAATTATTGTGTTGATAGTGGTTTTGTGATTTGGAGCTTACTGGAGTAGTTCGAGCCTTGACGACGTCGTCCCCGCAGCTATTCGTCGGACAACAGGTAGGTTATGACTTTCCCTACCTAGACTCTGCATATATAGGCTATAACTGCATTAATTAGCATCCTTGGGTGGGTTGTTTTAGGTTGGTACCCCAGACCTTGTCCGCCTTTTCTGTCTGTTTATTTCATACGTTATTTGTAGTATTCGCGTAGTATTATATATTACCATTATTTTCCTTTGTGGCCTTGTATTGACTCTTGAACATAGATGGTGACTTATTTGGGAATGTCCACGAGTCCCCGACTTAGATATATCCTTTTAGGCTGGTTATGTCTGCTGAGTAGCTATGGAGCCTGTGCAGGGCCGACATGACTTGTTTGTGAGCAATTGTTGGTCTACTATATTGTTTTCGAGCATATCATACATGAAGAGGTTTTCCCTGCATATTTTACTACTGATTTGGCTTCGGGCCTACTATAATTGATTTTCTAAACCTTGCATGGCCCCGATGGCCTATTTTCGATAAATGGATTTTTGAAAGGACTTGGAAACTGGCTTCTATGAAATCACTCAGAGTAGATAGAAGGTATATCAACGATTTGACTGATGGTTCTCATTCTGATACTAGACTCGGCTTGATCGTAGCACTAGACAATTTTTTCTATATATTTAGACCCGGATACGAGCCAGGCCCCCTGTTTAGGGATTTTGATATTTGATTTCTGTTTTAGACCCGGATACACTTTGGGCACCCTTTATAAGGATTACTGAGACTTGACTACTGCTTTAGACCCGGGTACACTCCGGGCACCCTTTATGGGGATTATTGAGATTACTACTACTGATTTAGACTCGGATTGAATCCGAGCACGTACTACGAGATCTTAATGGTTGAGATATTTTGAGGTTAGAGTGTAGTATGTGGTCTACGAGTAGACCTCCATGGACCCTGTTATCTCAGACCAAGTGCTATGGCAAAAAAGTGACCGGGGCTAGGGATTTACGGTGGAGTAGATGTACTCAGGAGAAGTCCTTCCATGTATCCTGCATTTATTGGACCATTGGGGCATCGAAGGTAGTAACATAATAACACTGCGATCACACTTGGTTACAGATTCATCATATCATATCATCATGTATATTTCACCCGGATTCCACCCTTGTTTGCTGTGTGTTCAGTGTACTCTTCGGTTGTATGGGCGGTCGGAGGGTTTGTTTTCAATTGATTGCGTTCCTCGGTTGTATGAGCGACCGTTGGGACTATAGGTAGCTTATACAATTCCTATTAGATTATAGAGGTTGTTTTAGTCCTTGGTTCTTGTGGATTGGTAAGTTTTAACCTGTTGAGGCTCCGAGTGTTTGGGCTTGAGTATTGAGGGGCTAGTGAGTCCTATTTTATTGAGACACCTTTGTGCGGCCTTCAGGGTGGTTTGTGGGTTTCAGTCCATTGTTCCTTATCTTGACTCTAAGTAGTGGCAATCGGTTATGGTGGTTTAGTTATTCCATTTTAGGGCTGTATTTATGACATTGATCCGATTTATGCCTACCTTGATAGTTATATTTAAAGCATGTTTCCGTTATTCTATGCCTTCTAGTTGATTATGTTGGATTGCGTCCCTTCTTTCCTTTTTACTTGAGGTTACCGGTATACCGCCTTGTTTTCTAAACTCTCTCCTTTTATATATTATTGTTGCAAGGATTCCAGGCGTGTTCTTCTTTCTTACAATTGTGTTCTGTGTATATTTGTTTCCTATGGTAACATTGTTTGTTATTACTCTTGGTTGTCTGTTCTCTGTGCTAGTTCTGTGTGCTTCCGCTATTGTCTTCTGTGACCAATTCCTTGCTATCTGCTACTTGCTATTTTTATATCTTATATGCGCTCAGTCGGCCGATGTTTCCTACTGGGTACCCGTTGCTTTTCAATTGGTGCTCATACTACACTTCTGCACTTTTTGGTGCAGATATTAGTTGAGCTTTTGCCGTTGATCACGTTGGAGACTCGTGAAACTTTTGGAATTTCAAGACTAGGGTGAGCGCCTGCCGGTCGGTGCTTGGCCACATCTTATCTCTTGTACTGTTACTCTTTGTATATTCAGAGACATTTGTACTTATCTTTTGTTACTTCTAGCCCCTGTACTCTATTAGAAGCGTCTGTACTATCGATACCAAGTCTTGGAGTTGGTGTAGCATCATTTTAATATATTTCGGGTTGTTGCTTCCGCGTTGTCTTATCTTTATATTCTGCTTTTTCTTATTTCCATCCATTATGCATATTTGTTAGGTAGTAGCCCATTACTAACCGTTTTGGGCTACGGGAATTGGTTCTCCTACTAGGGGGTTGTAGGTGCCATCATGACCTGATAATTCGGGTCGTGACATTAGCAAGTTTGTTAGTTTCGAATCTTGAAATTATTTTTTGCCATTTATTTTAAGTTAGTGTTAGATTATAAACATTGCTAGTTGTGAACCTTCAATAATGGTTATGAACATTTTATAATTCATATAATTGAATTTGTGAACTTGAATTTGATTTTAGGTTGAATTTGAGAAGTTTGAACTTAAATTTCATTTTAGAATTTGTTAGCATAGTAAATGCCTTAGGCTCTTGATTTTAAGTTGACTTTGAGAATTTGATAGTGAATTTGAAAATTTTGAATTAGGTTGTTAAATTAATTTTCAACTTTAGGTTCTTTTTTGATCTTGAATTAGGTTCTTGAATTTTAGGTTGAAATTGGTTCCTTGAAGTTAAGTTTTCTTAAGTTTGTTAGTTTATATTGTTAGTTTTGGATTATAATCTTGAATTAGTTTTCAACTTTATCTTAGTGTTAGTTTTCAATTTAGGTTGTTGAATTAGGTTCTTGAATTTGATAATAAATTTGGAAATTTTGAATTAGTTTATATTGTTGGGTTATAATTTTGGATTAGTTTTCAACTTTAGGTTGTTGAATTAGGTTCTTGAATTTGACAGTGAATTTGTAAATTTTGAATTAGTTTATATTGTTGGGTTATAATCTTGAATTAGTTTTCAACTTTAGGTTGTTGAATTTGATAGTGAATTTGGAAATTTTGAATTAGTTTATATTGTTGGCTTATAATCTTGAATTAGTTTTCAACTTTAGGTTGTTGAATTAGGTTCTTAAATTTGATAGTGAATTTGAAAATTTTAAATTAGTTTATATTGTTGGGTTATAATCTTGAATTAGTTTTGAACTTTAGGTTAATTAGTGTTAGTTTTGAATTTAGGTTGTTGAATTTGATAGTGAATTTGGAAATTTTGAATTAGTTTATATTATTGGGTTATAATCTTTAATTAGTTTTCAACTTTAGGTTCTTCAATTTGATTGAACTTGGAAATTTTAAATTAGTTTATATTGTTGGGTTATAATCTTGAATTAGTTTTGAACTTCAGGTTAATTAGTGTTAGTTTTGAATTTAAGTTAAAGTTAGATGTTTTTTCTATTAGTATTTTGTCATGCCCCGAGGCTACCCCCTAGACGTAACACGGGACCCGGGACCACAAGTGTCCCAAGTTAACCCTTGGTCATAGCATAACTCAGATAAATCTATAGATATGCGGAAGCATAATAGGAAGATCCGAAATCAAATGTGTAGATAATCAAGTCAAATAAGAATACACATCCAAAAAGGAGACCTGCATACTGTCTATGTCTGGAAAGCCTCTAACTGTGATAAAGAATTGCTGGGACAAGACCCCAACTAACTCGAAAATCTGAAATGAAAACATAAAGATAGGCTCGCTAACTCTAGTCCTCGAAGAATGAGGACTCACCAATGATCAACTGAGAGTCTGGTGTAGTCTAGCCACGAGTCTGAGGAAGGTGCCTGAATCTGCATCGTAAAAGGATGCAGCGCAAAATGCGTCAGTACTATAGGATGTACCAAATATGTGAGATAAATAGGAATCTGAGATGAGAATGCTAAATAAACTTGTAAAACTGAAATGCAAGAGACTCAATGTAATGCCAAAGAAAGTTATACAAATATCATAGTAATCATAATAGTCCTGAAATCTGAAGGGAAAGAGTCAATGCATTTTAAAACTTATACTGTTTCTGTGGAAGGTTCCCTAACCGACATAGACCATGTGATCTACATGAAATGCGATGTATACGCCCCATAGAAAGGACCCAATATACCTTGCTAGGGTATCAAGGCATGACTGTGGTGTGATCACTAAATCTGATGCCCAACTGAGAGAACTTAGAACCTATGAGGACATGTAGTTCTAGGACTAAGGGTACTCTCACCCTGTCCAACTCGGTGCTAATACTACTACGAAAACATATACATATAGCTCATAATACTTGTGACAGGTCTGATGTCAAAACTATTCATAACTGAGGTAGACATATCTGGATGTCAAACCTTTCATAAAACATAGGGACATATCTAATGTCAAAAAATTATTGGAAAAGCATAAGGACATATCTGATGTTATGCAATTCACAAGTCATGAATCTTAAATCTTAGCAAAACCATAATTCAAAATATACTTTCCTTTCTAATATCATAGCTTGAAGAATTAGGCATGCAATTTCATGAAAATAGAGGTCATGTTACCTAAACGTACCAATTTTACTTGAAGACATGCAATTCAATGAAGTCATGTTAAAATTCATCATTAACATTTGGGCTTTTGAAATAAACTGAGGAACTTCAATTAAATCAAGGATATGCAATAAGAAATCATGAATTGATGCCTTAAAAGAAGATACATAACCTTTTCCCCAATATGAGTAAGAACCCTAATTTTGAAATCCATACATTCAATTTAGAAGATTGGAGTTTTGGGCATAAGGGTGAAGCGAATCACTTATTGAATACCCATATACCTTGATTGAAGTTAATCCAACTAAAATTGAAAAGAAGTGGAGGCTTGAACTTGGAGCTTGAGACTTGGAGTTTTGGGAGAGGTTCTTTTTCCTTTTTGGAAGATGAATGAGGTAATGAGAAGAGACTTAGGCTAATAGGTTTAGAAATCATGCTAAGAATAGCCAAAACAACCTCACTTAGGAGTTAAAAGGGTGGGAAATGATTGAAATACCCCTGGGACTTAATTAAGAAAAAGCTATTAAAAATCAACAACCAGGAATCACGGATGGGTTCCACGGACCGTAGACTGAACCACAGTTTGTGGTTCCTGGCCAAACCATCAGGCTACAAAAGACAAACCACGATTCAATAGGATGGATCGTAGAAAAGTTTATGGTCTATAAACCCAACCCGTCAAAGCTGAGGTACTTGGCAGGTCTTTGATCAGGTTTCATGAGTCAATAGGATGGTCCGTAGTTCAAACTAAGATCCATAGACTTGACTCGTGGTTCCTGAGAATCAGTCAGTCCTCAGGTCTAGTACCAGGAGTTGACAGGATGGACCATAGACTGAACTACGGTTGGTAGAACAAGCTCATGGTTCTCAGACCAGAGCCTAAACCTGGCAGACTTAAACCACGACTTCGTTCCATGACCCGTGGTTCAGACCACAGTCCGTGGTTTGGACCCGTAAACCCTAAAAAGCTGAAATTTTTCTGAGATTCTGAGTTTAACCGCTGAATAAGTTTCTGGGGTGTTGCAATATCTCCCCTTTGGGATCGTTCATCCTTGAATGAAGAGTAAACAAGGGAAAACTGAAGAGAAAACAGCCCAACCAATCAACAATACATAAAATCTGAAGAACAAACATGATAACTGAGCTTGTAACTTAAAACATGACTGAATCAACTTCAAAAAACATGCATGCATACTAAGATCATGAGGGAAACTGAAGGAATAGAGTGGAATAGACATGTTAATGGGAAAACCACTACCTCAAGTTGAAACAGGGTCGGAAGGAAAGAGATGAGGGTACTTGGCTTTCATTGCTGATTCTGCTTCCCAAGTAGCTCCTTCAACAAGCTGATTCCTCTAAAGGACTTTTACCGAAGCAACTTCTTTATTCCTCAACCTACGAATCTGATGATCAAGGATCTCTATGGGAACCTCCTCATATGTGAGACTATTTTTCACACCCACATTCTCCAAAGGAACAATGAAGGTCAGATCACCATCACACTTCTTCAACAAAGAAATATGGAAAACCAGATGAACCACTTCTAATTTTGTTGGCGAATCCAACTCATACACAATGCTACCAACTCTTCTCAGAATTCGATAAGGACCTACAAAATGGGGACTAACCTTCCCTTTCTTGACAAATCTCATCACACCCTTCATGGGAGACACCTTCAGAATAACCTAATCATCAACCTCAAATTCCAATTATCTTCTCCTCACATCTATATATGATTTCTGTCGACTCTGAGCGGTCTTCAACCTCTCCCTAATAAGCTAAAACTTCTCCATAGTCTCATGCACCGAATCTGGACCAATCAAAGCTGCCTTACCTATCTCAAACCAACCAATAGGAGACTTACACCTCCGACCATAAAATGCCTCATAAAAAGCCATTTGGATGATAGAATGAAAGATGTTGTTATAGGCAAACTTGATCAGAGGTAAATGATCACCCCAATTACTTTGAAGTCAATCACACAAGCTCTCAACATATCCTCCAAAGTCTGAATAGTACGCTCTGCCTGGCCATCCATATGTGGGTGAAAAGTTGTGCTAAGCTTCACCTGAGTACCAAGACCCCTCTGAAACGATCTCCAAACCTGGGAGGTGAACTAAGTACCTCTATCTGAAATGATGGAAAATGGGACAGCATACAATCGGAATATCTCCTGGATGTAGAGTCTGGCATAATCATCCGCTGAATCCGTAGTCTTAACAGCCAAGAAGTAGGATGACTTAGTCATCCGGTTGACAATCACCCAAATCAATTTGTGTTGCCTTCGAGTACGAGGCAAACCTATAATGAAGTTCATATTGATTGCTTCCCACTTCCAAGTAAGAAGGTCAATATCCTGAGTCATGCCACCCGGTCGCTGATGCTCTACCTTGACTTGCTGACAGTTGTGACACTAAGCCACATAACTGGCTATGTACCTCTTCATACCATTCCACCAATAGACTTCCTGTAGATCACGGTACATCTTGGTGGCACCAGGGTGAATAGCATATCTGGAACTATGAGCCTCAATCAAAATCTACTATCTCAACCCATCTACATCTGGCACACACAATCGACCCTGATAACGAAGCACACCATCTCCCCTTTGGGAGAAAACCTCAACCTTTTGCTGATGGACTTCACCCTTTAGCTGAAGCAAAATAGGATCACTGTCTTGCTTTGCCTTCACTTCATCTACCAAAGATGATTAGGAACCATTTTGAACAATAACACCACCTTCTGTCGAGTCCATAAGGCAAACTCCCAACCGAGCAAGCCTATGAACCTCCTTAACCAATTCCTTCTTCCCGTCTTCGACTGAAGACACACTACCCATGGACAATCTACTAAGTGCATCTGCCATAACATTAGCCTTACCCCGATGGTAAAGCACACTCATGTCATAATCCTTAAGAAGCTCAAGCCATCTCCTTTGTCATAGATTCGATTCCTTTTGAGTGAACACATACTGAAGACTCTTATGATCGGTGATTACATCCACGTGAACACCATACAAGTAGTGTCTCCAAATATTTAAAGCAAAGACCACGGATGCTAACTCAAGATCATGAGTAAGGTAGTTCTTCTCATGAGTCTTAAGTTATCTCAATGCATAAGTAATCACTTTACCACGCTGCAACAACACACAACCCAAACCAATCCTAGAAGCATCACAATACACAACAAAATCATCTAGGCCATTGGGTAGAGCCAACACTGGAGTTGTGGTAAATCTAGTCTTTAATTCCTAGAAGTTCTTCTCAAATAAGTCAGACCACTGAAATTTTGCCTTCTTCTGAGTCAATCGAGTCAAAGGGGCAGCAATGGAAGAAAATCCTTCCACGAATCTCCTGTAGTAACCAGCCAAACCCCAAAAGCTCCTAATATTAGACTGGGAAGTGGGTTTAGGCCAGTTATTTACTACCTTGATGTTTCGAGAATCAACTCAAATACCATCTCTAGTCATAATATGACCCAGAAAAGCAACATACTGCATCTAGAACTCACACTTGCTAAACTTAAAAAATAACTGCCGCTCCTTGAGAGTTTTTAACACCACTCTCAAATGGTCTGCATGCTCCTCCTCACTCCGAGAATAGATAAGGATATCATCAATGAACACAATCACAAATATATCTAGATATTTTTTGAACACATAGTTTATTAAATCCATAAAGGCTGCATGAGCATTTGTTAGACCAAAAGGCATCACAACAAATTCATAGTGACCATACCGAGTCCTGAAGGCTGTCTTTGGAATATTACACTCTCAAACACGAAGCTGATGATAATCGAATCTAAGGTCGATTTTGGAGAAGAAACTAGCAACTTGAAGCTGATCGAACAAGTCATCAATCCGAGGAATGGGATACTTATTCTTGATTGTGACCTTGTTCAACTGATGATAGTCAATACATATTCTGAGGGAACCATCTTTCTTTCGCACGAATAAGACTGGAGCACCCCATGGAGAAATGCTAGGCCTAATGAAACCCTTATCAAGAAGATCCTTCAACTGATCCTTTAACTCTTTAAGTTCTGCGAGAGACATTCTATAGGGAGAAATAGAGATAGGATTCGTATCTCGAAGAAGATCTATCCCAAATTTGATTTCCTGCTCGGGAGGGACTCCAGGCAAATCTTTGGGAAACACTTATGGGAACTCATTCACAACAGGAACAAACTGAAGGGGTGGGGTTACGAACTCCGTGTCCATAACCCAAACTATGTGATATAAATAACCCTTAGAAATCATCTTCCTAGCCTTAAGATAAGGTATGAAATAACCCTTCAAAGATGGAGGACTACCCTGCCACTCTAAGACAGGCTCGCTTAGAAACTTGAAACTGACAACTTGAGTATGACAATCGACCGAGGCATAACAAGCATACAAGCAATCCATACCAAGAATAATATCAAAATCAGTCATCTCCAACTCTTCTAGATCCGCTGAAGTGACTTTATGAAGGACTGATATAGGGCAATTTTGGTAGATTCTTTTAGTTAGGATTGACTCACCAACAGGAGTAGAAACACAAAAGGGTTCTAAAAGAAATTTAGGATAAATTTTGAATTTGCATGCTATATAAGAGGTCACAAAAGATAAGGAGGTGTCGGCGTCCAACAAAGCATACACATCAAAAGAGAAGACTTTCAACATACCAATAATAATGTCCGGTGAACTCTTCTGGTCCTTGCGAGAGGACATGGCATAAAGACGGTTCTGGCGCTGACTACCAAAACAGGAAGCAATGCAATGCTGGGGTGGTCGACCTCCTGGAGCTGCTGGGGCAAACTGAGTCCTGCTACTACCCTATCCCTTCTTAGCTGAAGGGCAATCTCGAATCATATGACCAACCTGACCATATCCAAAACAAACCTGTCTATCGGCTAGACACTCACCGGGATGATTCTTTCCACACTTGGTACAAATGGGGTAGGAAGGCCCATTTGCACCACTCCCATGAGAATAAAAGCCCGCACCTCTACCAGATTGATCATGTCAAGGCCTAGAGGCTTGAGAAGGAGCACTAGCAGTAGAACGCACAGGTCCTGATGACCTCTTCTGAAAGAAAGATCGATGCCCACCTCTGGACTTCTGATGGCTAAATCCCAAACCCTCAGATCTGACTCTTTTGTTCTCCTTAGCCATCTCCCTAAGCTTGTATCCCTCAATCTGGTGAGCATGAGTCATAAGCCTAGAGATACTCATGTCACTCAACAACATAGCAGACCTACACTCCTTTTTTACCAAATCTGAAACCTCATAGATATATTTGCTCATCTGATCCTGTTGGTCATCCACCATAGCAAGAGTGTATTTGGAAAGCTGGGTGAACCTCAACCCATACTCTTGAACAGTCATGGATCCCTATCTCAAGTTCACAAAATCCTCGGCCTTCACTTTCCTCAACTCCCTCGGGAAGAACCAATCAAGGAAAGCCCTCTTGAAACACTCCCAAGTCATAAAGACCACGTCCCTAGCCCTAGCTTTCTTCTATTGTGTGAACCATATATGGGTTACATCCTTGAGTTGATAGGATGCCAACTCGACACAATCAACACCAACCAATTGCACCACATCAAAGATTTTCTTCACTTCATCAATAAAATTTAGCGGATACTTATTCACTTTCGAACCCCAGAACTCCAGTGGGTTCATACAGATAAAATCATGAACTCGGGCCGCTACCCCACCTTGAGAGTGGACGGGGATATGAGCCGACTGATTGTCCTGAGAGGCCATGGTCTATGCTAGCATATGGATGGCATTCCTGAACTCCTCATTCATGACCTCTGGGGCCGGAACTGGAGGAACAACATTTCAAGCGGCTCAGTGAGGCATAACACATCGATGCATAATCTAAAACGTACAAGGAAAGGATTAGAGGGATGTTAGAGTTAAGCTCTATCGCACGATATTATCATGAAAGAAGTGAAGTTTTTCTAAGACATCTCATAGCTTCCCTCTCATAAGTGTGGCGTGCTTCACACATATGAAAGAGACTCTACTCAATGCGACTTTCAGACATCCTAGGACTTTTGAACCTGAGGCTCTGATACCAAGTTTGTCATGCTCCGATGTTACCCCCTAGATGTAATATGGGACCCAGGATCATAAGTGTCCCAAGTTAACCCTTGGTCGTAGCATAACTTAGATAAATCAATAGATAAGCGGAAGTATAATTAAAAGATTCGAAATCAAATATGTAGATAATCAAGTCAAATAGGAATACACATCCAAAAAGGAGACCTGAATACTGTCTATATCTGGAAAGCCTCTAACTGTCATAAAGAGTTACTGGGACAAGACCCCAACTAACTCAAAAATATAAAATGAAAACATAAAAATAGGCTCGCTAACTCTAGTCCTCGAAGAATGAGGACTCACCAATGATCAGCTGAGAGTCTGGCTTAGTCTAACCACGAGTCTGAGGGCAGGTTCCTGAATCTGTATCATAAAAGGATGCAGCGTAAAATACGTCAGCACTATAGGATGTACCGAATATGTGAGATAAACAGGAATCTGAGATAAGCATGCTAAATAAACTTGTAAAACTGAAATCATACTATAAGTGTAAAACTGAAATGCAAGAGACTCAATGTAATGACAAAGAAAGTTATACAAATATCATAGTAATCATAATAGTCCTGAAATAGGCAAAGAGTCAATGCATTTTAAAACTTGATACTGTTTCTGTAGGAGGTTCTCTAACCGACATAGACCATCTAAGCTACATAGAATCCGATATATACGTCCCATCGAAAGGACCCAATATACCTTGCCAGGGTATAAAGGCATGACTGTGGCGTGATCACTAAATCTGATGCCCAACTGAGGGGACTTAGAACCTATGGGGGCATGTAGTTCTATGACTAAGGGTACTCTTACCCTGTCCAACTCGGTGCAAATACTACTCCCTAAACATATACATATAGCTCATAATACTTGTAACAGGTCTGATGTCAAAACTATTCATAACTGAGGTAGACATATCTTGATGTTAAACCTTTCATAAAACATAGGGACATATCAAATGTTCAAAAACTATTAGAAAAGCATAAGGACATATCTGATGTTATGCAATTCACAAGTCATGAATCTTAAAACTTTGCAAAACCATAATTCAAAATATACTTTCCTTTTTAATATCATAGCTTGAAGAATTAGGCATGCAATTTCATGAAAATAGAGGTCATGTTACCTAAACATATCAATTTTACTTGAAGACATGCAATTCAATAAAGTCATGCTAAAATTCATCATTAACATATGGGATTTTGAAATCAACTGAGGAACTTTAATTAAATCAAGGATATGTAATAAGAAATCATGAATTGATGCCTTAAAAGAAGACCCATAACTTGTTCACCAATTTAAGTAAGAACCCTAATTTAGAAATCCATAAATTCAATTTAGAAGATTAGGGTTTTGGGCATAAGGGTGAAGGGAATCCCTTATTGAATACCCATATACCTTGACTGAAGCTAACCCAACTGAAATTGAAAAGAAGTGGAGGCTTGAACTTGGAGCTTTGGGAGAGGTTCTTTTCCCTTTTTGGAAGTTGAATGAGGTAATGAGAAGGGACTTAGGCTAATAGGTATATAAATCATACTAAGAATAGCCAAAATGACCTCACTTAGGAGTTAAAAGGGTGGGAAATGACTGAAATACCCAGGTACTTAATTAAAAAAAAATTGTTAAAAATCGACTGCCAGGAATCACGGATAGGTTCCATAGACCATAGACTGAACCACGGTTCATGGTTTCCATTCGTGGTTCCTGGACAAACCATCAGGCTGAAGAAGACAAACCATGGTTCAACAGAATGGACCATAGAAAAGTTTACGGTCCGTAAACCCAACCCGTCGAAGCTGAGGTAGTAGGCAGGTTTCTGATCAGGTTCCACGAGTCAACATGATGGTCCATAGTTCAAACTATGGTCCGTAGACTTGACTCGTGGTTCTTGAGAATCAGTCAGTCCCCAGGTCTGGTACCACGAGTTGACAGGATGGACCGTAGAGTGAACTACGGTCCGTAGAGCCAACTCGTGGTTCTCAGACCAGAGTCTGAACCTGACAGACTTAAACCACAACTCTATTCCATGACCCGTGGTTCAGATCACGGTCCGTGGTTTAGACCCGTAAACCCTGAAGAGCTAAAATATTTTTGAGATTCTGAGTTTAACAGCTGAATAAGTTTCCAGGGTGTTGCATTTTTCACTTTAGGTTAGTGTTAGTTTTGAATTTGTGAACTTTAAACTTGAATTTGTGAATGTTTTAGGTTAGTGTTAGTTTGTGAATGTTTTAGGTAATATTTGATTGTTTAAGCTATTAATTATTAATTTAGGTTAGTGTTAGTTTATTACATTGTTAGTTTGTGAACCTTGAATAATGCTTGTGTCACGACCCAGAACATCGTGAGTGGCACCCACCCAATACCCCCGGGTGAGCGGAGCAATACCAACCCAACACTTAGCAAAGTCTAACAGTTAAAAACCAGTGTGCATAATGTAAACTAACATTCACATTCTCAAATACTATCACAATTATAATCTGCGGAAAAATCTTCTCTAGAACCTGAAGGTCATCATACCAAAATATCTACTAAGTCTAAAATACGGGGATGCAACCCCAAAAACAAAAGAGAGTTTAAGCCCAAACTAAAAGAAGAAACAAAGGTAGATCGACCAAAGAAGCCTACCCTTGATATCTGGAAATGCTGGGACTACAAGTGGGTCGCGTGTTAGCCACCAGAAGATTGCCTGTACTCACAAAAAGAAACGCAAGTGCAAAATCAGTATTCAACTATCGTGTACTGGTAGGATCATCAGCCAACTCCAAATAAACAAGATATGCATAATAAACTAATGCTGAGTAAAGTACAGTAAACATGTAAACAAGCCAATAATATAAACAGACGACAAGTCTCTTCCTTAGCTTATCAACCACATGTAACCAATTGACACACTCAATTACAAAAACAGTTATAACCTTTCCACATAGGAAAGATAGTACTAAGTTAGGGGAGTAGAATTCTTACCTTTACGATGAAAAATGATGGAAAATGGAGTAAGTTCACCCAAAATTGCCTTGCCCTTCTCCCAAAACGTTCTTAATAAAAACTAAATGTTTTGGGGCAGTATTCTGCATTAAATCCCAACTCGTCTTCTATGGCGGTCCCATGCTCAGTTATAGCAGTACCACCATAGTGGAACTGTCTGCTATAGCAGTGCTGACCGATGTTGACTTCTGTTGTAGTGGTAATTTCTCTGCTATAGCGGTAATTTCTCTGCTATAGCAGAGATCACAATAGCGATATATCAACCGCTATGGAATTTGACATGGTACAAAAAGTCATAAAGTTCCCTAAAAGATCCTATTTTACAACACACATTGAATCCCCGACATCCCAAAATAACCCCTTCACGTCAACCTCGATACTGGGAGTTTCACTTACCCATATTCACTTCTGAAAAGTCTCCTGGACTCCTCTATGTCTTAGCTACAAGGAAATCTTTCTCAATACAAGACACGTTACCATCCTCACCTGGATTTTCCTAGACCATACCTCGCTCCAAAACTGGTCGAGACTAGCCTAGCCTAGCCTAGAATTTTCAACTCCCAAACTCGAAAGTTTTCTAACACTAAACTTGGCATGAATGGTTTACCCGTAACAACAAAATAGGTCGTTATAATAGATACCAATTTACCCATCAATCATCCTCGAATGATCAAACCTAAAACTACAGAGAATAAAATAGGGAAAGTGTAGTACCTAAATCCTCAAATAAGTGAGGGTACTTGTCCCGCATGTCGTTCTCGGTTTCCCAAGTGGCTTCCTCAACCAGACGATGCTTCTATTGAACTTTCACCAATTTGATATCTTTGTCCTCAACTTTTGGACATCCTGATTAAGAATCACAATCAGTTCCCCTTTATATCGAAGGTCCTTGTTTAGTAATACTTCATCCTATTTGATAATGTAATTTCCATCCCATGGCACCACTTAAACATGGATACATGAAATAGTGGATGGACACCAGATAAACTGGGTGGTAGTGCTAACCTATAAGCCTCTGGCCCTACCATTTCGAGAACCTCAAATGGACCGATAAAACGAAGGCTTAGCTTGACCTTCTTACCAAACACATAACTCCCTTCATTGGTGACACTTTCAATAGTACTTGCTCACCAACCTAAAAATCCATGTCTCTTACTTTGCGATCCGCATTTTCCTTCTGCCTGCTCTGGGCAGCTAGCAACTTGGTCTGAATGCCCCTTACATTTCCTGCACTTCCCTTACCAAGTCTACGCCCAGAGGCTTCACATCAGCTTCCTCAAACCACCATATAGGTGACCTACAACCCCTCCCATATAATGCCTCAAATGGTGCCATGTCGATACTGGAGTGGTAACTGTTGTTGTATGAGAACTCACACAACGGCAGGAACTGGTCCCAATGACCCCTAAAGTCGATCACACATGCTCTCAACATGTCTTCCAATACTTGTATTGTCCTCTTCGACTGACCATCAGTCTGAGGATGGAAAGTTGTGCTGAAAGTTAGTTGAGTGCCCAATCTTCATGTAACTTACCCCAAACGTAAAGGTAAACTGCGTGCCCCTGTCTGAAATGATGGACATTGGTACCCTATGAAGTCTCACAATCTCCCTCACATATATCTTTGCCAACTGCTACGAATTATAGTCCACCCTGATCGGAATGAAATGAACTGACTTGGTCAGCCTGTCCACAATGACCCAAATAGAGTCATGCTTTTCCAAAGTCTTGGGAAGACCCATCTTTGGTGCTCAAAATTGACCTGCTGGCAATTATGACACTTGGACACGAAATCAACCATGTCTCTTTTTATCCCAGGCCACCAATAAAGTTACCTCAAGTCCCTGTACATCTTGGTTACGCCCAGATGAGTCGAATATCGCAAACCATGAGCCTCTGTCAATACCTTTTGAATTATATCATCAACCCGAGAAACACAAATCCTTTCTCTAAAATTCATCACCCTGCCAATGTCCAACATGGTGTCCCCAGACTCTTTGGATATTACCCTTCTTCGAAGCTTGCTTAACTGTGCATCCTGAAATTGCTTGGCCTTTATTTCTTCTATGAATGTGGATTTGACCTCAATACCGGCCAAGATCCCACCCTATTCTAAGATACCCAAGTTCATGAACTTATCTTACAAATCCTAAACCTCCCTCGCCAATAGTCATTTGGACACCCCCAAATAAGTCAAACTGCCCATGCTGACTGTCTTTCGGCTCAATACGTATGCCACCACATTGGCCTTACCCAGATTGTATTAGATGGTCACATCATAGTCTTTGAATAACTCCATCCGCCTTCTCTGCCTTAGATTCAAGTCCTTCTAAGTAAATACATATTGCAGACTACGATGATCGGTGAACACCTCACACTTGACACCATAAAGACAGTGTCTCCAAATTTTCCGTTGCCAACTTCAAGTCATGGGTTGGATAGTTTTTCTCATGAATCTTTAACTGCCTGGAAGCATATTCTATCACATTCATGTCATACATCAACATAGCACCCAAATCCAAATGTGAAGCATCACAATACATAATAAAATCGTTACCTTCAATCGGTAATAAAAGGATGAGAGCCATGGTAAGAAGTATCTTGAGCTTTTGGAAGCTCTCCTCACACTTGTCAGACCACACAAACGGTACCTCTTTCTGAGTCAACCTTGTCAAGTGAGTAGTGATGGATGCAAAATCCTTGAAAAATCTATGATAGTAACCTGCAAGCCCCACAAAACTCTCACCTCAGTCACAGAGCTCGGCCAGACACAACTCTTTACTGCCTCAATCTTTTAGGGATCTACCATCACCCCCTTTTCTGACACCACATGCACAAAGAAGGCAACTGAAGTCAACCAAAAGTCACACTTAGAAAATTTTGCATACAGTTTCTGGTCCTTCAAAATATCCAACACAGTACGAAAATGTTCAGCATGCTATTCCCAACTCTTGGAGTAGATCAAAATGACATCTATAAACACGATCATGAACGAATCCAAATAAGACTTAAACACCCCAATCATTAAGCTAATGAATGCTTCCGGCACATTGGTCAACCCAAATGACATCACTAGGAACTCATAATGCCCATACTGAGTCTGAAAAGTAGTCTTAGGAGTGTCCTCGAGCCTAATCTTTAACTAATGATACCCTAACCTTAAATCAATTTTTGAAAACATAGATGCACCTTGTAACTGTTCAAAAAGATCATCTATACGGGGTAAAGGGTGCTTATTTCGGATAGTAACCTTGTTCAACTGCCTATAGTCTATGCACATCTACATACTACCATCCTTTTTTTTCACAAAGAACACCGGAGCACCCCAAAGTGAAGCATTGGGATGGATAAAACCCTTGTCTAAGAGTTCCTGAAATTGAGTCTTAAGTTCCTTCAACTCTGCCAAAGCCATATGATAAGGAGGAATGGAAGTTGGGCGAGTGTCCGACTCCAAGTCAATACAAAATTCAATGTCCCTACCTGGAGTCATACCAAGCAAATCCATCGGAAATACCTCCTGAAACTCTGACACAATCAAAACTGACTCAATAGATGGGGACTCCACACTATCATCCCAGAGATGAGCCAAGAAGGCCAAACACCCTCTCCCTACTAGTTTCCTAGCCTGAACAAATGATACGATCTTAGCCGACTTAGGAATGTACACACCTTCCCACTCTAGTCTATCTTTATTTGGAATTTATAGAGCCAAGGTCTTAGTATTACAATCCAATACAACATGAATAAGGAGAAAACTAGGTCATTCCCAAAATAACATTGAAGTCTACCATATCAAGAATTACCAAGTCTACCCAAGTCTGCAACCCCAAAAATACCAAAGGACAAGTAAGATAAACATGAGCCACAATCACAGACTCTCCAACCAGGGTAGAAACATGGATAGTGGATTCAAGGATATCACAAATCAAGTCCAGACCCAAAGCAAACTTCACAGAAACATAAGAGTATGTAGAACTTGGGTTAAAAAGTATAGAAGCCATCCTATCACAGATAAGAATTGTACCTGTGATCACCGCATATGATGCCTCTGCCTCAGACCTCCATAGAAAAGCATAACAATAAGCTCGGTCATTAATTTGAGCAACTTCCTTGGCTGGCTATGCCGCACCCCTGCCTGCGCCGCCATTACCTCTGTCTCCCCGACCTCCTTGAAAGTTACCTCACCCACTCTGTGGACAACCTCTAGCATAGCCACCTCTACTTGCTGGAACCACATGCTTAGACTGTTGATGAGCCTGATTACCAGTCTGTCTGTGAGGGCACTCCCTCTTAAAGTGGCCGAGATCACCACAATAGAAACAACTGCGATCAAGTGTAGGCTTGTTCATAGATATCTAAGAAGCTCCTTGGCCTCTAGGAGCTGAAAACTGCTGATTAGCTCCCGGATGACCACTTGTAGCAGCTGGTAGAGTTAACTGAATAGGACAGGCAGAGTATACCTGCTGATTATGGCCCTAGGAGTATGAAACACTAAAGTTTCCATCATTCTAGGACTTTTTGGCTAACACTTTAGCCTGCCCAACCTGCTTGACCCCTTCTAACTTATTAACATAGTCTGTGACCTCATTAAAGCTCTTTCCTATTGAAGTTATGTGCACAGAAAACACCTGCAATTCAGTATTCAAGTCTTTCACAAATAGTCAAATCCTCTCCTCCTCAAAATCCAACAACTGAGTAGCAAAATGAGATAAGGCATGAAACTTGGCCTCATAAGCAGAGATTGACATGCCACCCTATTCCAGAGCCAGGAACTCATCCTTCTTGTGATCCCTTAAGGTACAGGGCACATACTTCTCTAATAAAAGATCATGAAACTTCTCCCAAGTCAGTGGAGGCAAGGTCGATGTCCGACATTCCACATGAGACCTTCACTATTGCTTAGCATCACCCTGCAGATGAAAAGTGATGAACTCAACCCCATATTATTGCACAATGCCCAGCTTGTGCAGCCTCTCATAACAATCTAATATGAACTCTTAAGCATCTTCCTTCTCAGTATGCTAAAATGTAGGAGGTTTCAGCTTAAGGAACTTGGTAAACATCTCGTGCTCATTCCCTATCATAATCGGACATATCATTGGCCTGAAGAAGTCGTCTGTGCATAACGATGTATCCATCCTAGGAGTTTTAGTAACTGCTGGTCGGGTGCCCCGAGCCTGATCTGCAATACCTGCGGGGGTGGCTCCTGCACCAACCAGTCTACTCAGAAAACTCCTTACCTACTGAAATTCCTCGAGCGTCATAGGGGGAAGGCCTGCACCTCCGGCCGGTGCTGCCTCCACCTGCTTTGCACCCTCCTCAACAACAACCTTAACTTCTTCCTCAACCTGATCCTGGGGTCAGGGAGGGGTCGCCTCATGTGCTCTTGCATCTTCCTGAGCTCCACCCTTGGAGGGTGCTGCTCTTCCTCGGCCCTACTCCTGCCCCTTCTTCTACCTCTGATAGCCAAGCCTGCTGCTAGGACCGCTGCTCTCGCTCTATTATTCTTTGTATGAACCATCCGCGGACAAAAGAGTGAAAGAGTTAGATACCAATTTGTATCACCAGATACCAATTGGAATCAAGTTATAGAACAAAGGAAGAAAGAAGAGATAGTTTTCCTAAAGTCCTATAGCCTCTCAAAGAAAAGTACAGATGTCTCTATACCATTCTGCAAGACTTTACTAGACCTATTTTGGTACAATGAGATCAATGAACCTACGGCTCTGATACTATCTTTGTCACAACCTAGACTATCGTGAGTGGCACCCACCCAATACCCCCAAGTGAGCGGACCAATATCAACCCAACACTTTGCAAAGTCTTATAGCTCAAAGCCAGTGTGCATAAAGTAAACTAACATTCACAATCTCAAATATTATCACAATAATAATCTGCGGAAAAATCTTCCTTAGAACCTAAAGGTCATCATACCAAAACATCTACCAAGTCTAAAATACGGGGATGCAACCCCAAAAACAAAAGAGAGTTTAAGCCTGAACAAGTGGGCTACAACTAAAAAAAGAAACCAAGGTAGCTTAACGGAAGTAGCTCACCCTTGATATCTGGAAATACTGGGAGTAAAAGTGATGTCGCACGTCAGCCGCTGGAAGATTGCCTGTACTCACAAAAAGAAACGCAAGTGCAGAATCAGTACCCAACCACCATGTACTGGTAGGATCATCGGCCATCTCCAAATAAACAAGATATGCACAATAAACTGAAGCTGAGTAAAGTACTGTAAACATGTAAGTAAGCCAACAATATAACCAGATGACAAGTCTCTTCCTTTTCTTATCAACCACATGTAACCAATTGACACACTCAATGACAATAATATATATAACCTTTCCATATAGCCAGACCCACCCCGGGATTCCTCTAACACCACCTAAGTGTTGACATGCAATCCCGACCTATACTAAGACCAACCTCATAATTAATTATAATCACCCAGCCTCTCATGCACCATTTGCAGAATCACATTTCAAGAATACAACCCGGTCTATTCATGGAACAATCGAAAGAACACAACTAATGCAAGTAAAGCAAACCCATACCAGGCGTGGTACCTGAGCCAACCATTTGTAATTCTCGTACCAGGCGTGGTACCCGAGCCAACCAATAAGTAACCTGTACCAGACGTGGTACTCGAGCCAACTGAATGTCACACAGAAGTCCAACAGTCAACAACAATGAACAACACCACACTTGTAAAACCAACAAGCAACAATAACTAGTTCATTTCACAAGACTGATAATCGGATAATTAGACAATCATAAGCCATTCCATAAGCATGCAACTCATACAATACTAAGCATTAGTATATGAACACATAATGCATATTGGAAAAACAACAACTATCACCAACCTAGAATTGCTCAAAGCTCTATTGAACCGAAGCCTTCTTATTTTTCGAATCCTTCGCTTGATCTTGGTCTTGAAACAAATACACAACAACTACAATAAAATTGGCTAGCCTAAAATACCCGAATTATGCAAAAATCCCAATCCCTAGGCCAAACTATGATCATTCCACTATTTTACCAGGCTTTTCTACCATAAATTCACCTAAGTTAATCGTTTTTACAGATGCTATGCCCTAGAATCCACTTTTTCCCCAAATTCTTCCATTCCTAGGTTGACCACAACCTTTCCCTAAGTCCAAGACTAGCAATTCTACTCTGTAGGAAAGATAGTACTAAGTTAGTGGAGTAGAATTCTTACCTTTAGGATGAAAAGTAGTGGAAAATGGAGTAAGTTTGCCCAAAATTGCCTTACGCTTCTTCCAAAACATTCTTAATGAAAACTAAATATTTTGGGGAAGTTTTTTACATTAAATCCTGACTCTTCTGCTATGGTGGTCCCACACTCTGCTATAGTGGTACCTCCATAGCAAAACCATTTACTATAGCAGAAGGTTGACTTCCGCTATAGCGATGCGGTTGACACAGGACAAAAATTCATAAAGTTCCCCAAAAGGGCCCATTTTACAATACACCTTGAATCCTCGACGTCCCAAAACAACCTCTTCATTTCAACCTCGATACCGAGAGTTTCATTTACCTAAATTCACTTCCAAAAAGTCCCTCGAACTCCTCTATGTCTTAGCTATAAGGAAAACTAGCTCAATACAAGACATGTTACCCAATTATCACCCGGATTGCCATAGACCATACCTCGCTCCAAAACTGGCCGAGACTAGTCTAGCCTAGAATTTTCAACTCCCAAACTCGGAAGTTTTCTAACTCTAAACTTGGCACGAAAGGTTTACCCATAATGACGAACCCGGTCATTATAACTTGCTAGTTTAGGTTAGTCTTTTGAACCTAAGTTTAGGTCAGTCTTGTAAGTTATGTGAAAATTTGAGTGTATGTAAGTGTTATTGTTAGGAAAATAAGGATTTGAAGTTCAAATTGAAGTATGAAAAAGTGAAATTAGTGAGTAATTTATGAACATGTTGTACTAGGTAATCTTTTATGGAGAAAAAATACTTTTAAAATTTAACCTAATTGATAAATTTTTAGTTTACTTAGAATAATGAAAAATTTGTGTAAGCTTGTGAGAAGTTGTGAATGACAAGAAACTTGTGAATGTGTTTTGGTTTAGTTTGAATAGTGTAAAAGTTGTGAGTTTTGTAAAAAATTGAGTGTATGTAAGTGTTATTGTGTCACAACCCGATTTATCGATCGTGATGGAACCTATAACCCCCAGTAGGAGAACCAATCCCCGTAGCCTAGAACAGTTAGTAATGGGCTACTACTTATCAAGCAAGCAGAAGAAAAAGTAATATAAGTGGAAGCAAGGGTTATACGAGAAGAAAAGTAACAACAAGAGTATACAAGGAAGCTAAAACCAACCTAGGAATTGGAATCAGAGTAAATAAGAGCTGGAACTATATAAAAGGAGTACAAAAGGTTATACGAGTCATTAGAAGTCCTATGCAGATGTGAGGAGAAGGGAATTGGAGTTTGAGATTGATGATTGGGCTTTCTCAAAAGTGTCACCTATGAAAGGTGTAATGAGATTTGGCAAGAAAGGGAAGCTCAGTCCATAATTTTTAGGTCCTTACAGGATCCTGAAGAGTGTTGGTAATGTGGCTTATGAGTTGGAGTTTCCAGCCAAACTAGCATCAATTCATCCAGTCTTTCAGATTTCTTTGTTGAAGAAGTGTGTTGGTGATCCAGCATCTATTATGCCATTAGAGAATGTGACTGTGAAAGATATCCTTACCTATGAAGAGGTTCTAGTTGAGATTGTTGACCGTCAGGTTCATAGGTTGAGGAACAAGGAAGTCACTTTAGTGAAAGATCTATAGAGAAATCAGTCAGTTGAGGGAGATAATTGGGAAGCAGAAGCAGCTATAATGGCCTAGTACCCTCACCTCTTTCCTTTCAATCTAGTTTCAGCTTGAGGTAATAGTTTCGCTATAGTTTATCAGTTTATTCTTATGTGTTTCCCTTCAGTTTCCTATTTCCTCGGCGATTCCTGCATTTTCAGCATGCTTTTATGTACTTAGAATTCAATCCAGTTAGAGATCAGCTTTTAGGACTTAGTTGGTAGGGATTGCAGCTCTTTCCCTCCAAACTCAGCTTGTTAGTCATCATTCAAAGATGAATGATCACAAGGGGGAGGTATTGTAACACCTCAGGAAATTTTAAGCCTAGAACCACCCCAAAAAAATTAGAAAGTGAAACTTTCGAAGTCAGAACAGAAACCATGGACGGTTTCCACAGATCGTGGAAAGGTCCATAGGCCATGGATGGCCTCCATGGAATCAAACTCATACACCCCTCCTCTGGGTCTGAAACCACGACAAGCTTTCACGAGTCATGGATCAGACCACAGTCTGTGATTTTCCCCTTATAGAAATCAGACCTGAGGGTCATCAGTCACCCATGAACCACGGACAAGTTCTATGAGCTGTGGATGGTTCCACAGGCTGTGAACCTTGTTTGTGTAAATCAAACCCACAACTTGACAAAAAGACCAGGAACCACGACAAGGTTCTATGGGCTGTGGAAGAATCCATCGACCGTGGTTCCCACCCTTGGAACTCAGGTCGCGAATTTTTTAGCGGTCTTCTAATCTAATTTTCAGGGGTATTCTAGATTTTTCCTATCTCTTTTAAAATCTAAGCTGTGACATTTTACTAAGCCTAAGGGTAATTTTAAGCCTAAAACTACCCAAACCCCTCATGCTCTTAGATTACAATCGATACTTAGCAGATTAGGAGAAAAAGAAGCATTCCTTTCTTCTCAAGAACAAACAGAAGGGTTTTTCAAGTTCAGACTCAAACTCAAGGATTCTTCTTAGTATTCTACTCTCAAGTATGTGGGATTTCATCAGTGGGTTCCTTTCACCCATTGAGTCTCTAGATTACCTCAAGTACTGCAGTTTCATCATAGTTTTTAGGACCTAGGGTTCCCAATATTTTGGGTGAATTCTTTGGTATTTCAATTTCCCTATTATAATTAAATCTTTATTTTAGGATTCTCGAAGTCTAGCACTATTATGTTCTCATAACCCTAAAATCCTCTTTGTGTGGTATCATCCTTAAATTTTGAATTATATGTATGAACTCCATATTTTAGTCAGATTCTAGAATTGTTAAGAGTAGTTAAATTCATTAGGATGGTGGGTTATGAACACCCGATCAGTTTTAAGTCCATGCATTTTAGTTAGATATTCAGTCGATCAGAACTTCATGATTTAAATGCATTCTGTTTTAGTATTTTGTGCATTCTCAGAAAAACCAGTATTTGAGCTATCCAGTATGTAAGTTTATTTATTTATTTACTTAATCAATTGGGAGTATACTTAGCACCGTGTGGACGAGGGGATGAAGGCTCACCCATCGTTTAGGATGAGACCTTTAGTAGAAGTCTCTCAGTCCCAGAACTATGGTGCCATCGTAGGTTCTAAAGGGGTCACGCATTAGTTCAGACTTGACACCCTAGTTCTTTATTGGACATCAGATTAGTGGATCCATGCCAGAAAATATTTGTACCCTTGGCAAGGTATGAACACCCTCCCAGCTAGAGTTACAGGTTGGCCCCATAGTTAGCTCAGCTTGGGGTACGTCAGTTAATAGTAGCTCCCACAATTCAGATTCAGTGTTGCATTAACCATGTGTTTAGTTAATCAATTATTCATATAAGTTCGACATTATACAGTTGTATGTATAATACTTGGTCATTGCATCAGTTATCTTTCAGTCTCATGTTTCATCTTATCTTGCATATTCAGTATATATATTTATATATATATACATATATATATTTATATATATATACATATATATATTTATATATATATACATATATATATCCTACATGCTCAGTACATTCCAAGTACTGACGCATACTTTTGTGCTACATCCTATTATGATGTAGGTTCAGGCGCTCAGCATCCAGACCGCGCTTAGTGCGATTCTCAAGTCCTTTCAGCAGCTCAATTGGTGAGTCCTTATACTTCAAGGATGTGATTTATGCTTTCTTTATTTCAGTCTTATTTATAGTTTTTAGACTTTGGAGTTAGCTGGGCGCTTGTCCCAATAACTCATCTCAGATAGAGGCTTTTAGACATAGAGTTAGTTTTCAGTTTCTACAGTTAGACTTTATATATATTCAAATGTTTTAAACTTCTATGATTTCATCAGTTAGATTCCTCATAGATAATATTTAATCAGAGTGCTTAGTTATGCCAGACCATGGGTTAGCTTAGGGTCACTTGTGGCTCTAAGCACCATGTTGCATCTAGGAGGTAGCCTCAGGGCGTTACACTAGAAGGTCCTTCAACTAATTTTTGAGCTCTTTCAATTTAGCTGGATATATTTTATATGGCGGAATATAAATAGGATGAGTATAAGGAAGAAGGTCTAACCCAAAGTTTATTTCTCTTTCGGAAGGGACTATAGGAAGATCATCAGGAAATACTTTTGGAAACTTGCTAACTACAGGAACTGATTAAAGAGATGAGGTTTCAACACTGGAATCCTTGACCTAAACTAAATGATAGATACATCCCTTAGAGACCATATTTTTGTTCTTAAGGTATAAGATAAAGAAACCCTGAGGCACGACATGACTACCTTTCCATTCTATGACAGGTTCACAGGGAAACTAAATTTTCACAACTCAGGTTCTACAATCAACTATGGCATAAATAAGTATACAACAAGTCCATGCATAATATGACATTGAAATCTACCATATCTAACTCAACTAGATCAGCTGTGGTATTTCTATAAAAGACTGAGACAATACAATTTCTATAGACTCATCTGGCTATCACAGATTCACTAACAAGTGTAGAAATAGAGAAGGGCTCTAACAGCTGCTCGAGGCTAATCCCAAACTTCACAACAACATAAGGAGTTACAAATGACAGGAGGGATCCTAGGTCTAAAAAAGTATAAGCATCATGAGAAAATACTTTTAACATACTCATAACCACACTTTGGGAGCTCTCTTAAGCCTGGCACCTGGACATAGCATAAAAACAATTTTGAGCACCGCTTGTACTAAAAGTGGTACCTTTTTGTGCAACACAGTCCTCTAGGGCAGATAATGTAGTGAAATGAGTTTTTTTACCCCCCATAATTTCTTTCCTTGCAGAGGGACAATCTCTCAACATATATCCAAACTGACCACACCCACACCAACCTCCCTTTCCATAAAAACACTCATTGGGATGAGCTTTTCCACACTTTTTGCAAAAGGGGAATGGTGTAAACTCCCGTGAAACACTACCTTGGGACTAAGAGCCTGGCGCCCTAAAGTTCTGATCATTTCTCGGTTTGGGCACTAGTGTGCTGGCTGAAGAAGTAAGTGGTCCACATGACATCCTCTAAAGAATGACCAATTCCTAGTCCTATGATGACTAATCTCATGATTCACTAACTAGGGCCTCTTACTCAAATTCTCTTCCCTCTCCCTTAGCTTTTCCTTCTCAATTTCTTGTGCGTGCACCATCAACTTGGATATGTCCATGTCTTTATTTTGTAATGATTCCCTACACTCCCTCTTAACATACTTAGAGACTCCTGATACAAACTTTCTCATGCTAGCCCTCATGTCAGACACCATTGTTGAAGCATAGACAGATAGATGAGTGAACATAAGATTGTACTCCCTCATGCTCATAATGCCTAGATGAGGTTCATGAACTCATCATCCTTAGCTTTCTTCAACTCTAGAGGAAAGAAGTGGTCTAGAAAAGCATTCATAAAATCTTTCCATTAAGCAGGTGCATCATCTTCACCCCTAATCTTTTCCCACCGCTCATACCATAGACTTGCTACATCTTTGAGCTGGTATGAGGAAAGTTCAACCCCTTATATATCATTGACTTTCATCACATGCATAATCTTTTCAATCTCATCAATAAAATTCTGAGGATCTTCCACTGGCTTCGATCACGTAAACTCATGAGGATTTATTCTCAGAAATTCATTAGTGGCATAAGGCATGAGTTATAAGGGATACATGGAGTTAAACTCCATTGCACGAACTAAGCATAAAAGATGGGTATTATTACCTAATGCCCTATAGCTTTTCTATTATAAGTGTGGCACACTTCACACCCATAAAAAATACTCTACTAGACGTGGCTTATCATACATCCTAGGACACTTGAACCTAGTGCTTTGATACCAAATTTTTCAGGACCGGAGTTCACACCTTAAGTGTGATTGGCACTGGGAACTACAAGTGACTCAAGCAGACCTTTGGCCTAGGATTTTACTACTAACATATACTAAACATAAGTAGTAGTGGAGAAATATGGTAAGCAAATACTAATTTTGATAATGATAAATAAATAATCTTGTAAAAGGACAGAGTTCAACTATCTGAAATGGACTAACCATGACTACATACAATTGTCTTATAAAGAATCTATGTGACGATCCAAATCGCCGTGAGTGACACCCACCCAAAACCCCCGGATGAGCGAACCAATAACCTAACTCAACACTTAGCAAAACTAACAGCTCAAAACCAAATGCATTAAAGTAAACCAACATTCATAGCCAAAATACTAATAAATATGATCCTGCAGAAATATCCCTAGAATCTGAAAGTCGTTGTACCAAAACATCTACTAATGTCTAGAGTGCAGGGATTCAACTCCAAAACAAATGAGTCTAAGTTTGAAACAATGGACTAGAGATGTACTAGATGAAACCATGGTAGCCTGAAAGAAACAACTCATTCTTGGAATTTGGAATTGTTGGAACTACAACTGAGGTCACGTAGCAGCCACCGGAATATATCTTGTACTCATAAAATAAAAGCATGTGCAGTATCATTCCAGACTCTCAATCTTTTCTCTAATTTACCAACTACATGAAGCAGGTCTAACAACCACCACAACAACAAACAATGACAATAAGCACATACCCATTTATAAGTAACCCGGATCAACCAAGGATCCCTAGAACAATACCTATGTGTTCAACATGCAATTTCTGGTCTACTCAAGAACCAAACCCACATTTAATGTAAAACTACCCGGCCTCTCATGGACCACTATGCAACAATCATATTCTTCATAATAAATCTGGTCCACTCATGGAACCATCGACAAAATATAATTAACAAGTATAATTAAACCCGTACCAGGCGTGGTACCCAAGCCAACCATTATAGAATCAGTACCAGGTATTGTACCCGAGCCAACCGATAAGTATCCCGTACCAGACGTGGTATTCGAGCCAACCATTATAGAACCTGTACCAAGAATGGTACCTAAGCCAACCGATAAGTATCCCATAGTAGGCATGGTACCCAAGCAAACTGAATGTCACACACAATCCAACAAGTCAATATTTAATGAACAAATCACACCTGTAAGCCAACAAGCAAGCTAACCAATTTCATTTCACATGATTGACACCCGGATACTTATACATTCATAATTCCATTCTCTAAGAATGCAATGCACATACAATACTAAGTGACAGTTAAATGAACACATATTGTATTTGGGAAAACAATAATCATCACCTACCTCGAATAGCCTAAAAGTTCTATTGGACCGGAGCTTTCCTATTTTTCGAAGCTTCCGTTTTCCCTTGGCCTAAAAACAATTACACATAACTACAATCAATCCAAATGGCCTAATAATACCCAGATTATACACAAATCCTAATCCTCAAGCTAAACCATGATCATTCCACCTATACCAGGGCTTTCCCACCATTAATTTGCCTAAAACTACCATTTTTAAGGATATATTACACAATTTATAATGAATAGATCATAATTGGACAAGAATAAACAAGACCCAAGAATCCCCATAACACTGGATTCTACCCTTATAGGTCCATTCAAAACCTTCCCCCAAGCCTACACTTATCAATTCTATCACCCGAGAATCGAAGTAATGAAGTAGGGGGAAAAATCCTTACCTTAGCGATGATTTTCGGTGGAAAACTGAATTGGAGTCACCCAATTCGCCTCTGCCCTTCCCCAAAATGTTCTTGAGAATTTATTAATGCTTTTGGGAAAGTTTTTGCATTTATAGTGACTTACTTCGCTATAGTGGTCCCCACTCTGCTATAGCATCACCGTCATAGCGGACTCAACCTATATGGTAGTGCTAACCGACTTTGACTTCCGCTATAGCGGGAATTTTTCTACTATAGAGGCCATCATTGTTGCATGGTTTCAACCGCTATAGCAGTTAACATGGAACAGAACCTCAGAAAATCTCCAAAAGTTCCTATTTTACAACACATTTAAAAACCTGACATTCTGAACCAACACTTTCACGTCAACTTTGATATCAGAAGTTCTACTCACCTTAATTTACTTTCGAAAAGTCCCCCAGACTCCTTACTGTCTTAGCTAACATAAAAACTAGCTCAACATAAGATACTTTACCCAATCCTCACTTGGATCACCCTAGACCATACCACTCTTAGAAATCGTCTGAGACTAGCCTAGCCCAAATTTTCCAACTCCCAAATTTGGAAGTTTTCTTACCTGAAATATTTCATGAATGGTTTACCCATAATGACAGAATAGTTCATTATAACAAATACCAATTTACCCATCATTTGTCCCCAAATGATCAAAATAAAAAAAGATGCTTGTCTAGAAAGATTGAATCATACTTGATAATGTACTCTTTATTCCCACGGTATCACTTTAGGATGGATATATGAAAGACTGGATAGACTCTGGATAAACTGGGTGGTAGTGCTAACATGTATGCCACCGGTCCTACAATCTTGAGAACCTCAAATAGACCGGTGTATCGAGGGCTAAGCTTTCCATTATTGTCGAATAAAACTACCCATTTCATTGGTGATACTTTCAACAACACTTGTTCACCAACATGAAACTCCATATCTCTTACTTTGCGATCTGTGTACTCTTTCTTCCTACTTTGGGCCGCTAGCAACTTGGTATGAATAACCCTTACCTTTTCCTTAGCTTCCCTCACCAAGTCCATAGCCAAAGGTTTCACATCGTCTGTCTTAAACCACCCTATGGGTGATCTATATCCCCTCCCATAGAGTGTCTCGAATGGTGCCATGTCGATACTTGAGTGATAGATGTTGTTGTATGAGAATTCACACAATGGTAAAAACTGGTCCCAATGTCCCCCAAAGTCGATTACACATGATCTCAGTATGTCCTCCAATACCTGAATTGTCCTCTCCGACTGACCGTCCGTCTAAGGATGAAATATTGTGCTGAAAATGAGTTGGGTGCCCAACTTTTAGTGAAACTTTCCCCAAAATTTGGAAGTAAACTGCGTATCCCTATCTTAAAAGATGGAGAGTGGCACCCCATGCAATCTCACAATTTCCTTAACATAAATCTTGGCCAACTGTTGTGAGTTGTAATCCACCCTGACTGGAATAAAATGAGCTGACTTGGTCAGCCTATCCATGATGACCCAAATGGAGTCATACTTTTCCAAGGTCTTAGGAAAACCCACAACAAAATCCATGGCTATCCTTTCCATTTCCATTTGGGAATAGGCATCCTCTGAAGCAATCTTGCAGGCCTTTGGTGCTCATACTTAACCTGCTGATAATTATGATATTGGACACATAATCAGCTATGTCCCCGTTCATCCTAGGCCACCATTAAAGTCACCTCAAGTTTCGGTACATTTTGGTTACGCCCGGATGAATAGAATATCATGAACCATGAGCCTATGCCAACATATTCTGAATTAAGTCATCAACACGAGGAACATAAATCCTCCCTCCGAAACTCATCACCCCACCAGTATCTAGTGTGGTGTCTCAGGCCTCCCCAGATACCACCTTGTTTTGAATCTTGTTCAACTGTACATCTTGAAACTGTTTGGTTTTGATTTCCTTCAAAAATGTGGGTTTGACCTCAATATTACCAACACCCCACCCTTAATTCCCAACTGTATGAACGTGGGTTCTAGAGCCCGAATCTCCCTAGCCAAGGGTCATTTGGACACCCCCAAGCAAGACAAACTACCCATGCTAACCATTTTCCAGCTCAATGCGTCTGCCACTATATTAGCCTTTCACGGATGATACTGGATGGTCACATTATAATCCTTCAACAATTCCATCCACCTCGTCTGTCTCATATTCAAATCTTTCTGCGTAAACACATGTTGCAGGCTGTGGTGGTCTGTGAACACTTCACATTTGACACCATAAAGGAAATGTCTCTAAATCTTTAGCGCAAAGACTACCGTTGCCAACTCCAAATCATGGGTTGGGTAATTCTTATCATGGGGCTTCAACTGCCTTAAAGCTTAAACTATAAAAAATTAGAAATGAGCCAAGAAGGCCAAACAACCCCTACTAACTTCCTAGCCCAAACAAAGGATGTAATCTTCGTTGGCTAAGGCGTGTACACACCTTCCCACTCTAGCCTATCCTTACCCAGAATCTCTAGAGTCATTATCTTATCATTACAGTTCAACACAACATGCTATGGAGACAGCCTTGTCATACCCAAAATGACATCAAAATCTAGCATGTCTAGAATAATCAAATATACCCAAGTCTGTAAACCCACAAAAACCACAGGACAAGTATGATATACATAGGTTACTACCACAGAATTACCAACCGGGTAGAAATATGAATAAGGGAATCAAGGACATCACAAACCAAATCCAGACCAAAGGCAAATTTTATAGAGATATACGAATAAGTAGAACCTAGTTCACAATACAGACTCCATCCAGTCATAAACTAGAATTATACCTGTTATCACGACATCTGATGCTTCGGCCTTAGACTTCCTAGGGAATGCATAATAATGGGCCCTGTCATCAATCTGAGAAACCTCTCTGGCTGGCTTCCTTCTCTCCTGCCCGTGCCACCATTCCCTCAGTTTCCCTAAAAAATTCCTTACCCACTCTGTGGATGACCTCCACCATTACCAACTCCACCTGCCGAAACCACAACCCTGGTCTGATGCTGAGTCTGATGCTGAGTCTGATTTCCTGCCTGCCTATGAGGGCACTCCCTCTTGAAGTGACCTAGATCTCCATAATGAAAACATCCACGGTCAAGAGTACGCCTACTAGTAGAAGTATAAGAAGCCCCCTAGACCCTAGGAGCTGAAAAGTGACAAACTCTACCCCATGCTACTGCACAATGCCCAACTTTTGCAGCCTCTCATAGCAGTCCAAAATAAACTCAAATGCATTCTCCTGCTCTGTACCCTGAAACCTCAGAGGTTTTAGTTTCAAGAATTTGGTTAGAATCTCGTGCTCGATCCCGGTAATAACAAGGCTTAGCATTGGATGGAAGAGATCATTAGTACCCGATGCTGCATTTATCAAAGAAGCCGCTGCAATAGCTGGTTAAGTGCCAGAAACCTGATCAGTTGTACTAGTAGAGGTGGCTCTAGTACCTTCTAGCCCACTCAGAAAATCCCACACCTATTGAAATACCTTGGGTGATATAGGGGGAAGGCCTGCACCTCCAACCGGTGACACCTCTTCCTGTTTCGCGCCCTCCTCAAGTACAACCTCAACCTCCTCCTCAATAGGATCCTGGGTTGGGGGTGGGGTCATCGCCCTTAGCCCTGCTGCTATTTGATCTCCACCCCTGGCGGGTGTTGGTCTTCCTCTGCCCCTACCCTTTTCTCGCCCTTTGGCTGCTGGTTCTGCCACTGGAACTGCCAGTATCGCTTTGTTATGTCTAGTGTTAACCATTTGCAAACAAAAGAGTGAAGGAAGTTAGATACCAATTTATATCACCAGATATCAATTTGTATCACCAGATACCAATTAGAATCAAATTATAGCACGAAGGAAGAAAGAAGAGGTAGTTTCCTAAAGTCCTATAGCCTCTCGAAGAAGAGTACAAATGTTTTTGTACTTTTTGCAAGACTCTACTAAACTCATTTTGGTACGATGAGATCAACGAACCTAGGGCTCCAATACCATCTTTGTCACGACCTAAACCACTGTGAGTGGCACCCACCGAAAACCCTTGGATGAGCAAACCAATATCCCAACTCAACACTTAGCAAAACAAACAACTTAAAACAAGATGCATTAAAGAAAACTAACATTCATAGCCAAAATACTAATAAATAAGATCCTACAGAAATACCCCTAGAATCTGAAAGTCACTGTACCAAAACATCTACTAATCTCTAGAGTGCACCGATGCAACCCCAAAACAAATGAGCCTAAGTCCAAAATAATGAACTAGAGATGTACTAGATGAAACCATGGTAGCCCGGAAGAAGAAGCCCACCCTTGGAATCTGGAATCGTCGGGATTACAACTGAGGTCGCATCATAGCCGTCGTAATATATCATGTACTCACAAAAGAAAAGCAAGTGCAGTATCATTCCAGACTCTCAGTCTTTCTTCTAACTTACCAACTACATCAAACACGTCCAACAACCACCATAACAACAAACAATGACAATAAGCATATACCCTTTTATAAGTAACCCGGATCAACCAAGGATCCCTAAGACAACACTTAAGTGTTCAACATGCAATTTCTGGTCTGTTCAAGGACCAACACCACATTTAATGTACAACTACCCGACCACTTATGGACCAATATGCAACAATCACAGTTTCAACAATCAACCCGGTCCACTTGTGGAACCATTGACAAAATACAATTAATAAGTATAATTAAACCCGTACAAGGCATGGTACCCGAGCCAACCATTATAGAACCTGTACCATGCGTGGTACCCAAGTATACCAATAAGTATCCTATACCAGGCATGGTACCCAAGCCAAATATTATAGAACCTGTACCAGGCATGGTACCCGAGCCAACTAATAAGTATCCCGTACCAAGAATGGTACCTGAGCCAATCGAATATCACACACAATCCAACAAATTAATATTTAATGAACAAATCACACGTGTGAACCAACAAACAACCAAATTAAGTTCATTTCACATTATTGACACCCGGATACTTAAACATTCATAATTCTATTCCCTAAGCATACAATGGACATAAAATACTAAGAGACAGTTACATGAACACATATTACATTTGGGAAATAATAACCATCACCTACCTAGAATATCCTGAATGCTCTACTGGACTAGAGTTTTGCCATTTTTTGAAGCTTCCGCTTGCCTTTGGTCTAAAAATAATTACACATAAATACAATCAATCCAAATGACCTAATAATACACAGATTATATACAAATCATAATCCCCGGGCCAAACCATGATCATTCCACCCATCCAAGGGCTTTGCAACCATTAATTCGCCTAAAACTACCATTTTTACGGATACATTAAGCAATTTATGGTTAATAGATCATAATTCAACAACAATAAACAAGACCCAAGAATCCCTATGCCCTAGAATCCCCATAACCCTATATTCTAGCCTCATAGGTCCATTCATATCTTCCCCCAAGCCTGAAATTATCAATTCTAACACCCGAGAATTAAAGCTCTGAAGTAGGGGAGTAAAATCCTTACCTTAGTGATGATTTTCGATGGAAAATTGAGTTGGAGTCTCCCAATTCGCCTCTGCCCTTCCCCAAAATATTCTTGAGAATTTTTGAACATTATTGGGGAATTTTTTGCATTTACAGTGACTTACTCCACTATACCGGTCCCCACTTTACTATAGGGTCACCGCCATAGCAGACGCGACCGCTATGGCGATGCTAATCGACTTTGACTTTCGCTATAGAAGGAATTTCTCTGTTATAGTGGTCATTATTGTAGGGTGGTTTCAACCTCTATAGAGGTTGACATGGAATAGAACATCAAAAAATTCCCCAAAAGTTCTCATTTTACAACAAATTTTAAAACTCGACGTTCTAAACCAGCCTTTTTACGTCAACTTTGATATCAAAAGTTCTACTCGCCCAAATTCACTTCCAAAAAGTCCCCTGGACTCCTTAATATCTTAGCTAATGGAAACACTAGATCAACATAAGATAATTTACCTAATACTCACCCGAATTGCCCTAGACCATACCTTGCTCAGAAATCATCCGAGACTACCCTAGCCCAAATTTTTCAACTCCCAAACCCAGAAGTTTTCTATCCTGACACTTCGCTTGAATTGTTTCCCCCATAATGACTGAATAAGTTATTACACTCTACTGTATAGAATGAATTAATTTCACTAGGACAAGACCCTTGGCTACCTTTAAAACCATATCTAATAAATGTCTAAACAACTTAAAATTAATCTAAGTCCTCTATATTCAAAGAGGACTCACCAACTAGAGTAGTGTGAGAGCTAATGGAGAGTCTAATTGTGAACTTGAGCCTGAGCATCGGTGTCTACATCATGATAAGATGTAGCGCAAGAAGAGCATCAATAAAATGGAATATATTGGCATAGAAGATCAATTGAACATAAAAGCGGGACATATCCGGGGACTATAATAGAGCAAGACAAAAAGGTAAGCAAAGTTTATATGCATAAGAAGAAAATCTAAAACATGAGTCATGATAATTTAAAAGCATTTCATAAGCTAAAGATATAATAACATAGTCATTGACCCAAAATCGAAATCCTGAGTTGACAGTTTCATATCTGATACTAAACCATATCTATATATACATAAGTAGTCAAAACAACATTTAGTAAAATAAGATAAATATCTTTTAAGTTTGGGGGAGTTTCTTATAACTGACAACTATCACTTAGGTCGTGATGGCCAACCTCTAAGTTGGTTGGATGGGCTGTTCTACACCTTGCTAGGGTGCAAATCCTATCTATACTACGGATCCATAAAGAGCCTCTTGGGCTAAAAAGGTCTCCTGAATTGTAGTGTGAACTTAACCTACAGAGGCACGTAGTTTTGGGGAATATGAACTTAGTCCCATGCCCGATCGGTGCTCAATAGTCCTTCCAAAATGATAATTTGTGCTCATATCATATCTATGAAAATGACTAAGTCAATGGTGAGTTGTTGCTCAAATCTATGCAATATCAAGATGTAAACCATCATGCTATCTATATCATATCTGTCAAAGCCATAACTCAAGCAAACATATTCAATGTGAATGAAAGATGTAAATTTTTAAGAAATGATTTGTCAAGACTTTCAAGAATAGCATTCCAACAGTGACTAAGTGTGAGAAGGATTACTCACAAAATACTATAATCAAGTTCCATTATTTTGTAAAATAAAGCAATGCATAAAAAGTAGAATTTGGGTTTGGAGAACCCTAATTTGACACAACTAATAAAAACTAGAACTATGGGCATGAGGATGGATGGAATTCCTCATTAAACTCTTACAAACCTGAAATTATCCAACTTCTATGGAGAATTAGAGGGAACTAATCTGGAAGCCTTAAGGAATGATTCCTTCAATGATTCCTAGGGTTTCATTATCGAGAAACTTATTAGCATTTGTAGATTAGAGTTAGGAATCCTTAACTTAACCTTAGGGAAAAAGGAGAAGTCTTACCAAGCTCTTGGGGAATATTTCATGTTACCTAGGGTTAGGAGAAAATGTGTAAAGTCAAAAAATAGATTAGAAATGGCTAAGAATCTTATTTATAATAGCTGGAATCGAAGATCCTACGGTTGGGTCTATGGAAAATATACCTGATCTGTGGACCATAGTATGAATCGTGGAAACCTAGTCAATTCTTAAGATTTTTGAACCTTTGGTCTATGTCCTTCAGGACTACGGACCATAGACTCATCCATATTTCTACTCTGAGATTTTGTTATCCTTCAGAATAATTTCTACAATTGAAATCTATGAACTATATATAGTAACTATAGACAATCCTGACATTCATAATTTGACCCTGATATTTGGAGAGTCTTGTGAACTAGGTTCTATGGAAAGGAATTACAGCCCATGGAATGAGTTGACGGGTTATCAACTGAATTGTGGTTACATACTAGAATTTTCACATCTCTAATAATGGTTCTATTATTAAGTGGACCATCCTTAGAAAAGACGAACCATCAAGTCATTCGCAGAAAATTGG
This sequence comes from Jaltomata sinuosa, assembly GCA_003996215.1. Taxonomy (NCBI): domain Eukaryota; kingdom Viridiplantae; phylum Streptophyta; class Magnoliopsida; order Solanales; family Solanaceae; genus Jaltomata; species Jaltomata sinuosa. The sequence continues at coordinate 647,358 of QJPP01000286.1, read as the reverse complement.
GAAGACAAAACTTTGAAATGGGCTTCTATGGTTCACTCTATGGACCGTAGACTTGAATGATGGACCGTAGAGTCGACCGTAGACTCTTGAATAGTTTTGGAATTTCTTCTAAGTTCTATAAAATGTCAGTTCAGAACCTAAGGTGTTACATTATAATTTATGACATGTGGAGATTGGTGACGTGATTCCAAAGGTGATCAAACAAGTATTGGGTGAGGTTTTCAGTTTTAATAGTTTGAAAGTTGAAAAGTCTGACCAAAGTTAATATTTTAGATTAATGAGCTCGAAATTGAATTTTGATAGTTCCATTAGCTCCAAAAGATGATTTTTGACTTTGTTAGATAGTTGGTACGAAACCTAAAGTGGTCAGGAGTTATTTTTATCATTAAGAGGATTTTTAACGTTTTAGAAACTTAAGGTTGACCATGGTCAACATTCAGTCAAGATGACCCCATATTGATGATTCGATGATTCCAACAAGTCCGAAATGTGTTTTCCTAGCCAATCTGCATATGTGGTTTGTTTTCTTAGGATTTCAAACAAATCTTGAGAATCCGTTCGGGAACTTTGGAATTTGAAATGTTGATAGTTTTAGATGTTTTTGGTGCAGATGAAGATCCTTTTTCATGTTTTTGATTGCCCTGTGATGTTAGTTTAAATTAGGGCGCATATGATGTCTATTTTATTTAAGTTTTCTATATCCTTTTGCATGTTTTTTTGTGTTTTTAATGTTCGAATGTTGTTTTGTAGGTATTTGACGTCAGACCATCCAAAATAGGGAAAAAATGAGAGAATGCCTAGAAAAAGGGTTTCACTCGCAGCGGAATGGAAGTACGGTCTGACGTGTCTTGAAATTAGAGCACATCCTATGTCTTTTAGTTGGAGTTGTACCTGTTCTTATGTTTATTTTTATGTATTTTAATGTTAGATATTTTATTGTAGGTTTTAGGTGTCAAAATGACCAAAATGAGGAAAAGATAAAAAAAACTACCAGAAATTGAGTAATTTATGTTCACACTTATGATCACAAATCAATTCACAGACTGCAAATCAGGTCGCAGAAATGTATATGTGCAAATAGGATCCTGCTAAGCAGGTCAATATATTAAGAGGAATACAACTGTATGTCTGATATACAACCCATAATAAAGAAGAAGCCAAGCAGTAAGGAGAACCTACAGTAGAACTTGCGATGGTTCATAAAGTCAATGCATGATACTAGTCCAAAAACCCTAGAAGGCAACTGATGGCCAACTTAAAAGGCAATCCACAAGCCGCAAGTCAATGTTCGATAGTGGATTGGGAACCAAAATTTATCGACATATCAATTTGTTATTTTAGGATTCCACCTTTGTGGGCTATTATGAATAGTCCTATCAAGTTTGCTTTGAAAAGAGTCGGCTAGCTAGTTTGTAGATTTAGATTTTACATGTTAGTTGAGAGTGTTTGGATAAGTTCTATGGTTTTTCTCTTTCTAATTTCTTAAACGAAGAACACCAATATTATTTCAATCATTAATATTCAAATTAAGTTTATAAATTCCTTTAACTTATATTGTTGTTACTTTCTTACCAGTATTTGTAGCTAAATCCTACACTGAGGTTGTGAAACTCAATGCGGTAGTAAAGTTAATAATATTTTTGTGTATTGCATGATATTAGGTCGATAAGATGTAAAACTTGTTCTCATTATTATTTACAATATTAACATATGCTATAATATCTTATTCTTTAGATTTGAAAGAGCAGGTTAGGATTCGATAGAAGAATCTTTGCATAAACTCGAGGCGCTAAGCCTCATTTGATAAATTCATATTAGGAATAGTAATATTTACTTAGTGTGATTGTTTGTGCTTATTTAAATAACTCATATAGTTGTGAAAATATTATATAAAGATAAATTTTTAAACTATTGGGAAAGATTATGTGCGAAAACATTATATAAAGATAAATTGTTCAACTCTTGAGAAAGATTGAGTGATGATACAGGAACTGAGTACATCTCTAGAACACGAATATCTATAATTTCACTAAAACCAACAGAATAATGCAGCCCAATATGGAAAAGTGCTTTAATATCATAAGTTTATATTCAGTGCTTTAACATCATAAGTTTACATTCATATTTATTTACTACAATTTTTAGTTAAATTATACAAAATATGTTCAACCCTTACAAAATAATAGTCGACTGTTAATCTGGTATTCATCCCAGTAGTAAGCGTTTTCTCCCTATTCCCTATGGGATTCAACCCCAACCTTATTTGGGTTACTATGTTTGTATACAATCGCGTTACATTATCTGTAAGTGTATCTTGAGTATATAACGGACCATGGATCAAAGCATTGAAAAGATCCGAGAGATGTGCATGCATGGTTTTCAGATGTTGAGCAATCTACTATGGAAAATATGGACCGTAGGTCACATTCACAATCTGTAAGTCTAGAGAAGACCAGCTGGAATGAATATTCATGGAAGAAACCATAGACCATGGAATATTTTGTGGTAAAATTGTTCTCCAAAGGACTAGTTAGGATTTGTTTTGTTCTTTGTGTGTCTTCTCTAAACGGTGGCCATAATAATAATTTTAGTTTGCTAGATGTATATCACGGAATCAATTTCAATAATAAAATAAATATCAAGAAACTAATTAATAGATAATCTAATAAAATACTATCTTAATATTTTAAAAAAAATCTCAACATGGCCTGACTGTATGTGGTAGATAATTTGTGTTTCAAATCTTGAGAAAGTAATATTGACTAACAGAAGAAACTTTTAAATCTTGATTGTATCTTTAATTGATTATGAAATTTATTTGAAGACTCTTTGGTTTTAATTTTCTTTTGTGAAATATTAACTCAAGTTAGAGAGATTAACTTTTTCTCATATTTTTCATTAATATCATGTCACGTCCCAACTATCGGGCCATCCGGGCATCTACTCTAAGCACCTAGATAGACAAACCCTTACCACCCGGTCCAACAGGTAAATGCGGAAAAACAAGTATAACTATAGATAACTTTCTTTTTATAAAAGAAACAAATACACCTTTTTATTTCCGGAAATCCCTTTACAAAATAAATACAATAACGTTTTATAACGGAAAAATAACCCTCCCTAGGATCTTGTCTAATCTGGTACAAGAGCTACTACAAGAGAAATACAATAATGGAAAGAAGACACAACTCCCACCATGGAAACAAAGAGTAGAAGCTGCTAGAGATCACCATCGTCCTGTACCTATGAAACATCACAGATCCTTCAACCAGACTATACCCAAAAAGGTATAGCAAGAGTAGTATCAGTACAAACAACACGTATTGGTAGGCATCATCGGTCGATCCGAATCCATTCCCTACCATCATATAAGAAATCAAGAGAAAATATGTAGTATAAATTTACAGAAGTCCAGTCCCTCGGCATCCACCTTCAATACCACCCTGTGACCCCTATGTACCCACTACTTCTGTCCCAAGCTTTCCTATCCCGCTTCCGCTGCTAACTTCACCAGTCGACGACCCTTCAACCATTATATCCTGGTCATAGTCAACTAGTCACATGTATTCCTAGGACTTCCCAAGTCACCATCTACATTAGACATCCCAAGTCACTGATCTTACCAACCACTATAAGCATCTCAGTGGTTCCAGCCTTAGTAATTAGGTCTACTATCCACCCCTTCTAGCCAGTTGAGAAACAACCTACAAAATGTTGACTTGCCACCCTGACTCGAATTAAGATTCTAAGTCAACCAGTTGACCCTTATCCCTTAGCCATGAAATGAACTATCCGTGGGTTCAGTGTACGCAACCCCCAATGTTCCTTACCCTTGACATCCCGTCGGTTCAGACACTCACCAAATACTAGCCTTACTTCACAAAACCAGTAAAACTTGACTCCCTAGGAACCTTAGTCCCCCCAAGCTCACCCATTTTGGACCCGTCAAGCAATACATAAACATCTCTAGTCTTGTACCCAACTAACCCAGACATCATAAAGCAACCAAGTCCATATGACCCTCAATAAGACCCCAGTCAACACCTGGACTCAACAACTATATAAGTCATGGCCAACTACTCAAGTGCCCAAACCACATAAAATTATGTCACTACTTGCAAGCTACCCGGACCTCCCAAGGATCCCTAGGACATCATCTATGCAATATAAAATGTGACCCTGGTTTACAGAAAAAACCACCTTGTCACTTAAACACCCAATTTGGCCCTTCAAGGACCAATTATACGCCAAATAATGATAAATCCCAGCCCTCTTAGGAACCAAACATATGAAGAATGTCAATAGCAGATAACCCAGTTCACTCAAGGAACCAACATGTCGAGAACATCCATAACTGATAACCCGGTTCGCTCAAGGAACCAATATGTAAGAATAAACAAGTACCAGATAGACTCGGGTCACTCAAGGAACAAACACACATGTAACACTCAATCATGTACCAGGCGTGGTGCCCGAACAAACCATAATAGAACCTGTACCAGGCGTGGTACCCGAGCCAACCATAATAAAACCTGTACCAGGCATGGTACCCGAGCCAACCATAATAGAACCTGTACCAGGCATGGTACCGGAGCCAACAAACAAGTATCTCATACCAGGCGTGGTACCCGAGCCAACCGAATGTAACATCAATCCAATCAATCAACAACTAACAAAGCATACTTGTAAACCAACACGCAACAAAACAAGTTCATTTCACAAAGACTGATAACCGGATAAGTAGACATTCATAAATCATTCCCTAAGCATGCAACTCACACAATACTACGCAAAAGTACATGAACACACATTGCATAATGGGAAATCAATAACCATCACCTAAGTATTCAACATGCCATCCCGGTCTACACTAAGACCAACCCCACACTTAAGTTCAACTACCCGGCCTCTCATGGGCCGGTATAAGATAATCAAAGTTCAACAATTAAATATGGTCCACTCATGGGAACGTCAATAATCACAAACAATAGTGTATAATTAGACCCGCCCAAAGACTAATCCCCGGCATATCATTTAGACACATGTAGTCATTTTCATCTAATTCGGACCCCCAATCCTGAAAAGTAAGCGCGTTCTAGGGATTTCATCCCCTGACAGTACAAACTTTGGACCATGCATGTTCATTCTATTTACCTTATTTCAAGTATTCCTGGGAACCCGCTATAACTTAGCAATTTCCTCATCCCCAACCATTACCAGTTCCTCGAACCTACCCAACCGTCTAGTTCTCCAGATTCTAGCATCACACACAATTTAACAAGTATAAAATACACCCGAATGAACATATCCCCCCGACCCTACTATTTCTCTATTCAATCAAACAGCCAAACCAGTACAATAACCCTCAAGACTCTATGCCCAAAGGCCTAAAACATGAATCGTCACGTCAATCTACATAATAGTATGAAATGAAAGCAGGTCAAAATCTACTCAATGAAAAATCTAGCCTACCTGGATGCCAAGAAGCTCCACAATGCATATTATGGTTGCGTGAAGGCATTCCCTGGTGGATGATGAGTACGAAATCCATGGTTTCGCACTCTTTCAGCCGGATTCTCCCTTCCCCATGGCTCCCAAGCTTTGGAGCAACCTAGAAGGGTTTTCGGAACAACCCTCGTTTGTTTTTGACTGAAGAGGAGAGAATGGGATTATAAAACCCATTTTTGGGCTTTTTGATTTTGCCATTCCACTATAGAGGACTGCCAACCGCTACCGCGGTACCTCTATAGAGACCTAAATCCCGCTACAGTGGACTCAACTTTTTAGCACGAACAGTCTTAAGTAAAATAGTGATAACTTTTTACTCAGGAAGCGGATTAACAAACAGTCAGTAAAGTTGGAAAGAGGACTCAGAGATCTTTAATTTGGTGGGCATTGGGACCCCTAACCCTTTTATTCTAGGAGGAATGCTCGTTTGAAGTTGACCTTAGTTTGAACTTAGCCCAAAACTAAATCGGTAAGGAAACTTTCAACTTAACTTTGTGCTAGGAGTATTATATGAACTTAGTACATACCAAATGTACTCTCATACTAAAGAAATAATTCTAACTCTTATTACTAATGAGAGGAACCTGCCTTGACCATAGATATTTCAGTAACGATGGAATAGGTCATTACAACAGATACCAATTTACCCATCGTTCATCCTGAAACGATCTCTAAGGTAGAAGGAAAAGAATAAACCAGCCCCTTGAACCTTAACTCTCTACTATGATAGCGTAAAACCAGCCTTATGTGAATCACTAAAACTCTCAAATCCCTCGGGTGTACACAAAATCAATTGAAATTAAATTCAATCTTGCTCCGCCAAGGAATTCCCTCTCCTCCCTGAGTGCCCAAGAAATTTGAGGCCTTGTTGAAATAGCAGAGCGAAAGAATTTCAAACATAACAGACCAAAACTTAATTCCCACACTACGAGTAACCAAAACTCGCTGTGGTAACCCAGTCCGCTATAGCGGTTCGTGCTCCTTTATAGCAGTACCTCCGTAGCGGAATGGACCGCTATGGCGGTGCTGACCAACGTTGACTTGCGCTATAGCGGTAATTTCTCTGCTATAGTGGAGGTCGCGATAGTGCTATGTCAACTGCTAACACAGGACAAAACTCATAAAATTCCCCAAAAGTGCCCATTTTACAACACACCTTAATTCCCAACATTCCAGAATAAACCCTTCACGTCAACCTTGATATCGGGAGTTCTACTTACCCGAATTAATTTATGAAAAGTCCCCAGGACTCCTTTATGTCTTAGCTAATGAGAAAACTAGCTCACTACAAGACACATTATCCAATCCTCACCCAGATTGCCCTAGATCATACCTTGCTCAAAAAATCATTCGAGACTAGCCTAGCCTTAAAATTCTAACTCCTAACCCGAGAAAAATCTTAACCTCGGCAATTACATCTTAAACAATGATATACCAAACATAACATCACCAAACACTACAATGTGTTTTCCCTTTGGGACGTTTACCTTATGACCCTTTTCACCCTTCCATGGTCAATACATAAGAATAGACCATCTAGAGTATAACCACTAGCCAATACACCACTATGGGTTTCATTAACACATAGATTTTTCACCATCACTTACATTAGTCTATTTAAACCTCATCAATCAATCATTTAAAACTAACCAAATTTTTAGTTATCACCCGAGGTCAAGCTATGCTTATTTATCCTCGCAACTAGCTTATAACTAGTCAAATTACTGACTCAACATGTCTCAATCGCTCAAGGAAAATAACAACCAAGTAATATCATATCTACCCATTTCATTTTATCGCACATGGATATTAATCCTTATAATTCAACCACTAGCTCACAGCTCAACTAGCGATTTTAAACAACCTGGGAATGAAAAAGAAAACAAAATTGGGGAAAATAGGACAGGGATTCTGCCCTTCCCCTCCCGCTATATCGGCTTGCACACTGCTATCGAAACCCCATTAGCAGCAGCCCAGAAAAATGGAATTTTTCAGTAAGGTTTACACATTCCATTTTCCCGGTTATCAACGTTAACCCCATAAATCTCACCACGATCTTTAATATAACCCCGAGACCATCCTCCGCAATGCATAGTTTGAAACTTAGCATCATGATATCACAAAATCAATTTCAAAATACATGAGAAAACTGTTCATAACAACACATTCCCACTATCATGCAAGAATAACCCCCTTGTTCCCATGGTTCCCAACCATGCCCAACTGTCCTGAAATCGGAGCTTCCCAACAATCATAAGTCTTGTCCCCCTTACCATCTTAACCAATGATAAGTCCCATTTCAAAACGTAACATGAAATTCCAAATAAACACACATGGCAATTCACTAACCAAAGTACATAAAATCAAGTTATGACTCTTCCTGGACTAACATATCCACAATAAGGCAAGTAGTTACACACCAACAATTGCAGTCATACGAGTATTGCTACACACATAATTTCAAGCTTCAAGTTTCAATCACAATTCAAGTCACATACACTACTATTTATTCCCCCCATGGATGACTATTAGTTGATTATCCATGCCTTACCACAACCTCTAAGGCTAGCTACCAATTGGAACCTTCTCGGTTCCAACTTTTCTTGCTTGTTTCACAATAGTCGGAGTCAAATGACATCTTTTTCCTTGTCGAGATACCAATTGGAATCGAGAGATACCAATTGGACTCAACTCATGCAAGCAAGTAAACAAACTGCACGAAAAGGAATGAAAAAAGAGAGTTGTTTCCTAGAATGCTTCATAGCTTCCCAAGGATTAGATGTGGACGTAAACCCACCAATCCACAGGACTCTATTCGACATTTTGTTGTTATACTGGGAGACTGGTAACCTGGGCTCTGATACTATCTGTTACTTCCCAACTGTCAGGATGTGTGAGCACCTACTCTAAGCACCTCGATAGGTGAACCCTTACCACCCGATCCAACAGGTAAATTCAAAAAAACAAGTATAACTATAGATAACCTCCTTTTTATACAAGAAACATATACACCTTTTTATTTCAGGAAATCCCTTTACAAAAGAAATACAATAACATTTTATAACTGGACAACAACCCTCCCTAGGATCTAGACTAAGGCGGTACAAGAGCTACTACTAGAGAAATACAATAATGGAAAGAAGACACAACTCCCACCATGGAAATAAAGAGTAGAAGCTGCTAGAGATCGCCATCGTCCTGTACCTATGAAACATCACTGATACAACAACCAGACTATACCCAAAAAGGTATAACAAAAGTAGTATCAATACAAACAACACGTACTGGTAGGCATCATTGGTCGACCTGAATCCCTTCCCTACCATCATATAAGAAATCAAGAGAAAATATGCAGTATAAATATACGGAAGTCCAATCCCTCATCATCCAACTTCAATACCGCCCTGTGACCCTTATGGACTGTTAAGACCTGATTTCTCAAGTCATGCTGGCACCTACAATCCCCCAGCAGGCAAACCAATTCCCGTAGCCCAGAACGGTTAGTAATGGGCTACTACCTAACCAAAATGCACCAACAAGCAGAAATAAGTGAAAGCAAAACTCGAATATAAATACATAAAGGAAACTACACCAACCCCAAGACTTGGTATCAATAATACAGAAGCTTGTAATAGGATACAAGTGCTAGTAGTAACAAAATACAACATAAATTGCCTCCGAAAGTACAAGGAGCAACAGCACAACATATGAGATGTAGACAAGCCCCGACCGTCAGGCGCTCACCCTAGTCCCAAAGATCCAAAAGCTGCACGAGACTCCAACGTGATCAACGGCGAAAGCTTAGCTAATATCTGCACAAAAAAGTGCAGAAGTGTAGTATGAGCACCAAAACCATGGGTACTCAGTAGGTATCATAGGCCGACTGAGCGCATATAAGATGTAAAAGCAGTAAGTAACAGATAGCAAGAAATCAGTCACTGAGGCAATAAGTAAGGCAGAAGGAGCTAGCACAGATCATCCATAACCAAGAGCTTCAAGTAACACATGCTAGCATAGAGATACAGTTACACAGAATCACAGGTGAAGGAAAGGAGAAAGCACCTTGAGTCCTTGCACAACAATATAAGTAAGTAGAGAGAGAGTTGAGAAAATAGCGGTATACCGGTAACCTCAAGTGGAAGGAAAAGACGGAGAGCAGTCTAACATACTCAAAATGGAATCAACCAGTATAAGGAAATCATAACACCAATCCAATCATATGATAGCATAACCAGGGAATCACCTCACAAGTACAACCCTAGGATGAAATAACTAGGCTACAATAACCGAGAGATACCACTCAGCTTCCCACAAGAATAGAACCAGAGTCTCACACTCTGCTCAGAAGGACACACAAAAGTGCCTCAATAAGATAGGACTCTAAAGCCCTCTCAATAATCAAAAATCCCACCTCCAAAGCCTCAACATGCTAGCCATCACTAATCTTTCAAGAACCGGGTGCCAAGACAAGCTTTAAGTAAAAACAAGAGTAAATATAGTCTACCTACAGTCCCAACGGCCACCCATACAACCGAGGAACACAATCAAGTGAAAATAAACCCTCCGGCATCCCATACTACCAGAGCGTACACTGAACACACAACAAACAAGGGTGGAATCCAATGCATGATATGATATGATGTGAAATAAAACCTCTATATGTACCTCCTCCGGTGCCAATCAGGCCCAGCAGGCAGGTTCCATGGAAGGACTCAGCCTGTATACCTCTACTCCACCGTATACCCTTCCCTCCGACGCACGCAGCCCAAAGCCCCAGGCCCGGAGAGGCAAGGTCCATGGAGGTCCCCGACCCCATACTAAAACTCAGTATCAAGACATGTCATCCAGAAGCAAGTCCGGGATCAAGATAGAGACCCAGTCACAAGTATGCATGCCCAGACCCCGTCCAGGACTAAAGTAGTAGAAAATGCCTCAAAAACCCCTTCAAGGGTGCCCGGGCGTAACCGGGTCTAAAACTGTAGTAAATCAAGTCTAGTGCTCCGCCCCGCAGAGACTAGTATCAGTAATAAAATCAAGTCTGGTGCTCTGCCCCGCAGAGACTAGTATCAATAATAAAAGCAAGTCTGGTGCTCTGCCCCGCAGAGACTAGTACCAGTAATTAAACCAATGCGAGAACATCCAAAAATCCCCTTTTCTATCAACAACAGTACGAAAAAGGTCCCACAGGGCCATGCAAATTTAGGAAAACTGTCAGTAGTGTCTCACAGCCAAAACTGTAGTAAAACATGCAGGGGAAAACCTTTTTCATGGATGATATGCTCGCACACAAATATAAAAGTAGCCCAACGGCTCACAACAATTCCTATCAGCCCTGCACAGGCCCAATAGCTACTCAGCAGACATAACCAGCCTAAAAGGATAATCTCTATGTTCGGGACTCGCAAAAATTCCCAAATAGCCCACCATCTATGTTCCAGAGTCAATACAAGTCTACACAGGACCACAAAGGTAATATACATTACTACGTGAATACTACAAACAACGTATGAAATAGACGGACGAAAGGAGGACAAGGTCTGGGGTACCAACCTATAACAACTCATCCAAGGATGCTAATTAATGCAGTTATAGCCTATATACGCAGAGTCTAGATAGGGGAAAACCATAACCTACTTGTCATTCGATGACTAGCTGCGGGAACGGCATCGTCCAAACTCGAACAACTCCAGGAAGCTCTGAATCACACAAAACAAATACTTTCAACTGAAGCCCCAAAGGCGTCTCTATGAAGCCTGACCAACCAAGGTAATGGAACAATTGCTAGAATCGACGAGGCTGCAAGAATGAGCCATAACCTTTTGATAAGGTGTTAATGTCACACTCGCGACCAGCCAACTCCAAAGCATAAAAATGAGGCCAATAACAATAACAAATGGCAGCTAAATCCAACAACAATACGTTAACCACATGTCCATGGAGCGACGAGCTCCCGAGGCACTATTTTAAGGCATACTTCACGTTTGTCCAATCCAATCACTATCGTATGCGATACCAAAAAGAATGGCACAATTTCCCAATCCCTCCAGCACCTTACCACAACCAGAACACCACAACAATAACCAAACATAACAAGATAAAGGGGCTGTCCAAAGCCACAAATCCAAAATACCACTTCGTGGCTCAGAAATCTATAAGATAATACTAGAACATATAATAACGAAGGAGGGTCGTAGGGGAGAGGTTTCCTTGAAAAAAATATTCAATATCACAAGATTAACAATCTGCCTCCTTGCAAGAACAACAAACAGATCCAAAATCAACAAGAAACTACTACAAGATATCGGCAACAACAACTTTTCATAACTGAAGCTTAAAATCTTGATCCAACAAATAGATAAGTATACAGGATCCATACCTCACCAAAATAACTCCATAGCTACTGCCAAATACTCAAAAAACACCTGCTGGCTCGCTGCATCAACACCCACGAAGATACACCATGAAATCAACGGGGAAAACTATACCAAAATGACGAGCTCGCGACGTAGAGAAACTTTCGTTAAACTTCCGAATTGAAAGGATCAAAGTCCATGGATTATTTATGGACTCTCCCTCTGATTTTCTGAAGCTTTTGGGTGATTTTTATGAATTAAAACGAGGCTGGAACACCTTTTATTAAGCAAAACCGACTTAGGATGCGGGCCCCACCTTGACGTGTCTGCCTGCGCGTTCTTACGAAAATGTGAATATATCTCTTTTCTGAAGTCATATGGATGAACGGTTTAGTGAGTTGGAAACTAGACTCGTAGACCTTCGATTTGGTATATTGGGGGCCCACTAAATCTTTATAGATAGGGAGAAACACCCCAAGACATTTAACCCAAATTTGAAGAGAATTCCTCAAAGGAATTTACAATAACGTTTTCCGACTTTTGTTTCGCTACTTGCTTGACTTCAAAACTTATCATACGATCATTTTGCGATTATAATACCTCATAACACATCCTTCTTAGTATATTAGACACTATTAGTCTTACCCTTAAGTCACGGGTTACTTTAAACCTTCCAAACGGGCGAGGTGTTACACGAGGAATTTCTTTAACTCAAACTTTCGAGTAAGGAATTCCTTTAACCTAGAACCTTGGTTTAATTCTTTGATATTACCAAGAATGTTGTCGGAAGTCAACGATTTTCAAAGTTGAAGCTCTAAAATGAGGAACGGCCATAAAGACCAAACAAATAGCCCAGGCACCGAACTACCGGTCCCGACAAGTCATACATGACTTGGGCCGCTTCAAGTAAGCTCTAATGGTACAAGAAAGGCAAAAATGTGTAAATGACCGAAAAGGGTCATTACATTATCCTCTACTAAAAAGACTTTCGTCCCCAAAAGTAAGGAAGGAATAAAATACCAGAGATTTAGGGAAAGCAGATACCACGCCTGTACTACTCTCTCGGACAACCCGGGTAACCTCCGCGACCGGATGGCACCCAATAGAACAGAACCAAAGAAAGTAACCAAGCGTTAATTTCTTACTAGCCAAGCTAGATTTCAACCTCCAACGATCTGCCAACCCAAACTGAACCTTGAGAATCTTAACCAAAAAGAACCTACACAACACCGAAACCAGAGCACCAAGGCTATCAACAAACAAAACTCGAATCCTCAAAACCATACCAAGTTCAGCAGAAAATCCATCAACCCGAAACTCTAACTCATGAACCCGCTGTTCCGCAAAAGCACTTTTTTTATTCTGAACTGAATCCTTTAGCACCAAAAAAAGGAATCTGCATACAAGCTGAACACTCAAACCACCCTCGAAGCATCAACTGACACACCAGAGATCCATAGTTCCTGCTTATACTTTACCACAAACAAAGTCACCCATTGTACAAATGCGTTTTAAGCCAAGATATAGGCTACAAGACTTTGCCATCCAAGATAACAACCCGTAGCATATCATTGAAACTAAAGTTACCTGCCTTGACTGACCACCAACCAACGAACAAACATTTTTTCTAACATCAAATTCGCTAACTGAACCGTGCCAGGTCTGAATCAGCTGAAAGTGAACGAACCAGGGCAATCTGCCCAAAAGATCCAAAGCAAAACCACGATCCTGCAAGAAGTGTGGTAAGCCTACCACAAAGTCTGTAACCATGAGCCAAGCTCCCAACTCTATAAAACACTACTGCTACTCCGAACACTCGAACACCATTTGAATGTGAAATTGCCTTACGAATCTCACCTCAGGAAAAAGTCCACCATGCCACAAATATCCAGTCCAAACACCCTGAAGGCAAAGGAAAAAGGTGCCTGGGGTTCAAAGTTACCATCTAGCCATAGAAAGTTTTGCATATACTTTCAACTCATTCCTTTGGATCGAATCAACCGCTCTACTGGTTCTGCAAATAACCAACCACTTCGAAGCATATATCATAATGAACTTCTCGTCCATACTGGCCGAGTCTAACCAACACTAGAACCCCACATAAACAACTACTCCTATGGAATCAATTAAACAAGCTTTCAAATCCTGGGAAAACAAATGGCTATTATCAGTCTCTACGTATCATCAGAGCTTAAAATAGCCTCGCTAGTCTTAACCCACACAAGCTGACCACATAAAGCATACACCACTGCTGAAGCTCAAACTTACGCCGCTGAGTCTGTCCAACCATGGTAGAAGAACCTCGTACTAACTAGAACACTGCTGAAATCCAGAATATCTCGCCTCTTGCAGAGGTTAGCCAAGGACTAGGTGTCCAAGGCCAATAGCCGCATCCACAACTAAAGTAAAGAAGCTAAGTTGCCCGAACTCACTGCCTCCCGGCACTATAATGCTGCAACCAAATAGAAACTGCCACAAACCATCCGATGTGACCTGCCAAGTTATGATTCTGAACACCGACTTTCAAAACTACCAACTAAAGCCTTGGTCGAACCAGGATGCTGACAATGAACCCGTAAGAACACAAGCCTACTAGGCCTGAATATGCAAATTGCCAACACCGTAGTTGCTACTGAAACAAAAACCAATCGATGGAAAAACCACGGTAATTTGTAGATGGCTAGATCGAATCACCAACACACAATCCCAAAGCAAACCTTCATCGCCACTTCAGGCAACTACGAGGACACACAAACATATACAAAGAGTTATCTCCCTTCTTTTTCAACTAAACAAAAATGCTTCCTTAGCACATACTAAACCTTACAAATCCTTTCTCGAATAAGAACCTGAAGCCATTACCTTACTACTCATAGCTACACGTCAAATTCAATAAGGCAGGAGAAGGATGGGTCGGATGCCCAACTCACCCGAAATGCCTAAAAATACAACCCAACCACGAGGTTACGATCAACACTTAGTCGGAAGTACTTAAAGTCAAGACCCAATCATGATGCCAACATCCAGAGCTCATCGAAAGAACTGCGACCAAGATTCGTTCCAACTGGAGCTAGGGATACAACCAAACACCCAACGGACCAGGAAGTGGAGAAGACTATGGGAACAACCCACATACCTGCCAACCTCCTAAACTAATCAACAAAGAGGGTCGACTCTAGACACTCGGGAGACCAAACCAATCTATGCACACTAGCATAACCAATATCTCCCAACTGAGGCAAAATCTCAACTCCGGCCCAACTACCGGTAATACATCAAACCATCACACGGATCTCAGGCTACGCTAGATAACGGCCTAGGCAACAACCTTCTAGGACCGCTCAACAAGGGAAACCCAACCAAAAGTCCAGAATCACAATGAAACAGGGGTAATCCGACTAGAAACATAATAACAAGAACTACCCATGAGCTACAACTCCGGGAAAACACCTCTCAAGGCTAACTTACCCCCATCCACTACTAAAGAATAAACTACCAATAAAATAACATATTGGTACTACAATTCGGGTATCCAAACAACTTAAACAAATAGCAGGTAGGTATATAAGAAAATAAACGACAGAAGGGATAGAATCGCAACGCGAGCAGGACTATCACAAGTCAAAGGTAGCAAAAGCCTAACCTGGAGCAACGATATCAGGAAACTCTACCTCTGGCCCACCAAGAGGAGTATCAAGCTGATGGGATATAACTCTGGACTGAGTAGTCGAAACTAAAGGACTAACCAGCCCTCGCCGAGGACAATATCTATAAAGGTAACCAATCTCTCCACAATGATAACAACCAGGCTGTCTGGGATACACAATCCTGGGGTAATTCCTAGTAAAGTGCCCATGCTCACCAAACCAAAAACAGCCTATACCAGATGAAATCCGATGGGAAAATCTTGCCTCGTACCCCAATATCGATAGACAACCCTGGTGAAGAACTAGAAGCTTAACTATAACTGAAGCACCACTCACAGAACCAAGTACTGAAACACTCACCGGAGGACTCAGAGTCCTAGCCACGATGTCCTGAAGCGCTGAGGTCGCTATAAATCCAGTCGGAGGTTGGGCTGACCCCACACCCCCTATCTAGTGCAGTAAACCCTCACTCTAGAGTCCTGGCGCTACTGTAAGCACTGAAGCAACAGGCATAGTAGCCTTGGCACCAACCGCTATCGCATTCATCTGAGGAATTCGAGAATGAATGAACAATCGAAGTTTAAAAGTCAATAGAGCCAGGAACGCACGATGAGGAGCCAAGAAGATGAAATATTTCCTAACAATGCCCTGTAGCCTCTCGCAGATAGGATACGGACGTCATTGTACCGATCCACGAGACTCTACTTAGACACTTACTTCTGTACCATGTCACTAGTGAACCTAGAGCTCTGATACCAAGCTGTCAAGACTCGATTTCTCAAGTCATGATGGGAGCTACAATCCCCAATTAGGCGAACCAATTCCCGTAGCCCAGAACTGTTAGTAATGGGCTACTACCTAACCAAAATGCACCAGCAAGCAGAAATAAGCGAAAGCAAAACTCGAATTTAAATACATAAAGGAAACTACACCAACCCCAAGACTTGGTATCAATAGTACAGAAGCTTCTAATAGGATACAAGTGCTAGTAGTAACAAAATACAACATAAATTGCCTCCGTAAGTACAAGGAGCAACAGTACAACAGATGAGATGTAGACAAGCCCCGACCGTCAGGCGCTCACCCTAGTCCCAAAGATCCAAAAGTTGCACGAGACTCCAACGTGATCAATGGCGAAAGCTCAGCTAATATCTGCACAAAAAAGTGTAGAAGTGTAGTATGAGCACCAAAACCACGGGTACTCAGTAGGTATCATAGGCCGACTGAGCGCATATAAGATGTAAAAGCAGTAAGTAATAGATAGCAAGAAAGCAGTACAAGGAGCTAGCACAGATCATCCATAACCAAGAGCTTCAAGTAACACATGCTAGCATAGAGATACAATTACACAGAATCACAGGTGAAGGAAAGGAGAAAGCACCTGGAGTCCTTGCACAACAATATAAGTAAGTAGAGAGAGAGTTGAGAAAATAGCGGTATACCGGTAACCTAAAGTGGAAGGAAAAGACGGAGAGCAGTCTAACATACTCAAAATGAAATCAACCAGTATAAGAAAATCATAACACCAATCCAATCATATGATAGCATAACCAGGGAATCACCTCACAAGTACAACCTTAGGATGAAATAACTAGGCCACAATAACCGAGAGATACCACTCAGCTTCCCACAAGAATAGAACCAGAGTCTCACACTCTGCTCAGAAGGCCACACAAAAGTGCCTCAATACGATAGGACTCTAAAGCCCTCTCAATAATCAAAAATCCCACAACCAAAGCCTCAACAGGCTAGCCATCACTAATCTTTCAAGAACCGGGTGCCAAGACAAGCTCTAAGTAAAAACAGGAGTAAATATAGTCTACCTACAGTCCCAACGGCCGCCCATACAACCGAGGAACACAATCAAGTGAAAAAAAACCCTCCGGCATCCCATACTACCAGAACGTACACTGAACACACAACAAACAAGTGTGGAATCCAATGCATGATATGATATGATGTGAAATAGAACCTCTGTATGTACCTCCTCCGGTGCCAATCAGGCCCAGCAGGCAGGTTCCATGAAAGGACTCAGCCTGTATACCTCTACTCCACCGTATACCCTTCCCTCCGGCGCACGCAGCCCGAAGCCCCAGGCCCAGAGAGGCAAGGTCCATGGAGGTTCCCGACCCCATACTAAAACTCAGTATCAAGACATATCATCCGGAAGCAAGTCCGGGATCAAGATAGAGACCCAGTCTCAAGTATGCATGCCCAGACCCCGTCCAGGACTAAAGTAGTAGAAAATGCCTCAAAAACCCCTCCAAGGGTGCCCGGGCGTAACTGGGTCTAAAACTGTAGTAAATCAAGTCTAGTGCTCCGCCTCGCAGAGACTAGTATCAGTAATAAAATCAAGTCTGGTGCTCTGCCCCGCAGAGACTAGTATCAGTAATAAAATTAAGTCTGGTGCTCTGCCCCGCAGAGACTAGTACCAGTAATAAAACCAGTGCGAAAACATCCAAAAATCCCCTTTTCTATCAACAACTGTACCAAAAAGGGGCCCTAGGGCCATGCAAATTTAGGAAAACTGTCAGTAGTGGCTCACAGCCAAAACTGTAGTAAAACATGCAGGGGAAAACCTTTTTCATGGATGATATGCTCGCACACAAATATAAAAGTAGCCCAACGGCTCACAACATTTCCTATCAGCCCTGCACAGGCCCAATAGCTACTCAACAGACATAACCAGCCTAAAATGATAATCTCTATGTCCGGGACTCGCGGACTTTCCAAATAGCCCACCATCTATGTTCCAGAGTCAATACAAGGCCACACAGGACCACAAAGGTAATATACATTACTACGTGAATACTACAAACAACGTATGAAATAGACGGACGAAAGGCGGACAAGGTCTGGGGTACCAACCTATAACAACTCATCCAAGGATGCTAATTAATGCAGTTATAACCTTTATACGCAGAGTCTAGATAGGGGAAAACCATAACCTACCTGTCATCCGATGACTAGCTGCGGAAACAGCATCGTCCAGACTCGAACAGCTCCAGGAAGCTCTGAATCACACAAAACAAATACTTTCAACTAAAGCCCCAAAGGCGTCTCTATGAAGCCTGACCAACCAAGGTAATGGAACAATTGCTAGAATCGACGAGGCTGCAAGAACGAGCCATAACGATTTGATAAGGTATTAATGTCACACTCACAACCATCCAACTCCAAAGCATAAAAATGAGGCCAATAACACTAACAAATGGCAGCTAAATCCAACAACAATACATTAACCACATCTCCACGGAGCGACGAGCTCCCGAGGCACTATTTCAAGGCATACTTCACGTTTGTCCAATCCAATCACTATCATATGCGATCCCAAAAAGAATGGAACAATTTCCCAATCCCTCCAGCACCTTACCACAACCATAACACCACAACAATAACCAAACATAACAAGATAAAGGGGCTGTCCAAAGCCACAAATCCAAAATACCACTTCGTGGCTCAAAAATCCATAAGATAATACTAGAACATATAATAATGAAGGAGGGTCGTAGGGGAGAGATTTCCTTGACAAAAATATTCAATATCCCAAGATTAATAACCTGCCTCCTTGCAAGAACAACAAACAGATCCAAAATCAACAAGAAACTACAACAAGATATCGGCAACAACAACTTTTCATAACTAGAAGCTTAAAATCTTGATCCAACAAATAGATAAGTATACGGGATCCATACCTCACCAAAATAACTCCATAGCTACTGCCAAATACTCAGAAAACACTTGCTGTCTTGCTGCATCAACACCCACGAAGATACGCCATGAAATCAACGGGGAAAACTATACCAAAATGACGAGCTCGCGACGTAGAGCAACTTCCGTTAAACTTCCGAATTGAAAGGATCAAAGTCCATGGATTATTTATGGACTCTCCATCTGATTTTATGAAGCTTTTGGGTGATTTATATGAATTAAAACGAAGCTGGAACACCTATTATAAAGCAAAACCGACTTAGGATGCGGGCCCCACCTTGACGTATCTGCTTGCGCGGTCTTACGAAAATGTGAATATCTCTCTATTCTGAAGTCGTATGGACGAACGTTTAGTGAGTTGGAAACTAGACTCGTAGACCTTCGATTTGGTATATTGGGGGCCCACTAAATCTTTATAGATAGGGAGAAACACCCCTAGACATTTAACCCAAATTTGAAGAGAATTCCTTAAAGGAATTTACAATAACTTTTTCCGACTTTTGTTTCGCAACTTGCTTGACTTCAAAACTTATCATACGAACATTTTGTGAATATAATACCTCATAACACATCCTTCTGAGTATATTAGACACTATTAGTCTTACCCCAAAGTCACGGGTTACTTTAAACCTTCCAAATGGGCGAGGTGTTACACGAGGAATTTCTTTAACTCAAACTTTCGAGTAAGGAATTCCTTTAACCTAGAACCTTGGTTTAATTCTTTGATATTACCAAGAATGTTGTCGGAAGTCAACGATTTCCAAAATTGAAGCTCTAAAATGAGGAACGGCCATAAAGACCAAACAAATGGCTCGGGCACCGAACTACCGGTCCCGACAAGTCATATATGACTTGGGCCGCTACAAGTAAGCTCTAATGGTACAAGAAAGGCAAAAACGTCTAAATGACCAAAAAGGGTCATTACATGGACCCACTAGTTCTATCCCAAGCTTTCCTATCCCGCTTTTGCTGCCAACTCCACCAGTCGGCGGCCCTTCAACCATTCTATCCTGGTCATAGTCAACTAGTCACACGTAATCCTAGGACTTCCCAAGTCACCATTCACACTAGATTTCCCAAGTCACCCATCTTACCAACCACTATAAGCATCTCAGTGGTTCCAGCCTCAGTAATCAGGTCTACTATCCACCCCTGCTAGCCATTTGAGAAACAACCTACAAAACCTTGACTTGCCACCCTGACTCGAATTAAGATTCTAAGTCAACCACTTGACATTTAGCCCTTAGTCATGAAATGAACTATCCGTGGGTTCGGTATACGCAACCCCCAAAGTTCCTTACCCTTGACATCCCATCGGTTCAGGCACTTACCAAATACTAGCCTTACTTCACAAAACCAGTCAAACCTGACTCCCTAGGAACCTTAGTCCCCCAAAGCTCACCCATTTTGGACCCATCAAGCAATACATCACAACACCTCTAGTCTTGTACCCAACTAGCCCAGACATCATGAAACAACCAAGTCCATATAACCCTCAATAAGACCCCAGTCAACACTCAGACTCAACAAATATATAAGTCATGGCAAATTACTTAAGTGCCCAGACCACATAAAATTGTTTCACCACTTCCAAGCTACTCGGACCTCCCAAGGATCCCTAGGACATCATCTATGCCATATAATATGCGACCCCAGTTCACAGAAGAACCACCTTGCCACTTAAGCACCTAACCCGATCCTTCAAGGACCAATTATACCCCAAATAATGATAAATCCCGTACCTCTGAGGAACCCAACATATGAAGAATGTCAATAGCAGATAACCCGATTCACTCAAGGAACCAACATGTAGAGAACATCCATAACAGATAACCTAGTTCAACAAAGGAACCAACATCTAAGAAACAACAAGTAACAGATAGACCCAGTTCACTCAAGGAACCAACATACATGTAACACTCAATCCCCTAATAGGCGTGGTACCCGAGCCAACCATAATATAACCTATACTAGGCGTGGTACCCGAGCCAACCATATTAGAACTTGTATGAGATGTGGTACCCGAGCCAACTAACAAGTATCCCATACCAGGCGTGGTACTCAAGCCAACCAAATGTCACATCAATCCAATCAATCAACAACATGAACAAAGCATACTTGTAAACCAACAAGTAACAAAAAAAAATTATTTTACAAAGACTGATAACCGGATAAGTAGACATTCATAAACTCATTCCCTAAGCATGCAACTCACACAATACTAAACAAAAGTACATGAACACACATTGGATAATGAGAAATTAATAACCATCACCTAAGTGTTCAACATGCCATCCTGGTCTACACTAGGACCAACCCCATACTTAAGTTCAACTATCTGGCCTTTCATGTGCCGGTATGAAATAATAACAGTTCAACAATTAAACTCGGTCCACTCATGGGACCATCAATAATTACAAACAACCGTGTATAATTAGACCCTCTCAAAGACTAATCTCTAGCTTATCATTTAGATACATGTAGTCATTTTCATCTAATCTAGACCCTCATTCTTGAAAAGTAAGCGTGTTCTAAGGATTTCATCCCCTGACAGTACGGACTCTGGACCCTGCCTGTTCATTCTATTTACCTTATTTCTAGTATTCCTGGGAACCCGCTATAACTTAGCAATTTCCTCATCCTCAACCATTACCAGTTCCCTGAACCTACCCAACCGTCTAGTTCTTTGAATTCTAGCATCACACATAATTTAACAAGTATAAAAACACCCGAATGAACATGTTTCCCCGACCCTATCATTCTCTATTCAATCAAGCAGCCAAACCAGTACAATAACCCTCCAGACTTTGTGCCCGAAGGCCTAAAACATGAATCCACCCGTCAATCTACATAATAGTATGAAATAAAAGTAGGTCAAAATCTACTCAATGAAAAACCTAGCCTACCTGGATGCCAAATTGCTGCACAACGCATATTATAGCTCCGTGAAGGCATTCCCTGGTGGATGATGAGTCTGAAATCCGTGGTTTCGCACTCCTTCAGTTGAAATCTCCCTTCTTCATGGCAGCTTTGGAGCATCCTAGAAGGGTTTTTGGAATAATCCTCATCTATTTTTGACTGAAGAAGAGAGAGAATAGGTTTATAAAACCCATTTATGGGATTTTTGGTTCCATAATTCCACTATAGAAGAATGTCAACCGCTACCGCGGTACCTCTATAGCAACCTAAATCCCGCTACAGCGGACTCAACTTTTTAGGACAAACAGTTTTCAGTAAAACAGTCATAATTTTTTACTCGGAAAGTAGATTAATGAACGGTCAGTGGCATTAGAAAGAGGACTCATAGATCTTTTATTTGGTGGGTATTGGGACCCCTAACCCCTTATATTCTAGGAGGAATGATCATTTGAAGTTGTTTCTAGTTTGAACTTAGCCCGAAACTAAATCGGTAAGGAAACTTTCAACTTAACTTTGTGCTAAGAGTATTGTATGACCTTAGTACATACCAAATGTACTCTCATACTAAAGAATTAATCATAACTCTTATTACAAATGAGAAGAACCTTCCTTGACCGAAGATATTTTCAGTAATGACAGAATAGGTCATTACATATCAACAAAACTTTAACATATGTTTTCAATTGAAGAATGAAGTTGGAACTTTAATAGTACCCCATGAATTATCTAGGAAGATCATATGATTAGTTACAACCCAATGTTACTACCACTGTTGATGTTAACTTTGTAATTGTAATTTCTGAAGATGAAGCTATTCTTTACATCATTAAACCAGACATGTTTAGTAGAGATTTGATTATTCATTAGATGATGATCATAGTAAAATATTATTATAATGAAGTCTGGCTATATAATATTTTATGGACTTAAATGACTTGGAGTGTTAAATCTACACAACATGAACAAAGAAAATGAAAGTGAATAAACGAAAAACAGATATCACGTATTGAGAAGGCCCTTATAGATGAACCTGAAATGCAAAAAAATAAAGCTTTATTAGCGTCTTGGGATGATGAATTAAGTGTTCATGTATGTCCCATTCAGGCACTACTTTTTTCATTTATCTACCCTTTTTGTGAATAAATTAATTACTATTAATTCCCTTGCAGGAATTAGAGGTTACAAAGTCATAGCTCAAAAAATAGTAGTATTTAATTTCCTTTGCTTTATTTTAAAATTATTTAATACTAGCTAATAAGTGTGGTGAAAATTCACAAATAAGTCACTTATTCAATTTTGAACACGTACAGGATAAATAGTTGAAAAGAGAGACTAGATTGTGCTGCTAAGGATGGTCGAATGCTATCTGAAGGGGACAATCTTGAAGAGGAACCAATCAATGATATTTGGGGTCAAGTTCATTGGGATCACTGATTAGTTCTTCTTTAGGATTATCCCCTCTAGATAGCATGCGACCATCCATAGAAACACGTTCTAGCCTCGCTATCCGATTATTTAGCCTATGTGCATTCAAAATAGAATAAGTGAATTATTTGTGAATTTTCTCCACACTTATTAGCTAGTATAAAATATTTTAAGATAAAATAAAATAAATTAAATATTACCAATTTGTTAGTTGTGACTTTGAAACCTCTGATCCGTGCAAGAAATTTCAGACTAATTAATTAAAGGACAACAAGTGCAGAAAAAGAAAAACGTAGTGCACGAATGGTACATACATGAACACTTTATTTCTCATTCCAAGATTCTAATAAATCTTTATTTTACTACATATCAGGTTCATCCATAAAGGCCTTCTCAAAAGGTTATATCTATTTTTAGTTCATTCGCTTTCATTTTCTTTGTTCATGTTTTGCAGCTTCAACCCTCCTGGTTTTCACATTCTGAGTCTATCATCATCATTTGAGTGCATAAAATTATATATAGCCAGATTTTATTATAACAACATTTTACTATGATCATAATCTAATGAATAATAAAATCTCTACTAATTTTGTCTAGTTTAATGATGTAAAGGTTAGCTTCACCTTTACAAGGTACAATTATGAAGTTTACATGAGCAATGGTTGTGAGTGTAGTTGTAACTAATATTCTTTTCTTCCCATACAATTCTTGGGGTACTATTAAAGTTCCAACGTCATTCTATAATTGAAAACATATGTTAACAATTTCTTGCTATTAAAGAAAAATATGAGAAAAAGTCAGTCTCTATAACTTGAGTTAATATCTGAAACAATAATTTATTACCATATATAATCAGGCTATAATTTGAAAATATTGTAAATATTAAGATATTAAGGTGGTATTTTAGTAGATTATCTATTAATTAGTTCATTGTAATTTTTTATTATTAAAATTGATTCCACGATACACATCTATCAAAGTAAAATTATTGTTATGACCATCGTTTAGAGAAAACACACAAAAAAGAAAATAAACCCTAACTAGTCCCCTGGGGAATATTTTATAAAATTAAAAGGATAAGAAAGATTCTCTAAATACAACTAGATCTAAATTTTGCCAGAAAGGTGTTTGAAGAAGAAAAAAATCAGTAAGCTTCATTACTTAAATAATATTCAAAATTTAAGTACTAAAATCTTAAGGAATTTTAGTTATGCAAGTTTTTCCTTCATTAACCAAACCCTAATTAGATGAATTCTTTTCTTTAACAAAAAAATATTAAGATAAACCCCCTTTTTCATGTATGAGAACTTCTCTAGTTTCAAAATTAAAAAAAAATCTCAAAAACCTTTATCAAAAAATTGTTCAAATGATACGTGCATCTTAAGCTAAAAAAATGATAGAGTAATCTTAGTAAAAAGACAACATACCACTATTTGAGCACTATTAATTGTTAAAATTGGTGGAATATAAGAAACTATGTTTAAGTAAGTGTTCATGTCATATGAACAAGCCATGTATATATAAGAATGGAGATTAGAGTATTTTTATATAAAAAATACAAAAGAAAAAAAAATTAATTAAGAAAAACTCAAGAATGATAGTTGAGAAGCAAGGTGGTTTGAGTATATATAGACAAATAAAGTGAGAAGGCAGAAAGTATTTTGAAGATAGATAAGGATGAAACTAATAGGATCAAATTTGTAGCTTTGACTTTTTAGAAGGAAAATAATTATTTGCCAATTTTTTACATTTGGTCAATATTTATTTATTATTCATAGAGTGTAGATAGTATATAAGATTCTAATAATTTATTTTTAGTGTGAACACAGTTAATTAGTCAAGCTACCATGAGGGTCTCTTACGTTTTGCACCCCAACTTGTATATTCTTTTGTGATTTGCACCATGTCCTATTTATTTTTATGATTATCACCCTAACATATTTATTTTTTTGAAAAATAATTAAACTATTCTTTTTTAAAAAAAATCACGAAGAAAAAATTGAAATACATATAATAAAAAAATTATCATCTTACATACCCCTCTTCATAGTCATCCAAAAGAACTCTCCTTGCAAGACCAATGACAATCTGGGAGAAACCTAGTTCTTAAAACCATAACTTTTAGGAAGTTTTGTGAATAAATAAACTGTGCAGGTATTTGAAATAACCTGATTTTTCTAAATTGCCAATGGACACACTATTTTTGAGAGGACTTCACAAAATTATTGTGCTATCCTTGTTTGAGTCACCTTTTAATTTTTATTTCTTTTAAATTATAGAATTAAACTTTTAACAAGTGAAGGAGATTAAAAACTGAAACCAATTCTCATTCTTTTATTTTTAAAATTGTTGGACCGAGAATCACATGGGCGGATCTGCATTGCATGACAAATTCACTAACCATCAAAAGATACAAATATACAATCATAAGAAAGCTGGATATTTGTTCTATTAACATGAGCATCGAAGTTCTAAGTTTGTGTCTTAACAGTGCCAAAACAGTTAATCAAGTTATTTTGGTTTTATCCAATACATCCTGTCATAACCAAAATTCAAAGTCATGATGACACTTACCATATCATTCCAGTGGGTATGCAAACCCCTTACCAACACTTAATACACTTTAAAGTAATATAGAAGAAACAAATAATAAGCATATAGTCGTAAAACTCAATATTTCATAGGTAAAGATAAAAATTGTAGAAGTTAAACCACCTCAAAACCTAGTGTCATCAGTACAAAGTTTACTAATACAAAATACAATATTCAATTCATCAAAATTTCTATGATATAGAAAAGTCAGAAAGTAAATATAGACGAAGTTGGTCCATGATTCTGTACGCTGAGAGCTCATCACAACTTCAAGTCAAGGGTTAGTTTTGGATGATCAAAATTAATGAGGGCTACTGCTAAGTTAGTAATTCACCAACCTATTGAGTTCTTAAGTATTACTTATTATCCTCAATTTCATGATTTTAAAGTGATTATTTTGTCTTAATCCTTATATATGCAAGTATTTAAGAGCTATGTTGATAAATAGGAATTTAGAACCAAAGGAGGCAAGAAATGAGTACAAGAACTAAACTCACGAATTGAAGGATAAAAATAGTTAAACAACCAATATTTTACAGGCGCACAAGGTCATGTGTAGTTGCACATGATCTGCACATAAACCGCACATATCAGTGAGACAACGAACAAACATTGGAAAGGAGAATCTGGGTTGTGCAATCGCCCAACGTTTTTTCGTGCCTCACTTGAAATGCACCCGAACCGCACTCCTGAAAATGGGAACTGGCAACATTGGATGTCTTGTGCAAGCTGCACAAGCCCACGATGGCTACACTTGAGTTGCATACAAGCTGCATAATTAGTGGAGGGGATATTTTTGTTCGAAGTTTTCAGCCGATTTTGGGGGTTTTGAAGGACAATTGTAGGGATCTTTATTACATTCTGTTATTCCTTTTTTGCAGCTTTGGATACCAAGTACTAAGAACCTTCTTCTCCATCATCTTTAAAGAGATTTTCCACCATTATTTGTGAATTTTAGCTTTGATTTGATGTTTGAAGCTTATCAATGGATCAATTTGATAATGATAATTTGGGTGTATGTTATTTCCCTTTCATTATGAGTAGCTAAAATCCTCAATCTTGGGAGTGTTTGATGTAGGATCTAAATTTGTAACTGAGTCTTATTTAGTTTCTCTAATTATTAATTATTGGGTATGGGTTTAGTTAATTCTCCATATTTTAATTAAAATTAGAGGTAACAAACTCTAATTAGCTTCTTATTATTTTTCTTTTTTGAGAAAGAAGATGAGAATTAATTGAGGAATTAACTAACTAGGATTAAAATTGAATTCATTTAATAATTATTTCTAGAAATATGGCAATTAACTAAAGGTATTTGGTTTTTTGAATTTGTGAACACATTGAGGTTTGAGAAAACTCAAGGTGAATTTTATTAGTGGATTGAAAAATCATTAATATGGTTAAAACCAACCTTAGTAAAGTCAAAAAATAGATTAGAAATGGCTAAGAATCCTATTTAAAATAGCTTGAATCGAAGATCCTACGGTTGGGTCTATGAAAAATATACTTGATCGATGGACCATAGTCTGAATCGTGGAAACCTGGGACAATTCTTAAGCTTTTTGAACCTTTGGTCTATGTCCTTCAGGACTACGGACCATATACTCATCCGTGTTTCTACTATGAGATTTTGTTATCCTTCAGAACAATTTCTACGGTTGCAATCTATGAACCATATATAGGAACTATAGACCGTCCTGACATTCATACTTTGACCCTAAGATTTAGAGGGTCTTTTGAACTAGGTTCTATGGAAGGGAATTACGGTCCATGGAATGAGTTGATGGGTTATCAACTAAATTGTGGTTACACATTTGAAATTTCACATCTCTAATGATGGTTCTATGATTAACAGGCTGGACCATCCTTCAAAAGGATGAACCATCAAGTCATTCATAGAAACTTGGGAAGACAAAACTTTGAAAAGGGCTTTTATGGTTCACTCTATGGACCGTAGACTTGAATGATGGACCGTAGACTTGAATGATGGACCGTAGAGTCGACCGTACACTCTTTAATAGTTCTAAAATTTCTTCTAAGTGCTATAAAGTGTTAGTTCAGAAGCTAAGGTGTTACAATATAATTTAAGACATGTGGAGATTGGTGACATGATTCCAAAGGTGATCAAACAAGTATTTGGTGAGGTTTTCAGTTTTAATACTTTGAAAGTTGAAAAGTCTTACCAAAGTTAACATTTTAGATTAATGAACTAACAATTGAATTTTGACAGTTTCATTAGCTCCAAAAGATAATTTTTGATTTTGTTAGATAGTTGGTACGGAACCTGAAGTGTTCAGGAGTGATTTTTATCATTAATAAGATTTTTAACATTTTAGGAACTTAAGGTTGACCATGGTCAACCTTCAGTCAAGATGACCTCATATTGGTGATTTGATGATTCCAACAAGTCCAAAATGTCTTTTCCTAGTCAATCTGCATATGTGGTTTGTTTTCTTAGGATTTCAAACAAATCTTGAGGATCCATTTAGGAACTTTGGAATTTGAAATGTTGCTAGTTTTAGCTGTTTCTAGTGCAGATGAAGAACCATTTTTGTGTTTTTGATTGCCCCATGATGTTAGTTTAAATTAGGGCGATTCTGATGTCTATTTTATTTAATTTTTCTCTATCCTTTTGCATATTTTTCTGCGTTTTTAATGTTTGAATGTTGTTTTTGTAGGTATTTGATGTCAGACTGGCCAAAATAGGGAAAAAGTGAGAGAATCCCCAGAAAGGGGGATTCACTGGCAGTGGAATGTTAGTACGGTCTGATGTACCTTGAAATTAGAGCACATCCTATGTCTTTTAGTTGGAGTTTTATCTGTTCTTACGTTTGTTTTTATGTATTTTAATGTTAGAATATTTTATTGTAGGTTTTAGGTGTCAAAATGACCAAAAGGAGGAAAATATAAAAAAACTACCAGAAATTGAGTAATTTATGTTGACACTTAAGATCGCAAATCAATTCACAGACTGCAAATCAGGTCGTGGAAATGTTTAGGTGCAAATAGGACTGTAATGACCCTTACAGTCATTCTCACATTTTTGCCTTTATTGTACTGTTAGAGCTTTCCCATATCGGCCCCAAGTCATTTATGACTTGCTGGGACCAGTAGTCAAGTGCTCGGGCCATTTGTTTGGTCTTTATGGCCGTTTCCTTATTTTAGAGCTTCAACTTTGGAAATCATTAACTTCAGTCTACATTCTTAGCTATCATGCTCAAAATTAAATTTTGACAGTTCTGTTTGCTCCGGAGCATGAACATTGGTCTAGATAGACCTTTGGATGGGATTTAGGAGCTTGTCAGCTTGGAATTCTCTCTCGTTCTGTATTTTCAGGCTAGTTGGGCTTGTGGGGTTAAGTTTGGTCAATATTTGGAGAAGACGACCTCAAATGGAAATTCCATTAGTGCTGTTAGCTCTGGAATGTCGAGTTTAGGCTAGAGGTACTATTGGTTTGGGTCCCGAGGCTTTCGGACTTGATTTCGGCCCTTAGGTTCCATTTTGGAATAGTTGGCCTAAAGGTTGATTTTGGGTGCGAGGATCACTTTTCATTAAATTAACATTCGATAGGATTTTCATTGATTTCGTCAGATCCATAATGTCATTTCTAGTTGAATAACTCAGGTCTTTTGTATTCGCGGTACCCCGGATGAATTCTTGAGGGTCCATCGGAGGAAAATTATAAGTTGGCATGGCTGTTGGCAGCTTGTTGCTATCATGGCACCAGAAAGCCTATGCCCATGCATGGGTACGGCCGCGTGCAAGAAGCAGCGTGCCAGCCGCCCCCACCTCTTGGCCATCACCTAGGCAGCGAATGGGTCATGTGCGTAGTGCCGCGCACGCAGTGGCTGGCCGCATGCATGCTGGCCTAGCGCCTGGCCTGGCCTATGTGTGGGCGTTCACCGGGCCACATGCGCATGGACTGCGTGCGCAGTGGCCGACGTGCGTGCGCTAGTGGCTGGCGTGCGTGCGCACTGGCCGTTGCCTAGCAACTATAAATCCCTTCTTCTCCAATTCTTTTTCCAATTTCCGTTGGACGATTCCTCTTTTAAAATAGTTTTGAAGCCACCATTTTTCAACCCGGTTCTTTCCCATAACTTGGAGACTACCACCTTGACGATCCTTGTTCGATTTTTGACTTCTAAATCGGGTAAGTTTACTCTTAAAATTCCGATTTCTCCCATAAATTACCTTATTAAAATCTTGACTCTTGGGCTGTTTTGAGCCCTTGTCATGGTGCGTTTCTGCTCATTTTTGGAGCAAGTTCTCCCGGGGACATCGACAATATTGTGGTGTTTTCATTTCCGACTTTCAATGGTGGGGCCCATGGGACTGCCTGTGACCCGAATTTTGACCCGACTATATTTTTAGAATTATGGGTATTGTTAGTCTCGTTTTGATGCGTAGATTATTGTGTTGATAATGTTTTTGTAAATTGAGACTTCTTGGAGCAATTCAAGCTTGGACAATATTGTTCCAGTAACTTGTCATCAAATGATAGGTAGGTTATGGTTCAATCTTTCTAGACATTGTGTATATAGGCTATAATTGCATTAATTAGTATCCTTGGGTTGGTTTTCTAGGTTGGTACTCTCAGACCTTGTCTGACTCTTCTATCCATTTATTTTATGCGTTATTTATAGTATTCGTTGTAGTATTGTACTATTACCCTTTTGGCCCTGTGTGGCCTTGTATATGCCTCTGAACTATAGAAGGTGGGATATTGGGAATTTCCGTGAGTCTCGGACATCGTGATATTACTTTAGGCTGGCTATCTATAGAGCTGATTGTGCCTGTGCAAGGCTGATAGGAATGCTATGAGCCATTTTGGGCTAATCTATTATTTGCAAGCATATCATTCATATAAAAGGATTTTCTGCATGTTTTACTACTGTTTTGGCTTCAAGCCTACTATAAACAGTTTTCTAAAGTTTGCATGGCCCCAAGGGCCCATTTTCGGTAAAATGAGTATGAAAGGGGTTTTGGAACTAATTTTACGAAACCTCTTGGATTAAAGGGGATATTTTAATAATTTCACCACTGGTTTTCATACTGATACTACGCTCGGATGGGTAATAGTGCTAGACATGATTTTTTATGGATTTAGACCAGACACATGTCGGGCACCTTTCTTAGGAGATTTTTAGACTTGATTACTGGTTTAGACCCGAATACACCCCGAGCACCCTTTATGAGAGTTTTGAGATCACTGCTACTTTTTTAGACTTGGTTTAATTTTGGGCATGTACTATGAGATTTTGATTATTGATTTACACCCGTACACACTTCAAACAGTTTACTTTGAGATTCATGGTTAGTATGTAGTCACGGACCTCCATGGACCCTGTCGTTCCTGAACCAAGAGCTATGGGATGAGGTTGCTAAGAGAAGGGGTGTACGGTGGAGTAGAGGTACTCGAGGGAATCCCTTCAATGGGTCCTACCTCTATTGGGCCTTTTAGGTACTAGAGGGGGTAACATACGGGTTACTATCACACTGGCTTTATTGCACCATCATTATGATGCATATTTCTTTTGGATTCTACCCTTATTTCTGTTTGCTCAGTGCACGCTCTGGTAGTATGAGATACCAGAGGGTTTATTTTCACTTGATTATGTTCCTCAATTGTATGGGTGGTGGTTGGGACTGTAGGTAGATATTATTTCTTATCTCATATTATAGAGCTTGTTATAGCATTCGGTACTTGGTGATTTAGCGGGTTCTAGCCTGTTGAGGCTCCGATTGATGGATATTTTGATCATTACTAGATTTATGAGTCCCTTATTAATTTGAGGCATTGTTTACGTGGCCTTCTGGGTGATTGTGATCTAGGGAGTTCTATCCTCTATTGTGGTTCTGAGTAGTGGCTTTTGGTTCCTTGTGGCGTAGTTTATTCCATCCTTGGTTTTAAACTAGGAAGTGGTTATCTATTTCTCTTATCTTGATTGGTGTTTTAGGAATGATTTTGTTAGTGTATTACTTCTAGCTCGAATATATATTGGATTGCTTCCCTTCATTCCCTTTTACTTGAGGTTACCGGTATACCGCCCTTCTCCTTAAACTCTCCCTGTATATATACTATTGTTGCAAGGATCCCAGGTGCGTTTTTCTTTCTTTCACCTGTGTTTATGTGTATGTATATCTTTTGTGCTAGCATTATATGCTTGAAACTCTTGGTTGACTACTTTTCGTGCTAGTTCCCTTGTGCTTTCTATGTTGCTTCAGTGATTGTTTCTTTGTTATCTTCTATATTATTATTTTTATATCTTATATGTGCTCAATCAACCGATGATGCCTACTGGGTACCCGTTGCTTTGTAATTGGTGCTCATACTACACTTCTGCATCTTTCTAGTGCAGATATTAGTGTGAGATTTTGACATTGATCACGTGGAGACTCCTGCAGCTGTTGGATATTCGATACTAGGGTGAGCGCCTATCGACTGGGGCTTGACCATATCTCATCTTTTGGCACTCTTACTCTTTGTATATTCTGAGACAGTTGTACTTATTATTTTGTTACTTCTAGCACTTGTATTCTATTTAGTAGCTCCTGCACTATCAATACCAAGTCTTAGGGTTGGTGTAGTTCCTTGTATTTATATATTCAGGTTACTTGTTTCCGCGTTGTCTTTATCTTTATATTCTGCTTCCTCTTATTTTTGCTTATTATATGTATTGAATAGGTAGTAGCCCTTTACTAACCATTTTGGGCTATAAGAATTGGTTTGCCTACTGGGGGGTTGTGCGTTCCACCATGGCCTGAGAAATCGGGTCAAGACAGCTTGGTATCAGAGCTCTAGGTTATCTTATGTCATAGTACAGAAGCAATTATCTAAGTAGAGTCTCACATATCGGTACGATGATGTCCGTATCCTATAAGCGGGAGGCTACAAGGCATTGTTAGGAAAAAGGTCCATCTTCTTGGCTCCTTAGGTCAATCCTGACTCTATTGACTTTTAAACTTCTGTTGTTTCATTCCTTCTCAGATGCCTAAGATGAGTACGACAGCGGTGGTGTCGAGGCTTCTATGCCTATTGCTTCAGTGCTTTCGTCAGCGCTAGGATTTTAAAGTGAGAGAAGATTGCATCTGTTAGGGGGTTTGGGGCCAGCCTAGCCGCCGGTAGAGTTTTATGCTACCCTAGTTCTTCAGGACACCATGGCTAGGACTCCAATTCCTTCGGTGTGTGTTTCAGTACCTCAGGTTGGGCAGTACTCGGTCCTTTGAGCAGTGCTTCAGTTAGGGTTGAGCTTCCAGTTTTTCAGTAGGATTGTGAGATGGTTAGGCATATGCTAGGACTATGCCTAAAGAGTTTGATAGGGTTCATATCTTTGTTGGAGGTTTGATTTCACCGCTCTGTTTGGCGATCGAGCACCTGGTTACAGTTTGGACGACCTTCCTTTAGGTAGTTGATCATGCTTGGGATGTTGAGGGTTTATGTCATGAGGCATATGGGGGTAGTAGTAAGAAGCGTCACTGTCAGGACAGTTTTTGAGGTGCTCAAACTCAAGGTAGGGGATTCTCCACTAGAGCTCAGTTCCATTGCTTTTTATCTAGCAGAAAAGTTTCAGTTGCTCCACAGGTTCCAGAGGGTGGTTGTACAAAGCATGTTGAGCAAGTTAGACATGGTGCAGGTCGGGGTACCCATGGTTTGCATTCAAGGCATGTAGGCTGTGGTGGCCGATCAGGCTCAGGGAGGGCTTCCCGACTGACTTCATTCCATGGAAATTATTTTTAGTGCGGTGTACGTGGCCACTATGTTAGGGATTACCCCACGATCGCGCATCCTGGTTGGAATGGTTGTTATGATTATGGGGTGGTTGGTTACTTTTCTAGTGGTTGTCCCCATCGAAGGATAATTCAGCCTTTAGGTTTGACTACTCAATCAGGTGATAGACACCATCAGTCTGATACCCCTCTTGGTGGGCCAAGGGTAGAGGTTCCTGATACCGTTGCTCCAAGTACAACTTTTGTTACTTTTAGCTAGTGCTGGAGTTGTTGCTTTGCGAATCTACCCTTTTCTTTTCATGTATTTTCTTATATGCCTTCTTGTTTTCCTTGTTTAGTTGTTTTACTATTTGAGTTGTAGTACTATTCGTGTGTTTCCCGGTAGATCAATTCGTTTTAGTAATGGATGGGGTGAGTTGTAATTAAGAGGTGGCTACCCGTAGTTGTGACTCATGGGTAGGTCTTGTTAGCCTTATTTCCAGTTTGGTTGTGGTTTTAGACTTGTGTTGAGCCTTCCTTTTCCAGTGATCCTAGATGGTTGTTGCCTAGGCCATTATCTAGTGTTTTCTATAAGTCCTTCTATTGGTTTGGTGTGATACCGAAGGTTATGTGCTGGAGAATATTATTTTATCTTAAGGAGATTGGTGTTGGTTGTGCCAGTAGGCATGAGTTGGTTTTGCTTTTCTCGCAAAATTAGAATCAACCTTCTCTAGTTGTTAGTTTAGGATGTTGGCTTGTGAATGGATTGCTATTGTGGTCTTCTTCTATTTTAATTCTGGTTGGGTTGTTTTCTTGTTCACCCTAGTTCCGGTTGATAGGATTGAGTTTTGACCATAATACTCTGATTGCATTTTGATTATGGCATTGTGGTCGAGTTTTGGATATAACAATTTAGCTAAGTGTTGACTGCAGCATCGTGGTTGAGTTATGTTCGTAGTACTTTGTGATTTGGGAATTCAGCCTATTATTTTTCTGCCTTATCGAGTGCCACTTATAAAGGATGTGGGAGCTAAAGGAATAGCTCCAGAATCTTCTTAAAAGGAGTCTGTCAGGTTGGTTGTATCTTCTGAAGAGGTTGTACGATTCAGCGTATGAAAAGGAAGGGATATGTTTAGTTGAAAAAGGAGGGAGGTGACTCATTATTTGTATATCTATTCTAGTAGCAGACTGAGGTAATGACTGACGGTTTTCTTTTGGCTTGTGTGTGGGTGACTTACATCGACCAAATACAAATTGTAGTGGCATTTCTTTTGATAGGTTCGAGATCATATTTTTCTCTAATAAGGGTTCGAGGTAGCATCCATTTCCATGACTACCTTTGGGAGCTTGTTGCATTGACTATGGTTTCCTTGTTATACTCTTTGGGGGACCCAAGTTTCAGTAGCATCTACGGATTTGGCAGCTTGTATATTCAGAGCCTAGTTGGCTCTAATTCCTAAGTGTTCATTGGCAGTGTATTGCATCTATTCATGGGTTTGACAGAGGCTTTAATTGGCAATTGGCGTTGGATTTCTGAATCGTGGGCTAGAAGACTACTTTGGGTGGTTCATGGATAGTTCTCTTCGGTTACAACTTCTTTGCTTAGAAGGCAGCGAGTTCAAAGATCTTTTCTTCCATCTTTCAGTTCTGGAGTGGTAATTGTCCTTGGACATCCCGTCCTTGGCTAACCAATTGATTAGAGAGGACGTTCCATCTCCCAACAGTGTTCTCATTGGTACGAGGTCCATTCTACCTTGGTTGAATAGGTTCAGAGGCATAAGTTTGAGAATTAATGGTGGTATATTATGTGTGATCAGGTTGTGCAAATTGAGGACGGCAGGGCTGCATTAGATTTCGAATGGTACATTGAGTTTGATGGTCGCTTTTGTATTCCAACGATTGAAAGCTTGATTTGGTGGACTTTCTGAGTAGTGGTCTGTTGTGTAGGATTCAAGCTTTGGTTAGACTCGGCCAGTGTGGACCAGAAGTTTGGTATGTTAGATGCTTCAGAGTTATTGGTTTGTGTGCAGATGCAGTAGAGCGATTGTTTTAAGCCAAGGGGGTGAGTTAGAAGGTTAAGACTTTGCCAATAGCAAGGTGGCGACCTTTGACTTTAGACACCCTTTCTTTCCCTACAAGGTGTCTGGACTTGATATTCGCGGCATAGTGGACTTCTTCCCGAGGTTAGAATAGTAAGGTGATCTTAAAATTTAATAGTGTTTGAGTGTTTGGAGCACCAACAGTATTTCTGAGAGTTTGGAGCTTAGTTGATAGCTACGGACCTCGTGGGGGACTTACCACACTCCTTGCAGGGTCTTGGTTTTGGTTTGGGTTATTTGGGCAGGTTGCCCTGGTTCATTTGCTTTTAGTCAGTTCAGACTTGGCACAATTTAGAGAGGTTAGGTTTGTTCTATAGTCAGAAGGTTCTCCGTCGACACAGGGTGTTCATACATGACTTTCTCAACCCTAGTGTACAAGCTTCAGTCAAGTTCATATGGTTGGTTCAGATGGGTTCAGGTAACGAGGTTGGTCTTAGCAAAAGTGTTCGTCCATTGTTTAATTGTCAGTCGGGGTAAAACTACTATAGTTTTTAAGTATGTGCTTTGGGTTAGTATTTTGGATGTCAGAAGACTAGTATGTTATGGCTTGGCTTGGATAGAGTTTGAGTATAAAGGTGACTTCATTTGTGGTTGAGTATAACAGGAACTATAGATCTCCGGTGGATTAGTTGATGTTTTGAGGGTGGATCGAGTGTTCTGCTTATTTGAAGCTTCATTATTATAATGCAAAAGGATTCAAGTCAGAATAAAAGGTTATTGCGGATTAGCAGGTTCATGAGCTAGAGATTTAATTGGTTACTTTGTGGGTAAACTTGGTTGTGGTATCGAGTATTTAGGTTCTGTGTGTCGATCGCCTTGGTTATCTGGTTTAAGTGTTGTGTCGGTGCTTCTGGTTGAGATTCTTGAGGGTCCGTTTGTTTGGAAGATCTTTGGAGTTTTGGAGTTTAAGGTTGGAATCTAGCTTTGATAGAGTAAAGTTAAGGCCTTGTTGCTTTCTTTGGTCTCGTTCTATTGGGTACCGTCCAGTCGAGGAGGCTACCCGAGTTGTTTGAGAAAGTAGTGCGGGCTTTGTATCTGCAGTTTTTAAGGTTTTGCTCTTCCCTTTTTTCTTGACTTTCGGGGATAAAAGTCCTTTTTAGTAGTGGATGATATAATGACCCTTCCGGTCATTCTCATATTTTTGCCTTTTTTGTACTTTTAGAGCTTGCCTGTAGCGGACCCAAGTCATTTATGTCTTGCTGGGACCGATAGTCTGGTGCTCGGGCCGTCTGTTTGGTCTTTATGGCCATTTCCTTATTTTAGAGCTTCAATTTTAGAAATCGTTGACTTCAGTCAACATTCTTAGCTATCGTTCTCGAAATTTAATCCTGACAGTTTTGTTAGCTCCGAAGCATGGACTTTGGTCTAGGTGGACCTTTGGTCGGGATCCGGGAGCTTGTCAGCTTGGAATTCTCTCTCATTTTGTGTTATCAGGACAGTTGGGCTTGTATAATTAACTTTGGTCAACATTTGGAGAAGTCAGATGGAAATTTCGTCAGCGCTATTAGCTCTGAAATGTCTAGTTTAGTCTAGAGGGACCATTGGTTTGGGTCCCGAGGATTCCGGACTTGATTTCGGCCCTTAGGTTCCATTTTGGAATAGTTGGCCTAAGGGTTGATTTTGAGCGTGGGACCCACATTCTATTAAATCAACCTTCGATGGGATTTTTGTTGATTCTGTTGGATCCAGAATGTTGTTTCTAGTTGAATAGCTCAGGTCATTTGTGTTCGCGAGACCCTGGATGCATTCCCGAGGGTCCGTCCGAGGCAAATTCTATGTTGGCATGGTTGTTGGCAGCTGGTTGCTATCATGGAACCAGCAAGCCTATGCCCACGCATAGGCACGGCCGCGTGCACGCAACAGCGTGCCAGCTTCCCCCTCCTCTTGGACATCGCCTAGGCAGCACATGGGATGCGTGTGTAGTGGCCGCGTGCGCAGTGGCAGGCTGCATGCACGCTGGCCTAGAGCCTGGTTTGGCCGACGCCTGGTCTATGCGTGCGCATGTGCACGGGCCACGAGCGCAGTGGTCAGCGTGCGTGCGCAGTGGCCGGCACCTAGCAGCTATAAATCCCTTCTTCTCCAATTCTTTTTCCAATTTCCCTTGGACGATTCCTCCATTAAAATAGCTCCAAAGCCACCATTTTTAAACCTAGTTCTTTCCCATAACTTGGAGGCTACCACTTTGACGATCCATTTTCGATTTTTTACTTCTAAATCGGGTAAGTTTACTCTTAAAGTTCTGATTTCTCCCAAAAATTCCTCTTTAAATTCTTGACTCTTGGGGCTGTTTTGAGCCCTTGTCATGGTCCATTTCTGCTCATTTTTTGAGCATGTTCTCCCAGGGACATGGGGAACATTGTGGTATTTTCATTTTTGGCTTTGGTTTATGGGGCCCATGGGCCTGCCTGTGATCCAAATTTTGACCCGACTATATTTTTAGCATTATGGGTATCGTTAGTCTTGTTTTGTTGCGTAGATTATTGTGTTGATAGCATTTTTGCAAATTGGGACTTCTCGGAGCAGGCCAAGCTTGGATGATGCCATTTCAGCAGCTTGTCTTCGGACGACAGGTAGGTTACGATTTAACCTTTCTAGACTTTGCATATATAGGCTATAATTGCATTAATTAGTACCCTTGGGTTGGTTTTCTTGGTTGGTACCCTCAGACCTTGTCCTCTTCTTTTGTTCATTTATTTCAGTGTTGTTTATAGTATTCATTGTAGTGTTGTACTCTTACCTTTGTGGCCCGTGTGGCCTTGTATATGCCTCTGGACCATAGATGGAGGGATATTGGGAATGTCTGCGAGTCCTAAATATCGTGATATTACTTTAGGCTGGCTATCTGTGTTGTAGAGATGATTGTGCCTCTGCAGGGCTGATAGGAATGTTTATGAGCCAGTTTGGGCTAATATATTGTTTGCGAGCATATCATTCATGTAAAAGGATTTCCTGCATGCTTTACTACTATTTTGGCTTCTTGAAACATCTTATCTCATCTTCTTGTGGTCTTACTTATGAGAAAACCTTCGATGAGGTTAGTATCCTTAGCACCTTTCTTTACTACCTCTATGCATATGATGATCTCCATATTTGTATTGGATTTATTTCTTATGGAGGTAGGGATTCCTTGGATTGGTCAAATTGTCTTTGTGACCAAGTTAAGTGGGTCTTATATCCCTTTGACCCTGGAGACCCTCCAAGGGTGCCTATTTGGCATGCTACTACTTGTGCTAACCCATGTGCTAACCCTTATACTATGAGGAATTTGTGGTTGTTTGTCTCCTTTTTTTTTTGCAAGGTTTGGATTCGAGGATGAATCCTTTTCAAGAAGAGGAGGATGATATGATATCGCCCGACAACATTCATACTAGACTTATACTTCAAGTTCTAGACAAGAGGATCCAAGCCACACTCATCCTTGGAGCATAAAAGGGAGCTTGGAAGAGCCTCATTACACTCCAAATGAAGAAATTCCACATTTGGATGATTTCTTGGAAGCAAGAGGGAGAAGACACCATGAGATGCTTGGTGCCAGGGATGTGCAAAAGCATGTGTGACCTGCACAATGGATGGTGCATTTTGATAAATATGAGGATGAGCTAGATGACTTGAATTCTAGTCTCCTTGGTCCTAGTGGTGGTGAAGGTCAATTTGGGGATTCTTATTTGGAAAAGGAAGGTGACAATTGTTTAAAATTTGATACTTGTCCCTTGGATTGTCCTAACCCTATTGGTATACTTGATTGTGTTCTTGAATCCAATAGTGAGCTTAGAATAGATGCCACAGTGGATGAGGTTATCTTGCAGGATACCTTTCTTTACTACCTCTTTATACTTGATGATGTTCATACTTGTGTTCAAAATACATTGTGTAGAGGTAGAAAACTACTTGGAGTGTGTAATTTCTTGAGCAAGCAAGACATGTGGGTCTCCTATCCTGTTGACCCCGGAGATCCTTTGCTAGTGTGTGATCTCATACTAGTAACTCTTACAAACCCTAAGGCAAATGTGTCATTGCCTATTGTAGGTGCCTTTTATCTACTTGTATCCTTGTGTGACACACTTGTGCTTCAGTTGTGTGGGCTACAACTTTTGAATGCCAAGTTGATTAATTATTTGTGGGAGAGTCCATGGGGTACACTTGGTACCAAGATTGTATTGTCTACTTCTTGTCACCCTCTTGGGGATGGAAATCTTGAAGTAGTGACTTGGACTCTTGGGAGCATGCTTAGGCTCATGATTGGAGGGAACCCAACTTCTTGGGAGGACCATTTGTTGTTGATTGAATTTGTTTCTAATAGAGTCCTCAATCTCTCTATTAGCATGACTCCATTGATGATCTTACTTCCTCTGGGAAGTCGCTTGAGAAAGAAAAGCATAACAATTAGTGAAGCCTTCCCCCGATGAGAATGTATTGGAAGCCTTCCATG
The DNA here is from genome assembly GCA_003996215.1 of Jaltomata sinuosa. Taxonomy (NCBI): domain Eukaryota; kingdom Viridiplantae; phylum Streptophyta; class Magnoliopsida; order Solanales; family Solanaceae; genus Jaltomata; species Jaltomata sinuosa. Next base: position 606,968 of record QJPP01000286.1, on the reverse strand, counting down.
ATCTTATTCCTGTTTGCCAATTATGCAAATTTTCTGGTGAGTGACTGATGCCCGACTATTTGATCTTCTATCAAAAAAGGAAGTTCCTTAATAATGTGAGGATATTTCATTGGGATAAGCCATATATGTTCATATATGTGCTAATAAATGATCCGGAGATGTGTGTCTGAGTCAGAGATGATTGATATTCTGGAGGCATTCCATTGCTCTCCTATGGAAGGATATCATGGTTCCATCTGAACAACACTGGAAAATTTGTCAGAGTAGGTACTATTGTCCCACTATCCATTAAGATGCCAATAACTTTATAAAATCATGTGACCAGTGTAAGAGACATGGAGGTATATCTAGAAAGCATGAGCTGCCAATGACCTCGATTCTAGAAGTTGAATTTTTTGATGTTTTGAGGATAGACTTCATGGGCCCTTTGTTAGCTCACATGGAAAGAAGTACAACTTGGTAGCCATTGATTATGTTTCTAAGTGGGTGTAAGCATAGAACTTTCCAATAATGAATGTAAGAGTGTCACTGTGTTGTTGAAAAGGAACTTCTTCATAAGGTTTGGCCCTCTGCAAGCGATAATTAGTAATGGAGGTTCTCACTTCTACAACCGGCTGTTTAGTGCATTGTTGGCAAAGTATGTTGTTAAGCATAAGGTTGCCACTCCTTATCACCCTCAAACCACTAGGAAAATTGAGGTCTCCAATCAGAATAAAAAGACCATCTTAGCAAAGACTTTGAATGCTAATAGAACATATTGGTCCCAGAAGTTGGATGAAGCTCATTGGGCTTATCGAACTGGTTTTAAGACTCCCATTGGGATGTCTCCTTATCAGTTGGTGTTTGGAATGTCTTTTCATTTGTCCGTTGAACTTGATCAAAAGTGTCACAACCCGAAACTGGGCCATGATGGAACCTACATAACCCCCGGTAGGCTAGCCAACCGAACAATGTGAAAGATAAATAAGGCAGTTAAATAAGGAAAATGGAAGAGATAAATAAAGGAAATAGGACCAATAACATAGATACATACCAACACTACTAAATATACATATATGGCCTTAACGTGACCAAGAAGACAAAATATTCATAAGAACCAACTCGGACCTGGTGTCACCAGTACAAGAGCGTCTAAAGTATGAAGTAGCTATACAACAGACTCTGTCTATCCAATATATAAAATATAGACAGAAATGTAGAAGGAAAGCAGTGAAAGTCCCCAAAATACTGGGAGATCACCACGATCCGAACAACAGCTGGCCTCGAACGATGGGAGGATCAATGAGGGTGGCTCGTACTAGGTTCTGCATTAGAAAGAGATGCAGTGTAGTATGAGTACCAAAACATAAGTACCCAGAAAGCATCATAGGCCGACCTAGCACAGAAAGATAATATATAATATAAGTTACAGAAAAGTAAGCTAAATACATCTATCCACCTAAATCTAGTTATATAACCAAAAATAGAACTAATTGAGCCAACAAGGAGGAAATAATAACAGAATCAGTCCAGGCAACCGACAATCCAAATACACTCAAGCTAATGCAATGTGATGGGAAATGATGTGATGCAGTAGTGCATAATAGTATAACCCAGAATACCGCATCTGGCGCTTAGAATAACACATCAGACTATAAATAGATATATATATATATATAGAAAATAAAAACCTGTAATAATGCATCGGGGGTTCGGAATATCGCATCGTACTATAAATATATATAGAGAGAAATAAAGCAGAGAAAAAGGTACGGGAACATCCCTTGTACTGCCATAAAAGTAGTATTTTTCCTTTCCTTTCCAAAACCAGTAGTAAAACCCAAGATAATCCCTTTGAAATCCTAAAATCATGGTAACCACAGTAAATCCCAAATTTTAAACCAAAACCTTGAAAATCTTTATTTCTGTACTAATAGGCATGAGAATGCAGAATGAGCATGTAAATTTTTACGTTCTGAGAATATAGCACACAACAGGACAAAATAGGGAAAAAATACCCTCCAATCAAGAGAACTAACTTGGAAACTCTGCTCAAATCCAAGCTATGGCCTCGGGCACACAGTTACACACAATGGTAAAATAAGGCGGGAAGAACAGATAATAACTATGAAAACAACTAAAAACAACTATTCTACCTCTAAAATCTCCTAAAAGCATACTACAGATCCTATGATAGGCACAATAATACTACGAGCTCCTAGACCAAGGATAACAATTAATAATTCTACTCTAATATCCAAAATGGACAATTTATTACAAGTCACATGATTTAATTCTAAATCTACCTAAAGTCCAACCTAACGTTCCAATAATATATATAACATATAATATAAAATCTAACCAAACTCAGTCTAGAAAAGTAAACTGTAACCTACCTCGGGGTCGAACCGCAAACATGAACTATCACTCGTGTGTCTTCCCCTTCTAAACATCCTTAGAAAGTTTTATTGTAGGTTTTAGGTGTCAAAATGACCAAAAGGAGGAAAATATAAAAAAACTACCAGAAATTGAGTAATTTATGTTCACACTTATAATCACAAATCAATTCACAGACTGCAAATCAGGTCGTGGAAATGTTTAGGTGCAAATAGGACTGTAATGACCCTTCCGGTCATTCTCACATTTTTGCCTTTATTGTACTGTTAGAGCTTGACCATATAGTCCCCAAGTCATTTATGACTTGTTGGGACCAGTAGTCCAGTGCTCGAGCCATTTGTTTTGTCTTTATGGCCGTTTCCTTATTTTAGAGCTTCAACTTTGGAAATCGTTAACTTCAGTCAACATTCCTAGCTATCATGCTCAAAATCAAATTTCGACAGTTCTGTTTGCTCCGGAGCATGAACATTGGTCTAGGTAGACCTTTGGACGGGATTTGGGAGCTTGTCAGCTTGGAATTCTCTCTCGTTCTGTATTTTCAGGTTAGTTGGGCTTGTAGGGTTAAGTTTGGTCAAAATTTGGAGAAGACAGCCTCGGATGGAAATTCCGTTAGTGTTGTTAGCTCTGGAATGTCGAGTTTAGGCTAGAGGTACTATTGGTTTGTGTCCCGAGGCTTCCGGACTTGATTTTGGCCCTTAGGTTCCATTTTGGAATAGTTGGCCTAAAGGTTGATTTTGGGTGCGAGGCTCTCTTTTCATTAAATAAACTTTCGATAGGATTTTTATTGATACCGTCGGATCCACAATGTCATTTATAGTTGAATAACTCAGGTCTTTTGTATTCGCGGTACCCCAGATGAATTCTTGAGGGTCCATCGGAGGAAAATCTAAGTTGGCATGGCTATTGGCAGCTTGTTGCTATCATGGCACCAGAAAGCCTATGCCCATGCATAGGCACGGCCGCGTGCAAGCAGCAGCGTGCCAGCCGCCCCCTCCTCTTGGCCATCACCAAGGCAGCGCATGGGCCGCGTGCGTAGTGGCCGTGCGCGCAGGTCTGGCCGCGTGCCTGCTAGCCTAGCGCCTGGCCTGGCCGATGCCTGGCCTATGCGTGGGCGAGCACCGGGATGCATGCGCATGGGTTGCGTGCGCAGTGGCTGGCGTGCGTGCGCCCTGGCCGGCGCCTGGCAACTATAAATCCCTTCTTCTCCAATTCTTTTTCCAATTTCCTTTGGACGATTCCTCTTTTAAAATAGCTCCGAAGCCACCATTTTTCAACCTGGTTCTTTCCCATAACTTGGAGACTACCACCTTGACGATCCTTGTTCGATTTTTGACTTCTAAATCGGGTAAGTTTACTCTTAAAATTCCGATTTCTCCCATAAATTCCCTTATTAAAATCTTGACTCTTGGGCTTTTTTTAGCCCTTGTCATGGTGCGTTTCTGCTCATTTTTGGAGCATGTTCTCCCGGGGACATCGAAAACATTATGGTGTTTTCATTTACGACTTTGAGTGGTGGGGCCCATGGGCCTTCCTGTGACCCAAATTTTAACCCGACTATATTTTTAGAATTATGGGTATTGTTAGTCTCGTTTTGATGCGTAGATTATTTTGTTGATAGTGTTTTTGTAAATTGAGACTTCTCGGAGCAATTCAAGCTTGGACAATATTGTTCCAGCAGCTTGTCATCGAATGATAGGTAGGTTATGGTTCAACCTTTCTAGACATTGCGTATATTGGCTATAATTACATTCATTAGTATTTTCCTAATCCTAACCCTGCTCCTTCTTTGGGTACTGAAGTGTCAGTTCAAAAACCTGCTACTAATCCTCATCAAGGAAATAGAGGTACAAAATCTAGAAACACACAAGCAGCGGGTCCAAGTAGATCTAATCAAGCTAGTGGGTCAAGAGTAATTGCACGAGCTTATGCCATGAGATAGAGGAATGACCCAGATGGACCAAACATAGTTGTCGGTAAATTTCACGTATTTGGCTAATGTGTTGTTACACTATTTGATCTTGGTTCTACACACTCCTATATTTTCTCATCACTTATTTTTTCTCAAAATATGAAATCCGTTAGACTTAACTATGATGTTCTTGTCGAAAGTCTTTTGGGTCATTAGATTGTTTATAATTAGATTTATCGAGATTATCCCTTCATAATTCAAAATCTAGTTTTCCTTGTTGATTTGATTGAAATGCCTTTCCAATACTTTGATGTTATTATCGAAATAAATTAGCTTTATAAATACCACATCATTAACATCTAATATTATTTCGACGGACTTGGTAAGAAAGATGATTCATCAAGGCTGTGATGCATATATTGTTGTCATGACCCAGACCACCGTGAGTGGCACCCACCAAACTCCTGGGTGAGTGAACCATCAACGACCCCAAACTTAACCATTCTAACAGCTCAAAACCAGTACAGATAAAATAAACTAGCATAAATACTAAATCAACCAAAGTATTATAAATATCCTGTGGAAATTCCCTCCCTAGAACATGAAAGTCATCGTACCAAAACACTGCCAAAAATCTAAAATGTGGGGATGCAACCCAAATATAAGAAATAGTCTAAGCCCGAAATAAGTGGGCTACAACATAAACAAATAGAATTTAAGACAGCTCGACCGAAGCAGGTCACCCTTGACGTCTGAAAGCGCTGGGACTACAGGTGAGGTCGCGTGTCAGCCGCTGGAAGATTGCCTATACTCACAAAAAAATGCAAGTGCAGAATCAGTACACAACCACCGTGTACTAGTAGGATCATCAGCCAGTTCCAAATAAGCAATATATGAACAGTACAATAGCCAAGTAAAAGTACAAGAAACATGTAAACAAGCCAACATGTATCCCCAGGCTATAAGTCTCTTCCTAGCTTGTACCCACATGTAATCCACCTTTACAACTACGATCAATACTCAACTATAATCAACCAAGATTCCCTTTTTATATAGCCCGAACCCACCCTAGGATCCCCCCTAAACAACACCTAAATGTTAACATGCCACCCGATCTACACCAAGACCAAACTCACGAATCAATACAATGATAACCCGACCTCTCAAGGACCATATGCACAATCAGAATTCATAAACACAACCCGGTCCACTCAAGGAACTATCACTAAAAATGCAGCAATACAATAAAGTAAACCCGTACCAAGCGTGGTACCCGAGCCAACCAGCTAGTATCCCATACCAGGCGTGGTACCTAAGCCAACCGTTAGTATTCCCGTACCAGGAGTGGTACCCGAGCCAACTGTTAGTATACCCGTACTAGGCATGGTACCCGATCTAACCGAATTTAAGATAAATCCACAGTCACAAATAATGAAAAATCAACATTTGTAAACCAACAAGCAATAATAACTAGTTCATTTCACAAGACTGATAACGGGACCCTTAGACATTCCTAAACCATTCCCTAAGCAATGCAACTCATACAAATACTTAACAAAAGTACACAAACATACAATGCATACAGGAATCAATAATCATCACCTACATCGAATTAGTCAAAGCTCTACTCAGCTGGAGCTTTCCTGTTTCCTGAAGTTCTTGTTGGTTCTTGGTCTAAAACAATACACAATAACCAAAAATCAATCTTTATGGCCTACAATTTACCTAGATTATGAAAAATCCTAAACCCTAGGCCACCCATAATCATTCCACCCTTTTTCCCGGGCTTTCCCACCAATAATTCACCTAGTTCTACCATTTTTATGGATACATTTAGGGAATTAAAATTGCATGATCATCATATAGAAGAATTAACAACAACCAAGAACTTCTACCCTCAGAATCCCTTTTCTTCCTTGGATTTCACCATTTCTAGGTCATTCTAAACCTTTCCCCAAGTCTACCCTTGAAATTTTATAGCATAGGAAAGATAGTACAGAGTTTGGGGAGTAGAATCCTTACCTTTAGGATGAAAATAGTGTAAAACTGATGGAAATTGCCCAAAATTGCCCTCTTCTTCTCCCAAAATGTCTTGAAGAAAACTGAACTATTTTGTGGAAGTTTTTGCATTAAATCACATCGCGCTCTGCCATAGTGGTACCGTTGTAACGGAGTCATCCGCTTTGGCGGAGGCTGACCGATGTTGACTTCCACTATAGCGGTATTTTCTCTGCTATGGCAGAGGTCGCTATGGCAGAGTGTCAATCGCTATGGCGGCTGACACGAGATAGAAAGTCGTAAAGTCCCTCAAATTGCCTTATTTTACAACACACTCGATTTCTCAACGTCCCAAAACAACCCCTTCACGTCAACCTCGATACCAGGAGTTCCACTTACCCGAATTCAATTCTGAAAAGTCTCATGGACTCCTTTATGTCTTAGCTACAAGGAAAACTAGCTCAAAACTAGATATTTATCCAATCCTTACCTGGATTGACCTAGACTATACCTCACTCCAAAATCGACCGAGACTAGCCTAGCCCAGAATTTTCAACTCCCAAACTTGGAAGTTTTTTGACTCAATACTTGGCACAAAAATTTTACCCATAATGAAAAACCTGGTCTTTACAACAGATACCAATTTACCTATCGTTCATCCCCAAATGATCCAACCTGAAATTAT